>CM064972.1:56569530-56772030 GCA_032847665.1 Solanum chilense | reverse complement strand
TTTTCTTGGTTGGATGATGGGGTCAAACACGATTTATTCCCGTGCATTTCTGCACTCTACATTTACTATGATATATGACGAGGTAGATAGTGACCGAAGGATTAGTAAAAGTATAACAATATCTTTTCAGGGCAAAAAGTTTGTTGAAGCTCGAAGTCTTGGTAACTTTTCTCTGGAGTATGAGGTTTCGATTCCAAAAAGTGTGATGCATTATGTTGACGTATATCTTAAAGCTGGCAATGGAAAATGCGTTGAGGAATTCGACGGTCAACATAAGTTGAGTCCATTTCCATTTTCTTTTGTTGTTGATTTTCTAACTGTAAATATTCCAACAATTGTGATCCTTCTGCCTGGGATCCAGAAATACATTTTGAGTTCAGGGCTCTAACAAGTTTTACAGTATACAATGCAAAGGAACTGTTATTGCTTAGAAGTACTGACAGGTTATTCTTAATTACGTATTCAAACTCTATGAATATAGTGTGGGATCCTGGACTACAATGGTGTGTAAATTCCTACTTGCTAAATTTGTTCATATGTCAGTCAATTGCATATACACTAGTCTTACATCGATATTATTATGATGTTAAATATTGTTGGGTTTTATTTGCCTTGATTTCTTACCATAAATAGGTTTTTCTTTTAGGAAAAGGTTTTGGATTGACTAATCCTTTTTTTGGTAGGAAAAGGTTTAGGACTCTATAAATAGACTGTTCCTTCTAATTTAATCAGGATTCACAATGTAGTCTTAAGAGCTTTGAGAGTTTGGTTAGGGTGAGAATTTATGGGTCACAAGTTGGATACGTTATCACTTGTGTGAACCTCCCATGTATTCCGAGTGAATTGGTTGAGGCTGTTTTTCCATGTATTTTGTACTCTCATATTTATAGTGGATTGCTCATCTCCTTTGTGGACGTAGGTTGATTGACCGAACCACGTTAAATCTTTGTGTCTTTTGGTATATTTCTCATTGTCTTCTTACTCGTTGTCTTTCGAGGTTTGCTTTGCTAGCTTCCGCATTTAAACCTGCTTATTTTCGATCCTAACAAGTGGTATCAGAGCCAGATTCAATGATGGAGTCAGGTTTAGTAGTTCGATAATCGATGATTGAACCAGAGTTAGAAAGAGGTGTTCATCTTGACGGGTGTAGTTTTAGCCGCAACCTTCTTGACAGTAATGAAGATTTTGTTGGAGAAATTGGTTCAGAGAGGTTCTCTGTGTTGAGACATAAATTTTGCAAAGGAGATTATGGAGAGGAGAAGCAAGTTGTTGAAGATTAAGTAAAGAAGGTGGACAAATTTATTTTGTTAGAAATTCAGGCCAAGGGGGAGATTTGTTGGGTTTTGTTTGTCCTAAATTTCTTACGATAAATAGGTTTTCCTTTTAGGAAAAGTTTTTGGATTGACTAATCCTTTTCTTGTAGGAAAAGGTTTAGGACTCTATAAATAGAGGAATGTTCCTTCTAACTTAATCAGCATTCACAATGTAGTCTTAAGGGCTTCGAGAGTTTTTGTTTGGGGGAGAATTTATGGGTCACAATCTTGATATGTTATCACTTGTGTGAACCTCCCATGTATTCCAAGTGAATTGGTTGAGGTTAATTCTCTCTGTGTTTTTTGCTCTCCTTTGTGGACGTAGGTCGATTGACCGAACCACGTTAAATCTTTGTGTCTTTTGGTATATTTCTCGTTGTCTTCTTACTCTTGGTCTTTCTAGCTTTTCTTTGCTAGCTTCCGCATTTACACCTGCTTATTTTCAGTCCTAACAAATATGAGGTTTTAGCGGTCAACTTCAAGCACACATCAGTTTTACATATGGCCAACTCGAAGCACACATCAGTTTTACATATGGCCAACTCCAAGCACACATCAATTATACATCTTCACTATATACATGTGCTTGCTACAATGTTACTGGAGTGGGAAGAGAAAGTATTCAGGAGTGGATATAAGGTAATATTTCAGGTTTGAGTCCCCTACTACAGGCTACACACTTTATGGGTCCTTGAGATGATAGAGTGCGTTGCACATCATAGATTACATTATGGCTTAGATACTCCATTAGTTTTGTTATCCTCTTGAACAAGTGTATGGTTGCAGGGAAGGTTGTACATGAACTCCATTTGGTAATGTCGAAGAGTTTTACTGAAATTCAGAGAGAGTGTGGTTGTTGGCTGATGTCAGTTTCAATGCAGAGGTTTGGGGGAAGGTTAGCTTCTAACACTATTCATCAACTCTTGAAGGTGATTATTTCAATTGATCATAAAGGAACCAATATGAAGGCAAAATGGAGTACGAAGGGAATTGCAACTCTTGTTAGCCATATGTGTTGGTAGCTGTTAGAAAATATGTCAAAGGTCTCTTATGTTGCTGCTAGTATTGCTTCCATAAGTTTGGGTCAGATGTTTAGGTGCATTTCTCTTCTGGACATATTTCAAATTATTAAATATCCCTGCCATGTTCCAAAGCTAATCAAGAATTATGCAACAATGTCTAGACTTCTCCAAGCTGCCAACCAAATTATGATATGGTTCCTACACAATTTTGCCTGTTCTAGCTGAGTTTATTATACTCCACATTGCCGGATGATGTATCCTGACTCGAACCTTGAGAACAAGGTTCTTTTTGGAGACAGGTGTATTATTGTGAACCAAACTAGCTCTATTAGGGCCAATGAGTTACAACTGAAAAATAAGATTGGGCCGAGTAAAATATTGGAGTGTTTCATTTGGGATCCAGGCCCAATTATAATTTGGTTTAAAGACAAAATGAGTTAGAAAGAAGGGTTTATACATATTGAAGAAAATGTTTGTCTTCTCTTCTTCTTCTAGAATCTAAGTCCTCATCTTCATTCTTCTTCTATCTTTAGTTACTCTTCGTTTCAATATTTCCATTGTAATTTGGTAGTTAGTTTATTTCGATTAGAATCTTAAGGTTGCAATCCTATTCTAGTGCTCTTATTAATAAAGTGAGGATTTCGGTTTGTTACATTTGTGTGTATTGTTGTGAACCAAGCTAACTCTATAAGGGCCTATGAGTTAGAACTCAGAAATGAGATTGGGCCGAGTAAAATATTGAAGTGTTTTATTTGGGATCCAAGTCCAATTAGCATTTGGTTTAAAGACAAAATGAGTTGGAAAGAAGGGTTTATGCATATTGAAGAAATGTTTGTCTTCTCCTCTTCTTCTAGAATCTAAGTCTTCATCTCCATTCTTCTTTTATCTTTAATTACTCGTTATTTCAATATTTCCGTTGTAATTCGATAGTTTGATTATTTTAATTAGAATCTTAAGGTTGTAATACTGTTCTAGTGCTCTTATTAATATAGTAAGGATTTCGATTTGTTACATCCAACGAGGCAAGGAGGAGTAAAGGAAAGTGTTTCTCCATTCGGCGAGATGCCAGCCACTTTGGCGACTAGCTGAACCCCTTTGGCGAAGGTTCCAGGATCGCCGACAGATCCAATGAGATGCAAAGAAAGGTTGCCCATTCAGCGAGCGTATCGGATATTCGGTACATCGCCCTTTGAACCCCAAACCACCGAAAGTTACAACAAGCCATCCAAGGAGAAGCCAATGAGCATGGCTCTCGCCAAACTCATTTGGCGGATCGTCGATTCGTTTGGCGAGACCGATTTGGCTTGCCCATTGGCCTATTTTAGGGTCACTTTTTGGCTCATTTATGTAACAAGTCCCAACACTATAAATAGGTGTCTTAAGGTTCATTTTAAAGGATACTGATTTTGAATATTGTGGTTGTAAACCTAAACTCCTTGTGTGAGTGTTGAAAGCTTTGTAAGATTTTGTTGAGCATTGTTTAGCAATGAGGGTTGCTTGGGTTATTGATTCCCCCGAGCTGGTCTTCGTAAGAGTTAGGTTCTTGATGGATTAATGAGGTGAGGCCATTAGGTTTCTCTTTATTTCCTCTTTTTGTGTCTATCTATTAATCCGAATTTGGTACTTGTTAGGATCTAGATTGGAGGTTGTTGCAAGAACTTAAAAATTTCTTCTACTTAAGAAAACATAAATAGAAGCAAAAAATTTATTTTTTTTAACACCAAACTATTGTTTCCCTATATACATATTCAGGGAAAATGCACAAGTACCCTGTCAAACTATGCATGAATCCCAAAGACAGACTTATACTATACTAAGGTCCTATTACCCCCAAAACTTATTTTATAAGTTATTTTCTACCCCTTTTCAGCCTACGTGGCACTAACTTGAAAAAAAAAGTCAACTAGCGTAGGGACCACAAGATAGTACCACGTAGGCCGAAAAAGGGTAAAAAATTATTAATAAAATAAGTTCAGGGGGTAATAGGACCTTAGTATAGTATAAGTGTGTCTCTAAGATTTCGTGCATAAGTTTAGGGGGTAGTTGTGCATTATCTCATTAAATTATTAGAAGTTTGCTCACAGTGAAATAGGAAGAAAGAAGTTGAGTCCATTGCCATCTCCCAAAAGAAAATAATTTTTGTTGATATTATATAAAGGAAAGATCAAGTTTAGCAAATTGATGGCTTCAACATCAGCCAACTAACTTCCTTTTGCATCATAATGATTATTTAGTAATTGAGAAGTTAATGTGTCATTCAATATCATCAAATGAACACTAACATTAAGCAAATTAAAGCTTCAAATAATTAAATTAATGTGAGTGATGTAGAACCATAACATTATACTCAACAACAGCATCCCACTGGTCCTATTGAACCAATAAGTCTTCGCGTTGGCAATTCCCTGAGCCAACCGAAAAACACCAACAATTGGCATTTCACGGTAGTTTTGAAATGCATTACAGCCAAGAATACTCACCGTTCTCCCATTATACTTTCCAGTTATAAACACAAAAATTTAGCATCTTGAGAAGGGCACCCTTATCTTGATCAGCTGAACCATAAATCCCTTGGGCTCGACCCACTATTGTCGAGTTAGAATCTAGTCCAACTGTTAGTGGGTCGTCTATCATTGTAACAGACCCAAAGGAAGTTGAGTATTTGGCAGTCATGTTGTATTGGGCTATTTGGACTTCAGTTGAAATTTTCGCACTTTGTCGTGAAAAAAGAAATGAAATTTAGTTACCTTTTACTTTGCATGAGGAAGTTTCTTGAACCATTTTTCAACAGCCTTGGAACCTAATTCAACACCTTGAGCCATTGGCATGGCCTTAACAAATATGAAGCAAAGCAATAGAACTAGACTTGTTTTTCCCATCTCTTAATTTCTTGAGAAAGAATGCATTAATCATATACAAAAATATTGATATTTATATGGTGTGTGTGAGTAGAGTGTTAGGTTGTGGAGCCTGATTAATATTTGATGTACTGTCATATATTAATGTTTACGCGGTTGAATTTTAGGTTGTACTATTTATTCTTCATTTATTTTCTGTAACCTAAAATACTCTGAATTATTTATACATATAGCCATTGCCGTGGAAGTTTACTCACGGGGTGTTACCACGAAATATTAGTTTCTCTCTTTCTCTCTCTAGATCTCTCATCTCTCTCTCTCGAAAGTTCTTGTGTTCTTCATTCATCAAGTGTGTGTGTGTGGATTCGATCCTAACAATTGGTATCAGAGCTAATGAGATTAAACACAATCACTGAAGATAGATAGTTCGAAGGTTCGAATCGAGAAGTTTGATGGATCCGATTTTAGTTTCTTGAAGATGCAGATAGAAGATTATCTATACCAGAAAGATCTTCACGAACCGTTGACCGTGGTGAAGCCGGAATCCATGATGGAGGAGAAGTGGAAGATTAAGGATCGTCACGCTCTAGGGTTTATCTAATTGAGTTTTCAAGAAACGTGGTGTTCAACATCGTGAAGGAGAAGACTACGTCCGACCTGTTGAAGGCATTGTTAAACATGTATGAAAAAACATCGGCAATGAACAAGTTATATTTGATGCGTAGATTGTTCAATTTACAGATGTCTGAGAATGAATCTATTTCTGATCATATAAATGAGTTCAATATGATTGTGAGTCAACTTAATTCTGTGGATATTAATTTCAAAGATGAAATTAAGATGTTGATTTTGATGTCATCTCCGCCTGAGTCATGTGATACTGTTGTTGTTGCGATTAGCAGTTCTCGTGGATCTGAGAAACTGAAGTGTGATGAAATCCGTGATGAAAAGTATTCGCAAAAGAAAAGTGGGAGATTCATCGGGCAGTGCTCTCAGCGTTGACCGAAGGGGGAGAAGTAAGACTAAAGGCCAAAATCAACATGGTCGATCAAAATCAAAGAATCAAGGAAAATCTCCGAACAGATCAAACGTGACTTGTTGGAACTGTGGAGAAAAAGTGCACTTTCGGACAAGCTGTACAAAGCCAAAGAAGAAACAAAATCAAAAATCTGGAGATGACAATAATTCTATAAATTCAGCAGAGGACATTGGGGATGCTCCAATCCTTAGTGAGAACAACCCGGTTGAATCATGGATTTTGGATTTTGGTACATCTTTCCATTCGTCTCACAAAATTTGTAACCTTTTACACCACTTCAGGGTGTATTAACATGGCCGTTGTTACTGAAGGTGCTTCCAGTTCATATATGTGGCACAACAGACTTGAACACATGAGTGCTAAAGGAATGAAGATGCTGGTTGCAAAATGAGCATTAGAGGGTCTGAAGTTTATTAATATGGATCTTTGCGAGAGTTGTGTTATGGGAAAACAGAAAAGAGTAAGCTTCACAAAGACTCCTGGAAAGCCAAAGAATGTGCGGTTGGAAATGGTCCATCAGATGTTTGGGGACCATCTCCAGTATCATCACTTGGAGAATCCAGATTCTATGTTACCTTCATTGATAATTCTAGCATGAAGGTATGGGTTTACTTCTTGAAGAATAAGTTAGATGTGTTTGCAACGTTCGAGAAGTGGAAAGCTGAAGTTGAGAATCAGACCGATTTGAAAGTCAAATGCCTAAGGTCTGATAATGGAGGAGAGTATGACAAAATTAGAGTTCAAGTATTTTGTGCAGCTGAGGGAATCAGATTGATGAGAACAGTTCTTGGTAAGGCAAGGCAGAATGGAATTGCTGAGAGGATGAACAAAATTGAATGAGCGTGCAAGGAGTATGAGGATACATTGTGGGATGCCCAAAACATTTTGGGCGAATGCTGTGAGCACAGCTGCATACTTGATCAACAGGGGACCATCAGTTCCTTTAGGGTTCAATATTCCAGAGGAGGTGTGGACAGGAAAAGAACTCAAGTACTCACACTTGAGGACTTTTGGTTGCACTGCTTATGTTCATGTCGATCCAGAAAAGAGAGACAAGCTTGATGCCAAGGTTGTGAAGTGTTACTTCATAGGCTATGGTTTTGATTTGTTTGGTTATAGGTTTTGGGATGACAAGAATAGAAAGATCCTGAGACATTGTGACGTGACATTTGATGAGTTTGTCCTATACAAGGACAGAGAGTAGAAGGTTCTAGAGATTACAAGGAAAGTGGGAGTGTAGGTTGAGTTGGAGAAGAGTAACCCCAGAGATGTCGAAGTAGATACTCAACCAACTCCTACTGAAGAATCTGAAGTGGAGCAAGTTACACCTGAGCAGGTGTTAAGGAGATCATCCAGAACCATCAGGGCACCAGATAGGTATTCTCCTTCATTACACTATCTATTGCTGACTGATGAAGGTGAATTAGAGTCTTTTGATGAGGCCCTACAGGTGGAGGATTCAATCAAGTTGGAGCAAGCCATGGATGATGAGATGAGGTCACTTGAGTAGAAGGACACATGGGTGTTGACTGTGTTACCTGCAGGGAAGAAAGCTTTGTTGAACAAGTGGGTGTTCAGAATCAAGACTGAACCAGATGGCAAAAGAAGGTCCAAGGCTCGTTTAGTGGTTAAAGGATATTCACAAAGGAAAGGTATTTATTATGCTGAAATATTTTCTCTTATTGTGAAGTCAACCTCTATTCAAATTCTTTTGAGTATTGTTGCATCGGAAAATTTGCATCTAGAGAAAATGGATGTAAAAACAGTGCTATTACATGGAGATCTGGACAAAGAGATCTATATGCAGCAACCAGAAGGATTTGTAGTTCCAGGCAAGGAACACATGGTGTGCAAGCTCATCAGGAGCTTGTATGGACTAAAGCAAGCACCATGGCAGCGGTACAAAAATTTTGACTCCTTCATGACCAAGAGTGGATTCTGCAAAGATGAAAAGGATCCTTGTTGTTACTTCAATAAATACACTTATTCATATGTCTTTCTACACTTGTATGTGGATGATATGTTGATTGCAGGATCTACTATGACAGAGATTAACAATCTGAAGACAAGGTTGCCTGCAGCGTTTGAGATGAAAGATTTGGGTCCACCAAAGCAGATTTTGGGGATGAGATTTCTCGGGATATACCTGTTGGCACTTTAAAAATCTATCTCAGGATTAGTACATTGAGAAGGTGTTTAGCATATTCAGGGTTAATGATGCTAAACCCAGGATTACTCCATTGGAAAATCACTTTAAATTGTCAAAGGAACAGTCACCCAAGACTGCCGAGGAGCGTGAGCATATGGCACTTGTTCCATATGCTTCAGCATTTGGGAGTTTGATGTATGTTATGGTCTGCACTAGACCTAATATAGCACATGCAGTGGGAGTTGTTAGCAGGTAAATGGTGAACTCGGGGAAAGAGCATTGGGAAGCTGTGAAGTGGCTTCTGAGATATCTGAGAGGTACATCCAGTACTTCACTTTGTTTTGGCAAAGGCAAGGTGACTTAACAGGGTTTTGTGGATGCTGATCTTGGTGGGGATGTGGACTCGATCAAGAGTACATTCGGGTATATTTATACCATAGGTAGAACAGCAGTGAGTTGGATGTCAAGGCTGAGTATGTGGCAATAGCTGAAGCTGGGAAAGAAATGATATGGCTGGCATATTATCTGGAGGAATTGGGCAAGAAGCAGAGCGAGAAGATTCTTTTCTCAGATAGCCAGAGTGCCATACTGTTGGTGAAAAATCCAGTCTATCATTCGAAGAAAAACCACATTAGAAGGCGGTACCATTTCACTCGCAGGGTAGTGGAGGATGGTGATATGTGTTTGGAGAAGATAGAGGGTAGAAAGAACCCGGCAGACATGTTGACGAAATGTGTTGATGTTGGGAAACTAGGGTTATGCAAAACCTCGATTGGTCTTCTGTAGTTGTTGCTACAGATGTTGCGGTTCAGTAAAGATGTTGATGATGAAGAGATTTTTTTTGAGAATGTATTTTTTGGATGACTGAATCAGTCTCCAAGTGGGAGAATTGTTAGGTTGTGGAGTCTAATTAATATTTGATGTACTGTCATATATTAATGTTCACACGGTTCAATTTTAGGATGTACTATTTATTCTCTATTTATTCTCTGTAACCTAGAATACTCTGAATTATTAATATATATACCCATCGCCGTGGAAGTTTACTCACGGGGTGTTACCACGAAATATTGATTTCTCTCTTTCTCTCTCTAGATCTCTTATCTCTCTCTCTCGAAAGTTCTTGTGCTCTTCATTCATCAAGTGTGTTTGTATGGATTCGATCCTAACATAGAGGAAAATTTGTAGTATTAAATTAAGATTAAATAATAAATGTAATTTAATCAAATTATATTTTTAGTTACTTATTTTCTTAACAAGTAGTTTTGTTAGGTGATACGGTCCACACTTTTGAGAGTTTAAAGTTAGCAGCTTGTACCAGCAATATAACAGCACTCATATATATTATAAGAATGCGACTGTTCTGTTCCACTAACCTTGTACACAGTCGGTCTCCACAACTCAACATATCATCCCCTTCTAATGTCAGTCCGACTCCTCTACCGATCTCACCCTGAATTCTTTTAGGGTCTGATTGTTGACTAACAATTATTATAACAACATCATTGAACATCCTTTCTTGCTTCGCCTTCTGTCTGATTTTTTTCAGCCAGTATTGTCTTACCAACACCACCCATACCACATATCCCAATCATAGTGACCCCGTCATCTTTCAAAGCTGCCATGACCTTATCCTCTTTGAATTTTCTAGAGTCAAACACCTCACCACTGTTACTAGGTATACACTCATGACTTTGAACTGGACGATCAAAGGAGAAAGTATTTGGATTAATGCCTTCACTATGAAGTTGAATCAACTCCAGTGTAATTTTCTTAGCTCTCCTGCTCAGCGAGTAACGTGACTTCAAGTTTGGACACCAACCATAAAAGCAACCCCTTTCAACCTCAGTTGTACCTGGCCTTACAGTTTCCACATGTTCAGTAGTGGTATCAACACTATTTAACCAAGCTTCACCATTGTGTGAAATGCGTTGTAAGTTTCTCTGGGCAACTTTCGCTCTTTCCTGAACCTTACTTTTGATATTCTTCAGCTTCTCACATTCTTTATGCATACATCTGATGTTGCTCTTGTAGTAAAATAAATACCCAATACCTCGCGCAATTGGCTGCATCAAGCAGTCCGTTACCTTTTCCACAATAATAGATAACAATTCCATATCTGATTAATTAATTAATTCTGAACTCTTATATATATATATATATATATATATATATATATATATATATATATATATATATATATATATATATATATATATATATATATATATATAGAGAGAGAGAGAGAGAGAGAGAGTAGTTTTCTGTTAAAGGAAAGATTAACAAACAGAAGAATAATGAAGAATTTGTATTATGACAATGAAAACTAAAATAGAAGTGGGGTCATTATTAAAGTAGGAATGTTTAATTAGATAACATTTCAAAAAATCTGATTCCATATGGAAGACAAAGAAAAGTAGATTAAAAGTAAAAGTATATGTTTGCTTTTGGAATTTTCTCTGCAATTGATCAAGTAAGTCATGTTGAAGCCCTTGTTCTCTACTATTGAAGTGAAAACAACTTTTTGCTATTTTTCAAATTCTCAGAAATTTTGAAATTCTACTTGAAGATAAATTTTAGTGTGAGTTTTATGGTTAAATGTGTTTTTCGGAGTTGAATTCCAGAAAAAAAAAAGTGAAAAAATTTCATTGTCTAAACATCTCCTATTCTCACTTTTCTGTATTTTCCTTCTTCTGTTTTTTACCCTTTCTTAGTTAGTAAAATTTTTATGGATAACAATATTAATATATCTCGAACTCTAAGGTAGAGGTATAGTTTGTGTATTTTATACCCTCATTAGATTCACCGTGTGGACTACACCGAATATGTTATTGATTTCAACTAGATTTATCCTCAATAATTGTAATATAGAAATAATTTTACAATCTTAGAATATCATATTCAACAATATACAATTAGTAAAGCACCCAATTCAGTTGCTTAATCAAAGGTGAATACATTTTCTAAGTCGTAGTCCTTTTTAACCTGTTGTTAATTGGGCTTGGGTCTCAAATCAACCTTTTTGAACTACATTCCAGTTCTATTGCTTCTTCTCCGCCCAATAAACAATTGGTTGTGTAACATTGGGCTGGAGCTTGTTACTTCCCTAGCTTCCGAATGTAATTAAGACTAGTTTATAAATATGTGAATTATTGATTATTCAAAGGCTATTTGAGTTGAAATAGATCGACTAAAATGAGATAGAATGCGGATCATAATAACTCATCCCACGCTTAATTCTCACTAATACTTAATTCCTTTATTTTGTTCTTTTATGTTTCTAGTTCTTAACAAAATTATTACTTTTCTTTATTATGACTATATATAACATATTAAATAAAGAAATGTCATTTTAAAAAATATTTTAATAATATTACTCGTAAATAAATTTGAGCCACATATCAATTCATTTTTTTATGAACTGAAATGAGTTGGTGAAATAAAATTGAGCTAATAGATGGATAAATTTTTATCCATCCAAACTTGAATGAATTAGGTGGATTGAATGGCTTGAGCTTTATTTTGACACCACTACTTTAAAATTTTGATTGAAGTTCTTTTGATTGAAACGAGTTCTAGTCATATGCACGCTCTTTCCTCTGATCTACCTTTAACAACTAATGCAAAAATGACAACATTTTCAATATAACAAAAGATGAATTCTCTTTGTAGTACATCACTTTCCAATAATTTCTTGATAATAAAACAACATTCATCAATATGTAAATCTAAAAAATGAACGTAAAACATCTAAAATTCTATCGAACATGAAATTGAGGTCTACTACATTTTTCCACATACAAAAGGTTCAACAATTTATTGTCTTTGGTATTACAATACATATATAATCTCTTCACCAAATTTCTTTAAGTGGTATATGCCATTTGTTCTTTTGTACAGAGAATTAGTTTTAATGTATAACTTTTTGGCATTATTAGGGTCTTTCAATCATTTTAATAGTAGGACGACTTAACAATATTTTTTGCCAAACACATCAGTTTTTTATTATCGATTTCATTACCTCTATTCATAATTGTAACATTTTATGTATAAAATTAATTTTTACACTTAAATTTACATATTATTAATTTTAATTAAGCTAATCCAAAAGGTCACTTTGTATGATTTTGAAGTTGAATGATCGTAGATTAGTTGATCTGTACTTCATCCTTCCCGATCAATCTTTCACTGGTTAGAATTAAAAGAAAACTTATAAAAGGATAATTACACAAATAAATTCTTTTAATTACCATAAAATAATGTAATATTCCGAATGCGATAGGTGATGTGGAAAATAGTTTAAATTCTTTTTTAACTTAAATCAGAAATTTGTAATTAAAATCATGCAAGGTAGATAAGAACTTTTGAAAGAAATTATTTGACTCCCAATATTGAATTGTATTATATAAGATGAAATAAAGATAGTATGTAATATATTTTACTATAAACAATTCATATTCGGTGTATGAGTGTTTTGATTTGTTTAATCCTTCAAAACATTTTTTTTAATTGGCTTATTAATTAATAAAATAAAATATGTAAACTAGATAGTACCATTATAGGGAATTTTTATTAAGAAATACATTTAAGGATAAATATAGATAAAGAAAAACTATTGATTCTACAAGGAGTGAGAACACTATTTGACTTACTTAAAAAATAATATTAAATCATATAAAATGAAACAAATATTGTACAAACTTTATTTTAATAAAAATAATTCATATTCATTCATAAAATCTTTGACGATTTTTTCATCCTTCAAAGCATAAATTTTTTTCTTATAGAAAACGCATATTAATTAAGAGAAATAAATATATTAATATTGACTAGATACATTCAGACAAATATAATCTTGACCTACATTTTAGAATGAATATTTATTATTTTCTCTTTCTATCTTCGATGCTAATTAATAAAAACTGTTAATTCCACAATATATTAAACGAAAAAGAAATACTATTTTGATTATCTATGAAGTTTGACCATACAAGGTAACTTTGTTAAATTTTAGTAACAAAAGTCAAATATGACTTTGATTTTTGTTCAAGGTACTTGTCCACTATAAATACAACTTTATGCTTTCAGACAATTTCAAACTATAACATAAAGATTTTAAGATTCATTTTCTTATCTTTCCTTGTATTAGCAAGAGCTTTTTCTTCTTTTTTAACAAATTTTTCGTTAAGAGGAAAAAGAAAATTGTACTAGCAATCGACAACATGTCAATCAAATTAACATTTTTGAATGATTTTGGTGTGTATGTTTAAGTGTACAATTTGTTACTTTGTTTGTTGTAGGATTTTGTGTTGGCAGCAAAATGCAGGTACAACAATCAATAGTCAAATACTGATAGAAGTATCTAAATGTGTTGAGAGCATTAATGGTGTTAAAGAAGGAGGATGGAAAAATACCTTTTGCTTCTATAAGCCCATGCTCAAAGGTATTTCATCATTACTTAACAAATCATGTCTGTAAACACAATATAAAGAGATGAGCTTCCTTTTATTTCTCCTTTGATGAATTATAGAGATTGGACTTGGGAAGTTTTTCTCCTTTGTAAGATAATGTATTAAAAATGAAGAAGTATTGAAATTTTTTGGATCAAGAATAATCTAAATGTAAGATAATCTATATATCTAGCATTTTTAACTTAAACATCGTGTCAATTTTAAGAGTATTTATGTAGCCATATACGATATTTGATTGTGGATGATTTATTTTTCTTTTACTAGAACAAGCAAATGCATCAGAATTTCCCCAATATTTTTTGGGGGCTTCACTTTAAGAACAACCCGACAAGTTTTACATTGCACTTAGTAGGCAAAGACTGATTGTGAAAGCAGAATCATCAATGCAAACGATAATGGAGAACTTACAATCTTATAGAATAAAGTATGCACTTAATTGTGAGGTTTGTATTAGTGAGATCTGCAAATTATTGTTCGTATTGAGGATGATATACTTATATAACACCATCAAAATCTTGTCTCATAAATACTCATTAAAATATTTGTATGATATAGGGGTTTCAGTATCGACTTGGTGACTTCCGAGTGCGACTAGGCAAAGTTGTTCCAATAAATTCTGAGAACTTGAGAAGAATAGTTGAGGTACGCAAATACTTTTAGAGATTTATTCTCAGTTGAAGCTTTTTATAATGTAGTTAAATTTTTTTTAAAAACTAAACAGAAATAGTTATGTTGTAAAATATTATGTTTTTTTACACACTTCATGGAGAGGAATTCTATTATTGTACTTTACCTAATTAAAAAAATAATTATTTTTATGAGAATGCTTGCCTCATAAGATTTTTTTTTTTTTTTGTAGATGGAGTATCTGTTGATTTCCTCATGGAAAACATCACATCTGATTATGAGTGAATTCTTCGAGATATTGAAGGACAATTCATTACCAGGTCATTTTGTGCATGTTGAACCAAATTTTTCAGAGTTTGGCCTCTCTGATCAATACACTTCACGACATACTGTTGTACAATATGCTAGCATCTTTCTCAAATGTCAACAATGGCTCAATAAGCCCAACCAACAAGAAATTAGAATATTTGTTGGCTTTATAAGATTTTTCCATAGCTTCATAAATGAGTTCGTTATTGTCATAAATAAATTGGGAATATGCACATTAATAGTAAGCAATCTCAAAGCTACTGTATGATTTCAGATCAATGTAATTCCTTTTCTTTTTTAGTGGGTGATATGGAAATTAAATGATTTCTTTTATTTGAAGAATTGTTCTTTAAGATTATATGGACTTTTAAGCTTTGGAGATTAAACTTTTTTGCTCAAAAGGAAATATGGTATAGATGTTAATATTATTTATAAAGGAAAATAAAGCATGTAGTTAATTTATTTAGAGAGGAATTTTGTTAGTGCAATTGTTTGGCTACATAAACTTTTATCATGACTCCACATGATCTCATTTTTCATTTATTTCATTTTTTTTGTTGTTAAAAGCAAATCACCACAAGTTAATGTTTCAAGTTATAAAGCACAATTGTAACCCGGTATTCCTGATCAACCCAAGTATGATGTTACAAGTTATAAAACACCATTGTAACCCCACCCATATTTCTAATCACCACATGTATAATGTTACAAGGCCTTTTCCTAGAGGATAGGTAATATGAAGCTAGACGATGCAAATCTAGCTCACCATCATTTTTGAACTCAAAGTGTATATTTATCAAAACATATAATAGAAGTTGAAACCAATAAGTATAATATAAGTTTGCACCAAACATCGAGTTCAGTAAGTATTCTATATGATAGAATGTGTAACGATATTTGCCTTCGAATGAGCTTGTATAAAGTGTGGTTATCAATGGTGGTCGTGATAACAAAGATGTTTGGTGATTGATAACGTTATCAACCAGCGTAGGGCCCACAAGATAGTGTCACGTCAGCCGAAAAGGGGTAGAAAATTATTAATAAAATAAGTTCAAGGGGTAACAGGACCTTAGTATAGTATAAGTGTGTCTCTAAGATTTCGGGCTTAAGTTAAGAGGGGTACTTGTGCATTATCTCATAAAATTATTAGAAGCTTGCTCACAGTAAAATAGGAAGAAAGAAGTTGAGTCCATCGCCACCTCTCAAAAGAAAATGATTTTTGTTGATATTATATAAGGGAAAGATCAAGAGTAGCAAATTGATGGCTTCAGCATCAGCCAACTCACTTCCTTTTGCAACATAATGATTATTTAGTAATTGAGAAGTTAATGTGCCATTCAATATGATCACATGAACACCAACATTAAGCAAATTAAAGCTTCAAATAATTAAATTAATGTGAGTATTGTAGAACCATAACATTATACTCAACAACAGCATCCCACTGGTCCTATTGAACCAATAAGTCTTCGCGTTGGCGATTCCCTGAGCCAACCGAAAAACACCAACAATTGGCATTTCACGGTAGTTTTGAAATGCATGACGGCCAATAATACTCAATGTGCTCCCATTATATTTTCCAGTTGTGAACACAAAAATTTAGCATCATGAGAAGGGCACTCGAATCTTGATCAGCTGAACCATAAATCCCTTGGGCTCGATCCACTATATTCGAGTTAGACTCTGGTCCAACTGTTAGTGGGTCGTCTATCATTGTAACAGACCCAAAGGAAGTTGGGTATTTGGCAGTCATGTTGGATTGGGCTATTTGGACTGCAGTTGGAATTTTCGCACTAACTTTGTCGTGAAAATAGAAATGAAATTTAGTTACCTTTTGCTTTGCATGATGAAGTTTCTTGAACCATTTTTCAAAAGCCTTGGAACCTAATTCAACGCCATGAGCCATTGGCAAGGCCATTACAAATATGAAGCAAAAGCAATAGAGCTAGACTTGTTTTTTCCATCTCTTAATTTCTTGAGAAAGAATGCATTAATCGTATACAAAGAGATTGATATTTATATGGAGTGTGTGAGTAGAGGAGAAGTTGTAGGATTAAATTAAGATTAAATAATAAATGTAATTTAAAGTTAGCAGCTTAAATCTTCAACCTTAACTATGATAAAAAAAAAATAATCACTGAAAATATCATATTACAGGATGCCCATTTTCATGATAATTTATATTTTTGTGTGTTTTTTCATGTATAACTCGATAAAAGATTCACTCAAAATATAATATTACATGACCATTTATATTTTTGTGTGTGTTTATTCATGTATAACTAGATCTTATGGAGTAGAATTATTTATATTT
The DNA here is from genome assembly GCA_032847665.1 of Solanum chilense. Classification (NCBI taxonomy): domain Eukaryota; kingdom Viridiplantae; phylum Streptophyta; class Magnoliopsida; order Solanales; family Solanaceae; genus Solanum; species Solanum chilense. The sequence goes on along the minus strand of CM064972.1, from coordinate 56,754,928 downwards.
AACTTAAATCAAGTGAAATGAGGGTGTTGCTTAATAACTTTATCGATTTCGTTTTATTTCATCTCGATATTAAATATATATTTTTCTACTCCAGTAAATCAAACTATTTTAAACCATTTTCTTTTTAATATTATCTTTATCATTAAATAACTAAATAAAAAATTAATAGTCAAATTTAGATTTTCAAAGTGAAATTGTTTTCGACTATAATCTTAATTATTAGTGTTCCCTTAGAAATTTAAAAAAATAGTATTAGTGTGTATATATATATATATATATATATATATATATATATATATATATATATCACACATTGTATTTATTGATTTCGAAATCTGATTTTTTTAAAAAGAAAATTATTTGTAACTTAAATTATTTTATTTGTAACTTTTCCTATATTTCATTTCGGGCAATGTTATCAAACTCTTTGCGATTATCTTATATACTTTCTTCGTTTCCTATACCTAAACTTTAATTAGTGCATCATTTCTTTTAGTTCATGCAAAAAAAATCTTTTTTTATTTTTTTAACAGTTCATTAATTTTATTTTCCGCATAACATGCAACCAAACAAACATTATTATGTATTTAATATATATTTAAATAACATCCTATCCCTTCTAGTTTTCTATTTACCAAAAGTCTCTTAAAAATTTAGTTTACGGGATACATTATGAGTAGTACCGGATACATAAGTGATTATACATTCCAGTTGATAGCTATAGCGTTTAAGAAGAAAATAATAACGTAAATTTGTTTTTAATAACTATAAATCCCATAATTCACACTCGACAACTTGTAAACTTTCAATTTCATTGCATAACTGATTGATAAATTCAAATTTCAAATTAGAACACCTTCATCAAACAAAAACTATCCTGATAAAGTTGATCTAGATTCTAAGAACTCGAAAAAAACAGCTTTAGAAGATGAATATCTCAATTTTGTTACGGCATTCTGGAATTTAGGTAGGCGATGTTAATTAAGGTTGATGGAATTGTCGTTGGACAATCAATTTCATTTATGAATCTGAAAACGTTGATTTTAGTAGAGTTGAAGATTGACTGTGTTACAAAAGATATTGAAATTCGATACATCGTAGAGGAAAACTCATGTCCATTGAAAATAAAAAATGTTATGGGTATGAAACTTTATTTGGAAGTAAAAAGGAATGCTCCTGGAATCGGCATGTATCTGCTATGTATTGATACAACTAAGAAAATGGTTGGGGAGATACATATTTTTTATTGTTCATCCGGGGAAATCATATGCGTGGAAGGTACAGAAAGAGATACTGAAGCTCTTGCTCTGGTGGAATCGAGAATTTGTGACTTTGATTATATTCCAGAATTAAATGCTACAAATTACATAATTGATTCTAATAGTGATGTGAAGACAGAGATGTTGTATAAGGATAAAGGAACACTCATCGTTGTAATGACTAAACATAAAATAAAGAACAACTTCAACTTCTGAGTGAAAAAATCGGATAAAAAAGGTTTGAAATGGTTTTTTCTCTAAATTTGATTTTTTTTTTCTTTTTAGATTTTGCATAAAATTAGTATATTCTGTTTGTTATTGTGTTTGATACATAAATCTAAATAGTATGTGTATCATAATGATAAGTTTGTCTGTGTTTGATGATATAAACAAATTGGTAATTATTATGATTATTAGTATTGACAATTGATTTAGGTGTGTATTGATAAAATTTATTATGTGATAGAAAAACGTTTTGTAAAAAAGTGGTTCTGTTCTTTGTTATGGCTAATACATTAGTTATGAGCAACTGTAACATTGCTTTTGTTATATGAATTAATCCGAGGAAAAAATTTGGACAGTTATATGTTGGTTTGCTTCAATGATTATTGTGGATGGACTTTAAAGTCTTTTGTAGAAAGAAATCTGATGTATTCAAAGTGTGATACTTCAATAGTGAACATACATGTCCTATGCGGGAAAGGATACTAACAAAAGTACAAAGAACAATTGAATTTATTAGTGGTGTGAATGCCCCTAAATTGGTACGCCTCAAGATGTAATTGCAGATATTCGTGCATTATATGGGATTGAGATCTCATACCAGCAAGCATGACGTGCTAGAGAACGTGCACTATAAATGCTCAAGGGTAAGCCATCAGAAGGATATAAGCAGATGTCGAGATGCTAAATAAGATATATCAAAATTCATATATAAGGATGCAAAAGACGGAAAATAATCAATTCATGTATCTTTTTATAGACCTAAGACCGTTGATAAGAGGGTTAGACTACTGCAGGCATGTAGTTGTAATGGGCGTTACACATCTTGGTGGGGGCTTACAAAGGTACTTTTGTATGAGCGAAGACACTTGATGGTGTAGGTATGACTGTTGTAATACTAATGTACTGTAAATCTTGTTTTATATGTATACTTATTATATCTTAGTGTAAACGTTATGTATCATAAAGTTAAATGTGTGTTGCTTTGTAATTAGGTTGCATATTGTCATTGGCATATGGTGTTGTAGACACTGAAAATGACTGTTAGTGGACATAGTTCTTCGAACAATTCAAAAATGCATTTTGCGAGCATGAAAACGTGTGTATTATATCATATAGAAATGAAAGTATTATGAAGAGTGTAAGCATTGTGTTCCCAAATGTACCTCATTGTGCATGCATATGACATCTTTGGAAGAATGTATGTTCAAGCTTCAAAAGGAGTAATAATACACTAACTGATATATTTTACTCAATGGTAAAGGCATACGGAAAGGAAGATTTTGATAAATAAATGGCTAAAGTGGTGAAAGTTGATCATAGGGTGTATGAGAAATGGTCAAGAGTTCATTCGATCGTAAACGAAGGTAGAATATGACTTCAAACATCGCAGAGTGTATCAATGGTTGCCTTGTTAATGCACGTAGGTTAACTATAATAGACTTCTTGAAGGAAGCTAGACTTCTATTTGGTAGTTGGAATTGTAAAAAATAGAGAAATAACGTCATATACAAAGGACACATTGGGTCGAAGATTTGAGGATATATTGATTTTAAACACATCTAAAAGTTAAAATATGAAGGTATTTATAAATATTCCAAACTTTCTGTTTATGTACTAGAAACTCGAAATATTTTCACTGATAAGCATTGATTGGGAAATGATATATAAATGGCATATTATGTAATGTGTCACTAACTTATTATTAATTTCAGGTTGTTCCATCGTCTGAATATATTTTCTCAATTCATGAAGCCGGAAGAAGATAAATTGTATGCCTTGAGCGGAAAACATGTACGTGTTAAAGGTTTCAACATGATGAGATACCTTGCGCACACGCAATGGCAGTCTTGAAGCACAAAAATGTTACAGATATGCACTCATATTGCTCCGATTATTATAAGCTGATGCATTAGAAAAAACATACGAGATTGTAATGGTTTCAATGCCAGATAAGGAGGATTGGACCGTTACAGACTATGTTTTAGATGAAATTGTTCGGCCACCTAGGTATAGAAGGTTGGCTAGAAGACCAAGGAAGCGAAGAAAGAAAAATACTGATAAGAAGATAACAATGAACAAGAATTCTTGTTGGCAATGTGAACTAGAAGGACACAATAGGAGAACTTGTACTTTCTTACCGAAAGAGAATTAAAATAATTTTTTAAAATAGGACATTCGTGTTCATGGTTAATAAATTCCACTTATATGTAATTTTTACTTTAGTATTTGGATTGAATAAAGTGTATTGGTTACACAATTTATTTGTTGTTTAACTAAATGCATTTTTTTAGAATTGTGTGGCAAACTTATATTAAATATAAAATTATTCTTATATTGTTAAATAAATAAATAAATCTGATGTATAAATTATGAAAAATAATTAATGTGTAAATGAAAGAAATATTGATTCAATACCATAATCATGATTTAAACAACTTTAAGTGTCTCAAACTTGGCTTTTTCAAGTGTGTACTATATGTATCATATACACTACATTATTATATCATATACAATATATAATAGTAAAAAATCACACATTAAAACTATTAAAACTATATTAGATACAATTATCATTTTGATATATTTTTCCTTAGCAGTATTGTTGCCTTCCAATTTAATAGTATGTTATGATTTGTTTGTTGATGTATATGATAGTATAATATAATTCAAGTGTCTGACACATAAATGCAATTGACATATATGAATAAAATTTCAATTATAAATATGCATAAAACTAATGTATCGTATACATTATTTCATAAGTAAACTATCAAAATACTTAAACTCAAACGATGATGATTGTGGAGATTAATGTTATATAGCAAAAAATGTATCTAAAGCAATATATTGAAAACACATAACGTTAATAACTAACAAAATACTTTAATACAATTAAGTTTGTAGAGAAACACATAAAAAATAAATTGTCTTCAAAACAAAACAACATGAAAAATTGGTCATGCTATCCCTACTAAGTACTAATTTATGTTAACAAAGTCCTGTTCAGTTGGTGTTGTAAATTGACCCTTAGGCTTTGGTGGATCGTCATTCTCCCTTATGTGTTCACCCTTGACCTTGTCGCTGTCGTATCTCCATAACAATGCTACGTATCTATTGCATAGATAATTTGCAAGATGGCCATCAGTATCAAGTGGTATAACAAGTTGGTCACTCAAAAACTCTACAAATGTAGCTACATATAATCAGCAGTCCCCACAAAAAAATGCAGAATATAAATTTGCAAAAACAACTTACACATATTATTGTAGTTCAGAATTAAAATACTTACAGACTATCGTCTTCTTGTTGCATGATGCCTTCAGGGTATTCAATGTTGAAAGGATTATGTGACCCTAAAAGTGTAGCACTTTGTTTGTCCTTATATGCATCAAGTGTTGGCCATTTAGTCCGCTCAGTTTTTACAAAGAAACCATTGTCAAGGAGGTAAGAAGGTAGCATCCTTGACGATTTTTGTATCTCCTCAGAATATACTCTTTTTCTTATGCCTAAAGAAGAGTCATATACGCGTATCAACCTTTGATTCAATTCAAAAATAGTTAACACGCAATGAAAATTTCCATCATAATTAATTGGAATATAACATCGTCCACAAGATTCCATGGCAATCAAGCTGATATTGAAAATCTTTTCATGATGATTATTGACCTCTCATATATTGATACTGCTCTCGTTCGATCAATGTGTTCTTGGGTACTAATATTATCATCATCCTCATTGTTATAATACCTTTCATGGGTACTATTGATATGTTCACTGAACAAACAATTGACAATTGTGTATATGTATTGATTCATGCTGCGAAGTTTTGATTTTTTACGAAGGTAGTAAAAAATAACATCGATGTGCTACAAAAAAAGTTAAAAACATAATTATACATTTGAAAGAAATAATAATAATAAAATGTTAGATACTGAAAGTGGTATATGATATTGATATGTATATAACACATATTAATTGAATGCACCATATACATTAAGAAACCTATATATGATACATTTGCAGACAGATGAAATTTAAATATATATGACAAAATTACTTGATTAGTCCAGCAATTTTAGGGCTGGGACATGTCATAAAATCAATTTTTATTCGACGGATATGCAACAACATAATCCATCATTTCAAAATCCAATGAAGAGGCTCTTGCTTTGTACTTACCCTGTGATGGTTTCCTGTATTATTAAGTGTAAAGAAAATATGTTATTTAAAAGCGGAACAAGAGTTTGTAAGTACAATATTGAACGAATCAATAAAAAAACATATAAAACTTACTTTTTAGCATGAGTTTTGAGAAGACATGTAGTAACTCACTTAACAAACTGATCAATCAGATATGAAGGATCTCGGTTTATGATCTCACATCCTTCAAATGGAAAATTTGGATGAATTACATCCTCTATGGCCTCTTCTTCTTTTTCACTTGATCCAAATGAAGTTAAATAGGGAGATTTGCAGTTTTTTTAAGGCATCCTGATACGTGCATGAGGAGTATTTGTAATGCTTCAGACAGCAATCTCTGTTATTGAAATATCAGTGGGTAATTAACTGTCCGAAAGCGAATTTTGATTGTCGGTTAACTCCTGTGAATTTGCAGCATTAACTAGTTTAGCATGAAATAGACAATCTTCCTAGATCAGCAATAAGTGTATTCATGACTTCTCGAGTATCAGATGATATTGTACCAGATGTTGCAGAATCCTATAAGATTTAAATTGATAATTAAAAAGGTTTGATAAACCATATTATATTTAAATGATATATGAAACATAAATTACCGATGTATCAAATATAATAGATCTGGCACAGACTAATTGGTGTTGTGTTGAACATTAATGAAGCATCTTCGTTCATTGTTCCTTCGAATAAATGATGAGGCATTTGTGATGATGGATCATCCTGAATAACAACGTACTGATCAATGTAGGACACACTAAAGAACAAAGAATCATATACAAAGGACTGTTAATGTATCAATGATAGATTACATCAAACTACAAATTACATATAGTACACAAACAATTTTAATAAGTCACAAATTATTACAATGTAATGTATCCATACAAACATAATTAAAATGTAAAGTATCATACACATAAAAGTGAAAAACACTACTGACGTGAACATTAAGAATATGTATCAGAATTATACAAGTAAACTGCAATGTATCAGTATTATAAAAGTAAATTGCAATGTACAGTATCATCCAAGTAAACTGCAATGTATCAGTATTATAAAAGTAAACTGCAATGTACAGTATCATCCAAGTAAACTACAATGTATCATATTGACACAATTTGATGTATCACTACAAAGTTGATGTATGTTAATAGTTAATTTATGATGATAAAATTACTTTCTTATGCTCAGTTGTTTCTGCAGTATAATGATGAATAAATGCATCTGAGGATTGAAGTTCTCAAACGTCCTTCATTTCTTGATAATTATTCAATGTATCTTCAGTCTGTATTTTTTAAACATGTTTTTTTCAATCAAAATAAGTTAATGATAAATCATATAATTTGATATACGCAATTAATAAAGTAAAATAAACCTGATTTTCAACATCAAAATCAGGTACACCAATGTTTTGATCGTTGTTGGCAAAATCCATCTGTACCCGTGAGGTTGATTGTTGATCAAACTTAAAGGTACTTGTTTGATGTTCATCATTGCCTTCTTTATCGAAAGCTTCAACCATGTACGATGTTGACTTGCTGCCCATCTCCTTCATGAAATAAATTTATAACGTGATGATCTATGAAAGTTAAAACACACAAACAAAACACATATACAATACAGTACCTTTGGTTGTTCGTCGTCCTCCCTATTCCTAGAATTCATCACCTTAGAGTTACTTGCCTTTATCAAATTCACAAGAAACTCAAATTTACTGTCAACCTATTAAAAAAATTCAACATTTAGCTTTATATTTATGAATAAACATAAAAAAATTGATATCATTACTTATGTATTCCTTCATATGTTATTTCAGTTCTTCAATATCAAGATACACAGATTTATTTTTTCAGACTTGTGAAGAGACATGGGCAGAAGATACATTAGCATGCGGGTAGGTTCTTCATCTGGCATAGAGAATGACTGGTTTAATGGCGTCCTTAACTGCTCTGACAATTTAGGTTTTAATTCTTTTTAGGTGTATCAATTTTCTTTCTTCTTTTGGGTGGTGGCGGAGATGATGTACCAGATACACGTGATGATTTTCTCAATAAACGACCAGGGGGGCTTGTTGAGAAATTCTCAAAACCTGACTTATCTTTTGTTTGCATGAACTGTTGTTGTGTATGATTCAGCACTATGAGCATCTTGAACATCAGGTAAGTCAAGGGCTTCCACTTCATATGGTGTTGGTATAATGTTTGAACATGCATTCTGCATTTTAAATGGTTGAATGTTATGGCAATATTATGTATAATACAAAAAATATTATTTACAACAAGATTTATAATCACGACCGTCCAATTACAAATCTTGGGAAATCATTTGCTACTTTAACAGAAAACTCTGGATTTAGACTAGATTCACATTCGTAAATTCATACGTTGAGTGTATAAGGCATATCAAATAAGTGATACATTCATTTATTTTGGTTGAAGTCTTGTCTGAGTGATGTAATTAGCTTATAGAATGCAATCTGACCCCAAGAATACAATCCATACCTACCATCTTCAACCATTAGAAACTCTTCGATACATATGAAGGTCTCACCAAGATGGCATAACATGAAAGATTGATGAAGTATAATATTGTCATCTGAACAGATTCCTGTGTGGTCTCCCAACTCCCCATTGCAAAACATTGTATCAAGCGACTTTTGGTTATACCTGCAGTCGAATCAGGGAAATATTTTTGTAATAATCGGCTCGGAGTGGATTTCGAATATCACAAATCCTTAAGATTTTCTTTGCATTAAGACCAGTTACAATGGCGAATTCTTTTATACCAATATTTAATACAGTACCATTAGCATGACGAACATACAATACATCTCTGTTTTCCTGTTGCAACTCCAACAACATATACTTAATACTCTGACCCTGGAAATTACATTTTGGAACGTTCAAATATGGTCCAAAAATTGTATTCTTGAACATTTCAAAGCCTTCATCCTTTATTGACTTTTTGATTTCATTCACAAAATGAAAATTGAACGTTGCTCCAAACCTGAATGAATGTGCTGGTATTTTTTTTATAACATAATTCATGCCCTGTTTATACAAAAAATAAAATAGAAAATTGTACCTGTCTAATCTCAAACATATGACGTAATGGAGAGTGAATGATACATTGAAGATAATCTGTAAATTCAATAAATACATCATGATTTTATAATGACAGCATATCAAACCCGTCGTGAAATGCATAAGATACATAAGTAACTAACAATATTGTACACAAATTTCATTCATGTATACCAATTACGTATATGTATAAGACACTTGAATTATATGAATGTATTATACATCATATGCATTCATTCACATATACCAATTACATATGTGTATAAGACACTTGAATTATATGAATGTATATGATACACCATATGCATTGACAATCAAAAACTGTAAAAAAATGCTACAACAACGAATGATCATTAATTGAGCAATATATGCATCAGATACATCTTCAAAACTGTACAATACATGATGCTTTTATTGAATTTCAAATTAGTGAATTTGTTTTCATTGTTAAATGACTCTTAATTCGATTTCACAAACACATGTATCAATGTAAAATTAGGATTTTGATGTATCAGCAAAACACAAAATTAACCATTATATTGAATTGATAAGTAATGTGTCTTCACTATTAATGTATTTAAACTTTCTGTCCAAACACAACTAACACCATAACAAAAACATAAAAATATAAAGTTTGTTTAAACGCATACCTTAGGAAGTGTGGGTCGGGAAAAAAGATGACACTTTTCTTCTCCCTTTTTTGGAGTTTCTCCAACCTTTTTCTTTGGTTTGACAATACTCTTGCCCTTCATCGCTAATGGATCATGCAATCGCTTGGATCTGTTCTCGGCCCACATTTCATCATCAGAATCATATGTACGATTAACATTAGTATGAGAAACACCAACACTATGTGATGTATCAGATTCCATATGTATCTAGTAAAAAGCACGAAGAAGATAACAATGAAGAATAAAATTCTTACCCATTAAAAACTTTGAAATTGAAAAACCTGAGGGAGATTCCTAGTGAAAATCAAATGAATTTGAATTTTATAACTGCTAGAGATGTGGAGAGATTTTAGGAATAAAATTGAAGAGGGTGATTGGTAAAGGGAAACGTGTGTGTTGGCTGAAAAAAAGAGTGCACTTTGTAATGGAAACATGGGTATTGGTTGTAAAAAAAGTGGAAAATCTTTATGTATCTTACAAATTTTATTAATTGGAGGGAATAAGGGATTTTTGAAAATTTTAAAATAAGTAGGGATAAATAGAAATTATGTAAGTAAAGGAGTGTAATTAAGTAATTTGTCCTATATTAAAAGCACCAGATTCAAAAATGTTTTTAAATTCCAAATTTAATTACGAAAAGTAGATGTCAATCAAATAGAATAAAGCCATGAAAGACCTAAAAGATATAAGGAAATTAAGGGGCCAGGGAAACGAAAAATTGAAATTTATGAGTATTAGAAAAAAATAATTTTTATTTTAAAAGTGAAAAAGATAATAGCTGAAAATTAGAGTTGTATTTGTTCGTTAATATAAATTGAAGTTGTTTTAAAATTTTAGAAAATTTTGAAATTCTGCTTTTCTGCAATTTTATGATAGGATTATATTTATTGATCAGGCATATCAATAATGCTATACATATATTATAAAATCAATTAAATTGTGGAATTTAAATTACATATTGCAGCAGTCAGTGATCCCTACAATTTAGTTTTGTGGTACTTAAAAAATCCCTACAAATAGGTGTGACACAATTAAGTCACGAGAATTTTTTATATGCCAAGCGTGGTTATCATTAACAAGGGTTTATTAGGGGATTTTGAACCCCACAAATTAATATCAAGGGAAAAGGGTCAAATATGCCCCTAAACTATTCGAAAATGTCTAGATATGCCCTCCGTTTAAAGTTTGGTTCACTCATGCCCTCGCCGTCCAACTTTTCGTCCAAATATGCCCTTATGGACGTTAGTTGCCATGTTGGACATATCCAACTCATTTTTCATTTCTTTAAATGTCACATTGAATTGACATGTCATTTCGGTCTTACCACATAACATTTATATGAAATGGAAAGATATTCGTATTCATAAACATCTAATCCGACCCATAAATCAACTCCTTTTAAATTCACTATCCGACCCATTTTTAACAATTTTGTTTAATTTTTATTATTGCGGTAAATCCCGAAAATGAGTAATTGATTAATAAAAAATAGAAAAAGTATGAAAAATATAAAATTAACGTCAAAAGTTCACAAATAAATATAGTAACCTTAAATCTAACATTTCAATTTTCTTTTAGATTTTTATTTTTTGATAAATCTCGAAAATGAGTAATTAATTAATACAAAATATGAAAAGTATGAAAAAATATAAATTAACACCAAAAGTTCACAAATAAATATAGTAACATTTCAATCTACATTTTTTTTTTTAAAAAATTATATTTTTCAGCAAATCCCGAAAATGAGTAATTTTTTAATAAAAAGGGAAAAATATGAAAACAAAATAAAAAATACACGTCAAAATTCACAAATAAATATAGTTCACTTAAATTCAATAAATTTTTTTATTTTATATTTTTTTCATATTTTCCTTGCGTAATTTTTATATTTTTCCATATTTTTGGTTAATAAACTCATTTTTGGGATTTGTCAAAAAAATTAAAAATTAAAAAAATATTGAAATTGTTGAATTTAATGTTACTGTATTTATTTTTTAATTTTTGGCATTAATTTTATATTTTTCATACTTTTTATTTATCAATTACTCATTTCGGGATTTATCGAAAAAAATAAAAAAAGTGTTTAAATTGAATTTAACGTTACTATAATTATTTATGAATTTATGGCGTTAATTTTATACTTTTTTCATATTTTCCTATTTTTTTATTAATCAATTACTCATTTTCGAAATTTATCGAAAAAAATAAAAATTAAACAAAATTGTTGAAAATTGGTCAGATAATTTATTTAAAAGGGGTTGATTTATGGGTCGGATTAGGTGTTTATGAGTCCGAATCTTTCCATTTTCATATAAATATTATGTGGTAAGGCCAAAATGACATGGCAATTCCATGTGGCATTTAAAGAAATAAAAAATGAGTTGGATATGTCCAACATGGCAACTAACGTCCATAAGGGCATATTTGGACCAAAAGTTGGATGGCGAGGGTATCAGTGAACCAAACTTTAAACGGAGAGTATATCTAGACCTTTTTGAATAGTTTAGGGGCATATTTGACCCTTTTCCCTAATATCAATAAAACTGCACTTCAAATTCTAGGAGTCAAAATCCCAACAAATTTGTGAACTTTGGGAGTTAAAATCCCCACAAATATAAATTTTATATTAAAATTAACGGGAGTTTTAACCCCCTGCAATTTATGAAGATGTGACTTTTTACATCATTTTGCTAGAAAAATTGTATGTTAAATAATAAAGATTTATCAATGTACATCATAGTTTAGGCCTAATCCATGGGTGATCCCTTAAAATTGGCACGAAATGACCCCTTAAAATTGGCACAAAATTTCACTTAGAAACCTCAACTGGACGATGTTCATTTTAAACCACTCATGTAAAATTTCGTTGTTGTCATTTTGAAGTCAATGTTGTATTCCTTGGAGAATTCATACCTTGTACCTAAATAGAGGAAGATAGGAGCTCACCAACTCAGCTGCCATAATCCTCAATAGCTTAAGTATTATTTTTAAGGATATATAGTTTTAGGAATCTTTCTCCACATTTATCTTAATCACGCATATACATCTTTGTTGTGATTTGAGATATTATGTTAACCATTCTTATATTTATTTGTTTGTAATTCAGAGGATATTATTCTTTGACATACCAGAATCACTCTTTTATTTAATATTACATATGCCATTTAGCTGGCTTATTAACAATGTTGGTATCCTTGTGATCTGCACGATCATCATTCCCACTACGTATAAATTTTCTAGAAATTTATTGTCTCTTGAATAAATGTTGTTTAAACTAAAGGCGACATTTCTATGTAATTCAGGCAAATAATATGAGGGTAAACATGAAGTGTAGTTAATTCTAGACTAAAATCAAACTTCTCTATTCTTGAAATTTGTTTCCCAGAAAAATGATTCTCAAAATATATTACCCCTGCGTTCTAAGTTACCATTTTGATCTTGTGTATAGGTGTCAAATGAGCGAGTTTCACTAAATTTTGACTTAATATCTAAACAAACATACAAACAACAAGAAGACCACTTATCATACTTCAGAAAAAGCATATGCTTGATATGCTATACCTCATTATGAAAAAAATAATGAATAATTACACTAGAAGGAAGCCATATATGTACAAACCCCCGACTGCAATTAGCCAATTAGAGATTTGCAAGTCCAGATGTATCCCCATGTTGCTCAAGAAATCTTGGAAAAATCGAAACCTCTCCCTCTAGCCTTATGCACATAGGAAGAAATTGGCAGGCAGTTGTGAAGCTCAAGATCAATCAGCTTAAAGGAGAAGTCGAGAACCTCATTCCCTCTACTGCACAAATCAAGTATGCGCTGTGATAGAACTTCCAGTTCTGCAATCAACCTCTCTAATTCTTCGTCGAGACACTATATGAGTCTAAGTATTCTGAATCATGCAACATGATGTAATGTCCATCCTCTGTAGCCTTTATTTGATCCCCATCGTACCATGTTACAGTTCCTACATGTACCAATTTAATGTTAGAAGTAGAAAAGAAGCAGTGCTAGCAGAAAGAGATACTACAGACTCCTTTTGGCCTTCTAGAGTAGTAGTTTCCAGAGATGCATATCTAGATACGAAAAGTTCATTCTCATATTTCAACGTCTACTATGGTGATATAACATCAGAAGTACACATGTATGCATCTGTCAAAAATGTGTTCGAGAGGCTTGGAAATTATCCCAAATGGAATAGCCAGCGAGTATGTCAATATATCAAATAATATGACACTATAAAATATATTCTCCCTTGGCGATGATGCACCAAACCACAAAGGAACGCAGAAGAAGCTGTAATGACGCCTAGTTCAACGTCTTTTTTTAAAAGGAGTGCAACAGAAAGACATGATGACATCCTTGTTGTAGATAATAGGCAAGGTAGCTTAGTATCTAGAATGAACATATATTAATGTGAGATTATGTAGATATATCATCTTTTAACTGTATCTCGATCCAGTGTTGAATTCGAGTGCAGAGCTACGTAACAATCTACATGTGAGATTATGTAGATATATCATTTTTTAACTGTAATTGGACCGAAAAAGCATACACCAGCGAAATTTGTTGTGATAATCAAGCTTCTCTTCATATTACATGAAATCCGGTTTATCATAAAAGAATCAGGTTGGATGTCATTTCTTCGGGAGAAGATTCAGGAAAACTTGATTTCACTAGTTTTCTGAAGGTTGAAGAGCAACTTGCTGATTTGTTCACAAAAGCATTGAATGGAGCTCGAGTTAACTACATACGTTCAAGCTGGCCATGATTGATATCTATACTTCTGCTTGAGATGGAGTGTTACAGAATATTATATATTGTAAATATATTTTCTTACCTTATATATATATATATATATATATATATATATATAATACACACACATACTTCTGAACATAGTGAATACAAGTTTTGTCGGTTTATGAAGGGTGATTAAGGCGTCATGCGGAAGTTTTTAATTTGAAAATCATATGATGATAAATTAGACAACAAATAAACTCATATTAAAAACATATTATTAATATAGTTTGATCAAGCGACCTACATATTATAAAACTAATATTGAAAAACATAAATATATTTTGTAGAAAATTTCTCCATAAACAAGACTCTCTAAATTATTACAATTGTGGATGCTACTGTATTATTGATATGAGAAGATGAGTTTTCAATTTATAGAGTTTCATGTTTCTCCTCTAAGGAAGTTATAGACCAAATGAAAGAGTTGGTTTTGGTTCTTGTGGAATCAAACTAAATGGAAGATGAATTAATATGAATATTTGGTAGGAAGATAATTAGTACAAAATACAAGTCAAAGATTGTATCTTGGTAGGTGAAAGTTAGGCAAACCATAAAATGGTTTGCTATCTTAACCTTGACAATTTTGACACATAGTGATGTCATGGATGACATCAATAGGATGAATTTATTCCTATAAATAGGTAGCTCTTAATTCATTTTCAAATCATCCTTTCACTTGCCTTCTCACCTTCTAAGGCATTGTGTTCTCTCTCTTGTAGTATTTCACTTATATTCTTTGTATAGTGAAATAAATATTGGTGCAGTTGTTCTTTGGTGGACGTAGGATCATTTTGATCCGAACCACGTTAAATATTGTTGTTCTTCCTTGTTCTTTAGTTTCACGTTTCCGCTAACAATTGGTATCAGAGCAAGGTTCTGTCTGAGTATGCTCTGTGGTTGCAGCACAGTCTGAACTTCCACATCAGAAAAGGATTACTTTGGTTTTCTGTAATTCCAAATACATTGTAGTAGAAAAGGAAGAACAAATAAAAAAAATGAGTTCCATGAAGTTTGAAATTGATAGATTTAGTGGGCGCAACAACTTCAATATCTGGAAAATCCAGATGATAGCGTTACTGCGGAGGGAAGGTTCAATCCATGCTATTGACGGAAAGTACCCCGATAAGATATCGGATTCCGACAAGGAAAAGATTGAAGGAGATGCATTGAGTGCAATCCAACTGTCCCTTGCACCTAACGTACTTTGTGAAGTGAGTACAAGTACCGAAGAGACGGCCAAAGAGTTATGGGAAAAGCTGGAAGGGCTTTACCAGGACCAGTCAGTGACAACAAGGATGTTGTTACAACGGCGTCTTCATACATTTAAGATGGATTCAGGTACTTTGTTGCAAGACCATCTAGATGCGTTCAATAAACTTGTGATGGACTTACAAACTGCTGGAATTAAAAAGGACGAGGAGACACTTGCATGTTCTTTACTATTTTCATTGACTTCAAAATATCGTGATATTGAGAATTCAATGATGTATAGCAAACAACCTATAAAACTTGAGCAAGTACGGCAAGCACTAAACTCTTGTGATGTGCGGATGCATTTTGAAGGAGACAAAAGTGACGAAGCTAGTGGACTCTTTGTAAGAGGTCGTACTAGCCAAAAGGGAAGGAGCAAATCGAAGTACAGGTCAAAGTCTCGTGTGAACAAAAAGAATGCGGAGTGTTGGGGCTGTCACAAGAAGGGGCACTTTGAACGAGATTGCCCTATGTCGAAGTCCAAAGAAAAGGCGAGTGCATCCATTGTTGAGAAAGTACATGATAATGATGATGATTATGTACTAACAACATCATGCAATAATGGAGTCTATGACAACAAATGGATCTTAGACTCTGGTTGTACTCTGCATATGACATTCCGAAAAGATTGGTTCAGCAGCTATGAAACAAGCAGAGGAACTGTATTAATGGGCAATAATGCAACTTGTAAAATAGTTGGCATTGGTTCAGTTCATGTTCGCTGCCATGATGGAATCATGAGGATTATTACAGATGTCCGTCATGTTCCTGATCTAAAGAAGAATTTGATCTCCCTGGGTACTTTAGATAAACAAGGCTATAAGTACATGAGTGAAGGAGGAACTATGAAAGTGACTAAAGGGTCTTTAGTCATGTTGAAGGCCAAGCTGGAGGATGGCCTCTACACACTTGCGGGAAGCACCATTATTGGCTCTGTAAATGCATCTACAGTGCAGTTATCTAATGATGACAAGGCAAAATTATGGCACATGAGACTAGGCCATATGAGCGCACGAGGATTGGAGATGTTGAGCAACCGCAACCTTTTGAATAGTGAGAAGATCAGCACACTTGAATTTTGTGAGCACTGCGTCTTAGGGAAGCAGAAAAAGGTCAGCTTCAGCACTGGCAAGCACAAGACAGGAGGGGTGCTAGACTACATCCATTCAGATTTATGGGGTCCCTCTAAGCTTCCATCAAAGGGAGGAAAGAGGTATCTTCTCACATTCATTGATGATTTTTCACGAAAGGTTTGGGTGCGTTTCCTGAAGACAAAAGGTGATGCTTTTGAAGCATTTAAAGAGTGGAAGATTTTGGTTGAAAATCAAATGGAGAGGAAAATCAAGTATCTTCGCACGGACAATGGCTTGGAGTTTTACAGTGAAGAGTTCAATGATTTCTGCAAGGTTCATGGGATCGCAAGGCATAAGACGGTCAGGCACACACCACAGCAGAATGGAGTTGCCGAGAGAATGAACAGAACTCTTCTTGAGAAGGCTCGTTGTATGCTCTTACAAGCTAAGATGTCCAAAGTATTTTGGGCTGAAGCAGTTCATACTGCTTCTCATATTGTCAATCGGTCTCCAGCATCAGCGATTGACTTTAAGACTCCGAATGAGGTCTGGTCAGGTGAACCCTCTAACTATTCATACTTGCGAATATTTGGGTGTCGAGCTTATTATCATGTTAATGAAGGTAAGCTTGAACCAAGGGCTAAAAAGGCCATATTCGGAGGGTATGTTGATGGAGTAAAAGGGTACAAACTATGGTGTTTGTCTTTACTTAAATTTGTAGTTAGTAGAGATGTTACCTTTGATGAATCCTCTATACTTGATCCTCGTAAAGTTTCTGTGGAGTTATCTAGAAACGAGAACAACGAGCAGGTGGAGCTACCGGTGGAGCTTACCAAGAAACGGGATCAAGAGACTCAAAGTGATGAGTCAAAAGATGCAGAAGAACTTGCTTCCAATGAACCATACACAATTGCGAAAGGAAGGGACAAAAGGCGGATACGGAAACCGGAACGTCTTATAGAGCAAGAAAATCTGATTGCACAAGCGTTCGTAGCTGCAGAAGAAGAGATTAAGGATCTCGAGCCCTCTTCGTATATTGAAGAAACTTCTTGCAAAGATGCTGCACATTGGCAGTTGGCCATGATGGAAGAGATGGAGTCTCTTCACAGAAATGAGACATGGGTCTTAGTTAAAAGGTCAAAGGGGATAAGGACAGTTGGATGCAAATGGGTCTACAGAAAGAAAGAAGGTATTCCAGAAGTGGAAGCTGCTAGGTTCAAGGCGAGATTGGTTGCAAAGGGTTTCAGTCAGAAGGAGGGAATTGACTACAATGAGATCTTTTCTCCAGTTGTGAAACATAGCTCAATTCGCGTGCTGCTAGCATTGGTTGCACAATTTGATTTAGAGCTTCAACAGCTTGATGTCAAAACTGCTTTTTTACATGGTGATCTAGAAGAGACAATCTATATGGATCAGCCTGAAGGTTTCCTAGCTGAAGGAAAAGAAGACCATGTATGCCAACTGAAGAAGTCTTTGTATGGTTTGAAGCAATCCCCTAGACAGTGGTACAAGAGGTTTGATGCATTCATGACTACACATGGATTTTCGAGGAGTGCATTTGATAGTTGTGTGTATCACAAGAAGATGTCTGGTAACTCTATGATTTATCTTTTGTTGTATGTTGATGATATGCTTATTGCTGCTAACAACATCACAGAGATAAATATTTTGAAGAAACTGTTGAGCAAGGAATTTGACATGAAGGATCTAGGAGTTGCAAAGAAAATCCTTGGAATGGAAATTTCAAGAGAAAATGGTGTTGTACATCTTTCTCAGAAGAGGTACATCCGAAAAGTTCTTGAAAGATTCAATATGGATATGAGCAAGCCTGTAAGTACACCTTTAGCTTCTCATTTCAAGCTTTCAGAGTTACAAATGCCTCAATCTATGGATGAGGTGGAGCATATGTCAAAGGTTACTTATGCGAGTGCAGTTGGTAGCATTATGTATGCTATGGTATGCACACGTCCAGATATTGCCCAATCTGTAAGTGTAGTAAGCAAGTACATGGCAAATCCAGGAAAAAGGCATTGGGAAGCTGTCAAGTGGATATTGAGATATCTCAAAGGAGCTCCTGATGTTGGCCTAACCTTTCGGAAAAGTGAAGGTATTTCAATTCTCGGTTATGTTGATTCTGACTATGCAGGGGATCTTGATCGAAGGAGGTCCACAACTGGATACATCTTTACTCTCGTTGGCAGTGCCGTTAGTTGGAAATCGACTTTACAGTCGATTGTCGCTTTGTCTACAACAGAGGCAGAATATATGGCAGCAACGGAGGCAGTGAAAGAAGCTATCTGGTTGAAAGGTTTGGTGGCAGAATTGAGTTCAGCTCAGCTTAAATCAATTCTAAAATGTGATAGTCAAAGTGCTATTCATTTGATTAAAAATCAAAGATTTCATGAGCGCACCAAACACATTGATGTCAGATTTCATTTTATTCGAGATGTCGTAGAAAAGGGAGCTATCAAGGTTGAGAAGGTTATCACAGACGATAACGCTGCAGACATGTTGACCAAAATAGTCCCGCTTGCCAAGTTTGCACACTGCAAGGACTTGGCGGGAGTATGCATCAATTGATGCAACTCTAAGAGAACAACTGCTAGGTGGAGCTGGTATGTTCAACAAAGGTTTGATTCTTCTTGTTTCTTACAATGGGATTGCCCAGTAAGCTTAGAAGTTTTGGCCGGAGTTGTTTATACGCATGCTTGGAACACAAACCAAGGTGGAGATTGAAAGAGTTGGTTTTGGTTCTTGTGGAATCAAACTAAATGGAAGATGAATTAATATGAATATTTGGTAGGAAGATAATCAGTACAAAATACAAGTCAAAGATTGTATCTTGGTAGGTGAAAGTTAGGCAAACCATAAAATGGTTTGCTATCTTAACCTTGACAATTTTGACACATAGTGATGTCATGGGTGACATCAATAGGATGAATTTATTCCTATAAATAGGTAGCTCTTAATTCATTTTCAAATCATCCTTTCACTTGCCTTCTCACCTTCTAAGGCATTGTGTTCTCTCTCTTGTAGTATTTCACTTATATTCTTTGTATAGTGAAATAAATATTGGTGCAGTTGTTCTTTGGTGGACGTAGGATCATTTTGATCCGAACCACGTTAAATATTGTTGTTCTTCCTTGTTCTTTAGTTTCACGTTTCCGCTAACACCAAATATGGAAGAAAAATATATTTTCCTTCATGTAAAGTAAAAATATTTATGGTAACATTTTATATTTTCTTTTAGGAATAAATAAATTTCAAATAAGGTAAGAAAATCAGGGCAAAACCCTAACAAGTTCTTCCATTCCCATATTTCAAATAACATTATGGTACAGAGTAAATAGTATTGTACTTAATTTGCTAAAATAGTTGTTTTGTGTGACGAAATAACAAGATAAGTATCCCGGTAAATGTTGGGCTTCTTAATATCAAGCTATAATGCACACTTTCTTGTTTAAGCAGGGCTAACCATTTTAATGTGCTATTACTCTGCGTGAGCTCTTAGTTAGGATAGTTTGAGAATTGAAAAAAAATACAGTATCTTCTTTGTGCTAAAATTAGTAGGGACTAGGAAAAAATATTTTGTTCTAAATTTTTGGCTATTTATAAAGTAAGGAAAAGTTTTATGCATTTTTCTCTCGTAAGTCTAAGTGCCACAACAACTTTAAGATGAAGAGGAATCATTCAAATGCATTATGAGTATTTTTATGAGGAAAGCCATATAATAATCAATCCGAATTTGTAATTATAAGGAAATTACTGATACAAATACAATGTCTCTTGGCAAAAACAGTTGGGTTCATGTGAATCCATGGATTATAATATCGATATGCCTTTGCTTGTTACCTCCATCATAAGCATATTACTCTATACGGGTGCTAGGGCTTGATTAATAAGATATCAAAGGAGCCCGAAAAAATATAATAGGCTACTACTTTAGGCTTATGCTGCTTCTTCATAAGCATATTACTCTTATTAGGTCATGTTCGAATTAACATGGACTATTAATTCCTAGCTATCTTTGAATTCATAGACATCACTAGCTTCTGCCATCACCCCAAAATCACGGTTCACCCTTCCGAGTCATCAGCAGCTTCAGATTTGTCGCCATCATTAGCTTCAGATTCGTCACTTTCAGTAGTGCCTTCACTAGCATTTTGTTCCTGGGAGCAGAGAATAATAAGGTTTCCAATTGAAAATACTATACAAGGAAGTTGGTTCAATTGACAAACATAAATAAGTATCTGAATATTACTATTACTATAAAGTTAAGATAGAAAGAGAGCACTAGATTTAATTAGTTATACAATTAGTGGAGCAAGACAAACCTTAGAATTGAATCTTTGTTGTATCCATTCATTCAAATCATCTACTTCCACCCTGTCATCGTAGTTCACCCATGCAAGACCCGGTGTACTCACAGATACTCCCTGTTGGATAACCGTTTTTATTACAGGGCAGTCATCAATCTTCACATCTCTGAGAAAAGGAAATTCGAGAGCACACTTCGTTAGAAAGAAATGCCCAGCTTAGGCAGTCTTTCAAGCTGCAGCTCTTCCAACAGGAGAAATAAGGGCTCATTGCTCATGATTTCTTCTCCTTGTTGTTCCTCTTGTGTGATAACTTTTTCCATTGACACGCAATTTTCTATCAATAGTATTCGTAGAATCCGAGCACCTCTGGTCACTGATGGAGAGATTAGTTTTTTTTATTATGACTATATATAACATATTAAATACATAAATGTCATTTTAAAAAAAAAATTAATCAGATTACTCGTGAATTAATTTGAGCCACATATCAATTCAATTTTTTTATGAACTGAAATGAGTTGGTGAAATAAAGTTGAGCTAATAGATGGATAAATTTTGATCCATCCAAACTTGAATGAATTCGGTGGATTGAATGGCTTGAGCTTTATTTTGACACCACTACTTTAAAATTTTGATTGAAGATCTTTTGATTGAAATGAGTTCTAGTCATATGCACGCCCTTTCCTCCGATCTACCTTTAACAACAAATGCAACAATGACAACATTTTCAATAAAACAAAGGGAAAAGGGTCTGATATACCCCTCATCATTGTTATACCCCTTGTTATAAAATTGGCTCATATATACCCCTACTTATAAACAAATGGCTCACATATACCCTTTTCCTCTAACGGAAATGAAAAAAAAAAGATAATTTTAATCTTACTTTTTATTATATTTTTCTACAATATATATTCCATATGAGTAAATTTAATCCTCGTCAAACATATTTTTTTGACTTTTTTTTTGTTTCAATGACTAATTTAGAATTATTATTTTGATAATCAAATTTATTTATGTTTCACTAATATTCTTGTAAAACTTATTATAGATGACCAAATTTTTTTCTTCGAATACAAAAATCAAATTACAATATAGACAAAAAAATAGTTTAAATTTGTTTTCTTTAGAAAAGGGATGAAAGATAAAAACAAAATAAGAATAAGAAACTCAAATAATTATAATAAAAAAAGTCAAAAAATAATTTATGTATTAAAAAATTAAAATATACCTTGAACTTTGATAGAAGAATCATATATACCCCTAAATAATTTTTTAAAAAAATTAAAAGTAATAAATATAAATTTAAAACTAATTTTTTTAACTTCCTTTAAATGAAGGGTATATGTGAGCCATTTTGTAACGGTAGGAATATATGTGTGCCGTTTGTATAACGGTAAGGGCATAATGAGTCACTTTCATAACGAGAGGTATATCAACTCGAAATGACAAAGTTGAGGGTATATCAGACCCTTTTCCCTATAACAAAAGATGAATTCTCTTTGTAGTTCATCACTTTCCAATAACTTCTTGATAATAAAATAACATTCATCAATATGTAAGTCTAAAAGATGAACGTAAAACATCTAAAATTCTATCGAACATGAAATTGAGGTCTACTACATTTTTCCACATACAAAAAAGGTTCAACAATTTATTGTCTTTGGTATTACAATACATATATCTAATCTCTACATCAAATTTCTTTAATTGGTAATGCCATTTGTTCTTTTGTATAGAGAATTAGTTTTAATGTATAACTTTTTGGCATTATTAGGGACTTTCAATCATTTTAAGAGTAGGACGACTTAACAATATTTTTTGCCAAACACATCATTTTTTATTAACGATTTCATTTAATTGTAACAGTTTATGTATAAAATTAATTTTTACACTTAAATTTACATATTATTAATTTTAAGTAAGCTAATCCAAAAGGTCACTTTGTATGATTTTGAAGTTGAATGATCGTACATTAGTTGATCTGCACTTCATCCTGCCCGATCGATCTTTCACTGGTCAGAATTAAAAGAAAACTTATAAAAGGACAATTACACAAATAAATTCTTTTAATTACCATAATATTATGTAATATTCCGAATGCGATAGGTGATGTGGAAAATAGTTTAAACTCTTTTTTAACTTAAGTCAGAAGTTTGTAATTAAAAGCATGCAAGGTAGATAAGAACTTTTGAAAGAAATTATTTGGCTCCCAATATTGAATTGTATTATATAGGATGAAATAAAGATAGTATAAAATATATTTTACCATAAACAATTCATATTCGGTGTATGAGTGTTTTCATTTGTTTAATCCTTCAAAACATCTTTTTCTAAATAGGCTTATTAATTAATAAAAATAAATATGTAAACTAGGTAGTACCATTCTAGGGAATTTTTATTAAGAAATACATTTAAGGACAAATATAGATTAAGAAAAACTATTGACTCTACAAGGAATGAGAACACTATTTGAATTACTTAAAAAACACAAAAAAAAATATTAAATCATGTAAAATGAAACAAATATTGTACAAACTTTATTTTAATGAAAATAATTCATATTCATTCATGAAATCTTTGACGATTTTTTCATCCTTCAAAGCATAAATTTTTTTCTTATAGAAAAGGCATATTAATTAAGAGAAATAAATATTTAATATTGACTAGATACATTCACACAAATATAATCTTGACCTACATTTTAGAATGAATATTTATTATTTTCTCTTTCTATCTTCCATGCTAATTAGGAAAAACTGTTAATTCCACAATATATTAAAGGGAAAAAAAATACTATTTTGATTATCTATCAAGTTTGACCATAAAAGGTAACTTTGTTGAAATTTTAGTAACAAAAGTTAAATATGACTTTGATTTTTTGTTCAAGATACTTGTCCACTATAAATACAACTTTATGCTTTCAGACAATTTCAAACTATAAAATAAAGATTTTAAGATTCATTTTCTTATCTTTCCTTGTATTAGCAAGAACTTTTTCTTCTTTTTGAACAAATTTTTCGTTAAGAGGAAAAAGAAAATTGTACTTGCAATCGACAACATGTCAATCAAATGGTAATGATTTTGAATTCACTAGAAACATAACATTTTGAATGATTTTGATATGTATGTTTAAGTGTACAATTTGTTACTTTGTTTGTTGTTAGGGTTTTGTGTTGGCAGCCAAATGCAGGTACAACAATCAATAGTCAAATACTGATAGAAGTATCTAAATGTGTTGAGAGCATTAATGGTGTTAAAGAAGGAGGATGGAAAAATACCTTTTGCTTCTATAAGCCCATGCTCAAAGGTATTTTATCATTACTTAATAAATCATGTCTGTAAACGCAATATAAAGAGATGAGCTTCCTTTTTTCTCTCCTTTTAATGAATTATAAAGATTGGACTTGGGAAGTTAAGATAATGTATTAAAAAATGAAGAAGTATTGAAATTTTTTGGATCAAGAATAGATCTAAATGTAAGATAATCTATATATCTAGCATTTTTAACTTAAACATCCTGTCATTTTTAAGAGTACTTTTGTAGCGATATACGATATTTGATTGTTGATGATTTTTTTTTCCTTTTACTAGAACAAGCAAATGCATCAGAATTTCCCCAACATTTTTTGGGGGTTTCACTTCAAGAACAACCCGACAAGTTTTACATGGCACTTAGTAAGAAAAGACTGATTGTGGAAGCAGAATCATCAATGCAAACGATAATGGAGAACTTACAATCTTACAGAATAAAGTTTGCACTTAATTGTGAGGTTTGTATTATATTGAGATCTGCAAATTATTGTTCGTATTGAGGATGATATACTCATATAACACCATCAAAATATTTTCTTCATAAATTTTCATTAAAATATTTGTATGATATAGGGGTTTCAGTATCGACTTGGTGACTTCCGAGTGCGAGTAGGCAAAGTTGTTCCAATGAATTCTGAGAACTTGAGGGGAATAGTAATGGAGGTATGCAAAAACTTTTAGAGATTTTATTCTCAGTTGAAGCTTTTTATGATGTAGTTAAACGTTTTTTAAAAATTTAAAAGAAATAGTTATGTTGTAAAATATTATGTTTTTTTACACTTCACGGAGAGGAATTCAATTATTGTACTTTACCTAATTAAAAAGGGATAATGTCCAAGTACCCCCTCAGCCTATGCCCGAAATCTCAGAGACACACTTATACTATACTAAGGTCCTATTACCCCCCTGAACTTATTTTATTAATAATTTTTTACCCCTTTTCGACCTACGTGACACTATCTTGTGGGCCCAACGATGGTTGACTTTTTTTTTAAAACTAGTGCCACGTAGGCTAAAAAGGGGTAGAAAATTACTTATAAAATAAGTTCAGGGGGTAATAGGACCTTAGTATAGCATAAGTG
Source organism: Solanum chilense (assembly GCA_032847665.1). NCBI lineage: Eukaryota > Viridiplantae > Streptophyta > Magnoliopsida > Solanales > Solanaceae > Solanum > Solanum chilense. The sequence goes on along the minus strand of CM064972.1, from coordinate 56,729,646 downwards.
TGTCTTTGGGATTTCTGACATAGGTTGAGGGGGTACTTGTGCATTATCCCAATTAAAAATAATAATTATTTTTATGAGAATGCTTGCCTCATAAGATGTTTGTTTTTCTTGTAGATGGAGTATCTTCCGATTTCCTCAAGGAAAACATCACATCTGATTATGAGTGAATTCTTCGAGATATTGAAGGAAACTCTTGGGAAAAAATCATTACCAGGTCATTTTGTGCATGTTGAACCAATTTTTTCAGAGTTTGGCCTCTCTGATCAATACACTTCACGGCATACTGTTGTACAATATGCTAGCATCTTGGCTCAAATGTCAACAACGGCTCAATAAGCCCAACCAACAACAAATTAGAATATTTGTTGACTTTATAAGATTTTTCCTTAGCTTTATAAATGAGTTGGTTATTTTCATAAATAAATTGGGAATATGCACATCAACAGTAAGCAATCTTTAAGCTACTATATGATTTCAGATCAATGTAATTTCTTTTCCTTTTTAGTGGGTGTTATGGAAATTAAATGATTTTTTTTGTTTGAAGAATTGTTCTTTAAGATTATATGGACTTTTAAGCTTTTGAGTTTAAACTTTTTTGCTCAAAAGGAAATATGGTATATATGTTAATATTATTTATAAAGGAAAATAAAGCATGTAGATCATTTATTTAGAGAGGAATTTTGTTAATTCAATTGTTTGTCTACATAAACTTTTATCATGACTCCACATAATCTCATTTTCCATTTATTTCATTTTTTTTGTGAAAAGCAAATCACCACAAGTATAATGTTTCAAGTTATAAAACACCATTGTAACCCCGTATTCATGATCACCCCAAGTATAATGTTACAAGTTATAAAACACCATTGTAACCCCACCTATATTCCTAATCACCAAATGTATAATGTTACAAGGCCTCTTCCTAGAGGATAGGTAATATGAAGCTAGACGATGCAAATCTAGCTCACGATCATTTTTGAACTCAAAGTGTATATTTATCAAAACATATAGTAGAAGTTGAAACCAATAAGTATAATATAAGTTTGCACCAAACATCGAGTTCAGTAAGTATTCGATATGATAGAATGTGTAACGATATTTGCCTTTGAATGAGCTTGTATAAAGTGTGGTTATAAATGGTGGTCGTGATAACATAGGTGTTTGGTGATTGATAACGATAATGGTGATGGTTAGTGATTGTGGATAGAGTGGTAAATTATCTAGACAAGATATTAATACTTTGTTCAACACTTAATGATTAATTAAATGCTTAAATCTTAATGAGAACATATGCACTTGATGACCTAAGGTCTAAATCATTCAGATTCAAGTTGCAAAATCTGTCATTTCACTTTACATGGTGATGAGTATGAGATTTAAAAATATAGGAGACAAATCGATATTGACGAGATAAACTCAGTGTTAGATGTTATTTGGTGAAATGCAAACAATAGCTTGTGTTCTACAAAAGGAAAATCAAATGTTATGTAACACCAAGATATGTACAAAGTCTCAAGTTCACAAAAAATTTCATATTCAGAGTTAAATTTCAGGAAGATGCTTCGCGTCATTGTGATGAAAGAAGTGATTAATGGTCGTGGTTGGTGAGTGTGACATTGAATATTATCCACAAAAGAATACATCTTAATGATTCTAAGACTTTGTTCAAGATCTTAATCATTAAAGACCTGTTAAGACTAATTAAATGCTTAAATCTTATAATAAAATCTTATAGGTAAAATAGTCTCACTTCCATCTCCCTTTAAAGGAATACAAATTAGTGAGAATCAGAAAACCCCATTTATTATAAGATGCATGCTGAAAAAATTGCTAATATAGAAGTCTATAGCATAATATTTCGTTCGAAACTAGACAATACAAGTCGAAAGCATAGATTGTTTGCCGATAATAAATCAGAGAATTAAGGTACTAATAGATCTGGGACTATTATTATGCACGTCAAAAAGTGTCTACTGATTAGTCTTTAAGTCTGTTGTGATATAGGTAGTTCAGTTCTTTAAAGCCATAATTTCAATAGCCACACACTTGTTATTTATTGGGTGGAGTTTGAAGCTTCTCGCTTCTGATGCATCCTAGCTGAGTCATAGACTCCTCCAACTCCCATTTAATCTTTCACTTTCCTGAATTGGGAAGGTGTGACTTCCATCTAAGTTGAATGTCTTTGAGCGTTATATCTGTATTCAACTTTTCACCACAACAAACAATATTCACCTGCACAAAATGATATAAAGATGAATCAATGGCAAAGCAGTACTGCAGTGATATTTTCAACATAACTTCATGTAGTATAGAATAAAAATTTGTTTCACTGTCCTAGCTTATATTTGTTCGTCTTTTAACCCGAGAGATCATCAATTGTTTAAGTTCCTTTATCTTTGTTAAGTAAGAATTAATATATTTATTCAAATAAGAGGGAAAATTTTAAAAAAATCCTAATTCCTAAATTTTATATAACTAACTAGTTCAAAGAAATGTAGAATTTAGCTTATAAAATTATCATCTCAGCATGATCATTCAAATTTAGTTTTTGTGCAATGAACTTCTTTCGACTAAAGTTACAGTAATGCTACTATCCCTGCAAATGATGCAAAATCACTCATTACATTTTACATTGTGATGAGCATGAGTTTTAAAAATATAGGGGACAAATCAATGTTGCATGTGCAAAAACATACTTGAGATGGATATTGGTCCTGTCAAGGGGAGGCAATATAAGTCCCTTCATGCCAAGAGTAAAAAAATTTATGTCAAATCAATGAGAAAACGAACTTCGGAGCGATGTGCCTGGTATATTGGTACTTACTTGCCTCCCTGTGGTACAAGTTTAAACTAGAAAGAGGAAAGCTCTTTCTGTTTTTCATCCTAAGCTTGGTTTTCTTGTGTTGAAGGCTCTCTTTCTTCGGGTCTAGTAACTTGTTTTTTCTTGCATATTCTTCTATTTTTGCTCCTCTTTTTCTTCTTATGCTTTTTGATATTGTCCACTATAATGGACTTTCATATTTCAATATTTGTTGTTGATACGCTTGAAGCAAGTTGGGGCATCTTCAAAAGACACATACTCTTATTTTGAGGTTATGCAAAATATATATTGACGGAGTTGAACGAAAATAGCTGACAACTACCTTAAGTGCAGACGCAGTTGAAGGGAAAGCTGAGGTTTCTTCTCAGGACATGTGATGATCAATTAGAGATTTTGTCCTCTCTGTTGCCTGCAGAATCAATTTTGTTTCAGAGATTACATTGAAACTAGATTAAAATAAGTTGGTGTAAATAACATGAAGAGCTACAAGAGAAACCATAGATGCATAAAAGTATGAACACAACCGAACACGAAGTTGGAGATGAGTTGAGGTGTCTAGATGTGCATCGTCAAAGTTTGAGTGTTCAGTAGCAAGTTGAGGCCAAGTTAGGGATTATTTCATTACAAAAATATTTGACTAAATTGTTTCTACATGGTCTAAACCATCTCATAACCATTTGGAAAGGAAATAGTTGCATTTCAATATCATGATATCAAGTAGCTTTTGTACCGCGAACGAACTAGATAGGTTTGATTGTCTATTCCTAGGGTACCTTATATTTGTACCTCTTATTATCGTGTAATTATAGATTCCTATCTAGTTTGCAAGCACCTTTAATTGTTACTCTTTCATAACACAAAGTTAGGGTCCTCATCTTTCATATTTTTGCAAATCTTATTGGGGTAAATATTTAACTTAGTTGATGATAAATTAGAAAAAAATTAAGGTTAGAGTAAAAGTGCATCACTGAAATTTATATTTTGGAACCAAAGAACTTCTAACCATACTCAATAGGTTTCATTGAACAATATTATAAATAATATTGCTAGCACCAAGAAATGTGTTAAATGATTGAATGATCCGCATCCAAGGGTGTGAATACTAAGGTTGAAATCCCAGCGAGAAAAAAGTATATGTTGAACCTTGGTTGGTAAAATTACCCAGTAACTAAGCTGGTGAAATATAGAAGGTATTCTGTGGAATATTTAAACTGTGCACAAGCTAACCCTAACACACATTTAAAAAAAAATGAACTATGTAGAAAAGCTCAAAACTAACCCGAGAATTTATGTCGCTTGACAAAAAAAGAAAAAATAATTTTTTTATATATAAGAGAAGATGAAATCTAACCTATGTTGAATCTATCACTTGAGCAACAAACAAAAAATCGAATAATAAATTAATCTATTGAGAAAATACTACATCATACTAAGTTGAATATGTCACTTGAGCACTAAAAGGTAAATCAATTTTTTTAAAAATCTATTGAGAGAAACTCAAACCTAACCTAATTTTAAACTGTCATTTGAGCAGAAAAAGAAAATCAATAAAATATATTCATCTTTTGCGAAAAGTTCAAACCTAACCTGAATTTAATTTGTAACTTGAGCAGCAAAAGGAAAACTCAATTAATAATTGATTTATTAAGAAACATCTAACATGAATTTATTTTTCACTCGAATAGCAAAGAAAAAATCAATTAGAAATTGATAAGCTCATATCGAACTTAAGTTGAATCTGTCACTTAAGGAACAAATAAAAAAATCAATAAACAATTGATCTACAAAAAAAACTCATTACTAACTTGAGTTGAATCCTTGAAAAACAAAGAAAATATCAATAGTGAGTAGAGCCGTATATTAGGGTTGAGTCTGGGTCAACTCGTGATTTGATTGGATTAGACCAAGATTTTTGGAGCCCATTTAAAAAATAGGACTCTTTAGCCCAACCTAAATAAGCCCATTAGCCTTGGGGGCTTGAATTATATGAGTTGGGTCAGCCCGTGCATTAAAGGATAAATTAGCAAATAAGTCAAAAATCTTAAAATAATTATTAAAAATATTCATATTTAATAAATTTTAGTAAAAATGTCAAAATGTCATTATTTTAGAAAATATTGTGTATTCTAATTTAGACCCTATTTTATCTCACCTGAATTATACCTTTTCCAATTCATTCGCTCTCATATGTTTTTTTTTAAAAAAATATTTTCTCTCACAGTGATTTCACTCTTCCAATTCTTCTTCATCTTTTAACTCTCACTTCTCTTTTCCGTTCTTTTTGTTTGTTTTTTTTCTGAAATTGGGAAATATATCTCTAAAGATATTCACAACAATCCTTTTGATTAAGGTATGTATCATCCAATTTATAGGTTTGTTTACTAATTTTTTATTTAATTTTTTCAAAAAAAAATTTGTAGTTGAGTATCAAATCGATCTTCTTTTGTTTAGGGTTTGAAAAACATAAAATCACTCTCTAATGGTTGAATCTAAGAGGATTACAAGAGTGCAATTTAATCAACAATTTTCTAACGACTTTTCATCTTTCAATATATATATTACTCAAGAAATAACAGACAATGTTGGATCCATTACTAAAACAACGAAAGAGAGATGATCAAAGAGTTGGTGTTTTCATCTTTTTGTATCACTATTAATAAAAGAAAAATAAAATTAGGTGTACAAGATTTTGAAAACTTGTTGAAGACCAAGTTGAGGGTAGAATAATTTCTAATTAGTTTGTTTTGTATTTATAGTTCATTTTAAGAATTTGGTATTCCTTCTAAGTTTGTATTCAAATCATAATGTATGTTATCAATATTTGTATTAATTAAAAATTTCTTGTTGCATAGTTTATAAATATTGTATTTGTCCCTAATTTTTATTCATTCCAGCGCTGGTTGAATTTTTTTTTCAAGCTAGTGCCACGTAGGCCGAAAAGGGGTAGAAAATTACTTATAAAATAAGTCAAGAGGGGTAATAGGACCTTAGTATAGTATAAGTGAGTCTCTGGAATTTTAGGCATAGGTTGAGGGGTATTTGTACATTTTCCCTTGTTTTTACAATTTTTTCTTTAAATTTTTGTATCTTTTCTCAATTCGTATTCAAACTACTGTGTATGCTATTAATATTGGTATTTATTCAAAATCTCATGTTGCATAGTTTATGAATCTTCTTTTTCCTAATTATATTCATCTCGAAGGTAAGACAACTAGTTATGTATTTTATTTAAGAATGATTGCAACAAATACTCTCGTATTCTTTTTCAATTTTATATTTCATTCTCACTTTTTCATCATATTATTTTTATATTTTATACACCGTTATACAAAATGCATATAAAAACAAGAATGAATAGAAATACAAATAATATACATATTGGAATGAATACGACTTATGAAAAGAAATAAAATTCTGAAGAGAAATAAATACTGAAAAAATATACGAATACAAATATGTTTCTTAAATAGCTACATATTTATTTGGCATACATGTTGGAATGAATACAAACTAATCAAGAAATACAAGTTTCATTATAAAAAATACAACACGAAAACTAGAATGAATACAAATACAAATGGTATACATGTTGGAATGGATATGATTTAAGCAAAATTACAAAATTCTGAAGAATAAAATAAAATACATTGTGAGAAAAATATTCCAAATAAAGATAAAACTATAGATGTACAAATTTCTAAATGATAAAAATTTAAATTTAATTGATAAAACTATAACGTATTATCATAATGTTTCATAATAATTAGTGAAATTGGATATTGAATTTTTTGATTCCGTAATTTTCATAACAATAATTAGTGAAAATTGGATATTGAAAATTTTATAGATGTGGTACTTCTTTAATATCGGGATTTTCATAATAATAATTAGTGAAAATTGGATATTTTTCATGGCAAATAAAAGTGTTCAGAAAGAAAAAAGATTAAGAAAACTGGATATTTAATTTTTTTTAGAACAATGTGAAATGCTTGTTTTAGAACATGATGAAAGAAGAAGAAAGAGATGGAAGTTGGTGTATTTTGATAAATTGTAACACATGAGACTCTTAAGCATTTGTTCCTTTTTTTAAAAAATTCTCTCTCCAAAATTCCTCCAATTTGTTATATAAGAATTGTATTCTTTAAATAAAAACATAAATAAGATATATAACAAACTAAAATTTTGACATTTTTACTAAATATTAAAATGTTGTTAATGAGCCCTCTTAAATATTAAAATATTGACATTATGAAAAATTTTCCGTTAAAAATTAATTAAAAGTATAATAAAATAGAATACTAAAACTAACAACAGGAATCTAAACTCGAAGCCTTAAACCATGCGTATAAATATCACAAAGTTCAAATCCTCACATAAAATTTATATTTTTTTAATGATTCTTCATTACCTTCTTCTTCTTGTTACTTGAGTTTGATGTGCTTAAGGCGAGGGCCTTTTAGAAACAACTTATCAAGCTCCATGAGATAGTGATAAGGTCTACGTACACTCTACCCTCCATACACCTCACTGAGTAAAGTTTCACTAGCATGTTATTGTTATTGTTGTTATATTTATGATCTTTAATAAAAATAAAGTAATTTCAAATGAAATTCATACAACCAAAATTTTACCTGAAGTCAGCTAGTTATTTAACCGATATACATATACAATTTACCTTTCTTCCCTCTCTCGCTCACTTTTCTCCTATCTCTCTCAATCTCGTTCCCTTCTCTCCTTCCTCTCTCAATCTCGCTTGAAATATATACAAATGCATATATATATATATATATATATATATATATATATATATATATATATATATATATATATATAGGGTTATCTGACCGATATACATATACAATTCATTTCTCTACCCCCTCTCGCTCGCCTCTCTCCTCCCACTCCCAATCTTGATCGCCTCTCTTCTCCCTCTCCTAATCTTGCTCGCCTTTCTTCTCCCTCTCCCAATATCGCCGGCCATATACATATACATATGTATAACATATAATTATCCAACCAATGTATATACACAATTCGCCTCTCTCTCACTCTTTGCCCTCTCCGACTCGTCTCTCTTCCAATCTCGCTCGCCTCTCTCCTCCCTATAACATGAAGTTACAAATTGTAATTATAAAACTATAGTTGTGAAGAGTAATTAGGTTATTTTTTAGTGGCTATATGTGAAAGTTCAACTTCTTACAATTATAAACGGTGTGTATTTAAATTTTAATTTATGCGACGTAATATTTTATATTGACTTGTATTTCCTTAACTCTTTGTTTAGGGAAAGAACACTTGACCTATTTCTCGTGCTTGTCCTCCCATACACTTTTCTTTTTGTTTATTCTTGTTAAACTTACATATACAAAGATGTCATTAGGATAAAAGAAGGATAAATTAGTTGTTACAAATAATATTAGATATATTTTAAGAATTATATAAATAATAAATCGAGTTTAGTTAGAAAACTATTTGTTCATGTGATTATTTTTCCACATAAATACTTTTTCAATAGTTTAGGCATGAAATTAAAAAAAAAATAGTTTAGATGTTATTTTATATATATTTCTTCAATTAGAACTTTCCACATTATGTTTAAGACCGCATGAAAGACATCTCGATATATTTTATTTAAAAATCTTTAATTTCTTAAATTTTGTGTCACATAATAAAAATAAGTAAAAAAATTGAATTGGATAATGGTATAATGGGTTGCCAAGCTACAAGCATTCATAAATATTCTGATCACGGGAGAAGCAATAATCAGAGTTTATGAGTATGGCAGACATAGAAGGTGAAGATCTATTGAAAAAGTTGATGAACGTCTTTCAAGGTCTAGAGTTGCATCATCGCTCGTGGAGGCCTGCCTTACATACTATACATGAGGTCAATTAAATTAATCCGATTAGTTAATAATTGTATTGTTATTTTGCATTGAACATAAATATTTTTCAGAAATATCAATTTGAAAATTTTCACTATTTGTTCCCAATTTCTCATGCAACAGTCCAACCAATCCAACATAGTTAGTTAAGGTAGACCTGCTAATAATCGTTTTAGCACATTCTATATATTTGAATCAATTCACATAAGTAATTATTTCATCAAATCAATTCAAAGCAATCATCAAATTATGTTCAAAGTTTGCCATCTTATCCTACAGATAAAAATAAGACATTTTTAAAATAATTTATAAATCAGAAAAACAATTGTAAAGCTATATTAAGAACTTAACATAATACTCTTTTTAGTCTGTTTCAAAAAGATTGTCTTCTTTCTTTTTTTGGTAACATTTTAATTTCAACTTTCCACGTGGCAGGTTTAAGGCTACAAGATTAAAAGACAGTTTTGTACGTTTCACATAACTTTAATTTAGGACCACAAGATTTAAAAGTCTTATTTATTTTCTTAAACTTCGTGTCAAGTAAAACCAGGTCATTCTTTTTAAAATGGAGGGAGTATAATACGTTAACTTGACTTATTTGTACATGATGAAGTTTTCTGAATAATGAGTCACACTAGTAAAAACTTTATTGAATATTGTTGGAATATGTAAAGCATTCCTTACGACAAGATTTATTTTATAATCACATGTGGTCAGTTCAAAAAATTGAGGATTATGACTTTAACAGAGTATCATAATCGACAATCATATTTTGAAGGTAAAAACTTTACTGATAATAATGTTTTATAGTTAAATTTGTAGGATTTGATGACCTATGATTCAAAGGTCAACTCACACATTTTCATGCAATACAGATTGCCCCCAAACCATTCATTCGCGAATTTCAACGTACTGATGGATTATTCTCAAGGATGCAGGTTCATGGACTTGGGAAATGCGCTTTAAAGGAGCTCCCAGTTGTAAACCACCTTGTATGGATGATAACTTGGAGTGTGGGAGGTTCAGTGTTGTGAACCAAGCTAGCTCTACAAGGGCCTATGATTTAGAATTGAGAAATGAGATTGGGCCGAGTAAAATATTGGAGAGTTTTATTTGGGATCCTGGATAAATTAGCATATGTTTTAAAGATAAAATGAGTTGGAAAGAAGGGTTTATGCATATTGAAGAAAATATTTGTCTTCTCCTCTTCTTCTAGAATCTAAGTCCTCATCTATATTCTTCTTCTATCTTTAATTACTCGTTATTTCAATATTTCCATTGTAATTCGGTAGTTTGATTATTTAAATTAGAATCTTAAGGTTGTAATCATGTTCTAGTGCTCTTATTAATATAGTGAGGATTTTGGTTTGTTACACTAGTGCTTTCATTTTCGTAATCTGATGGAAGTGGTGATATTAGAACGATTTTGTGGCATCGGCAATCTAGAGGGATGGCTTTTTCGGGCGGAGCAGTACTTCACATTCATTGGCTTCGACGAGAAGTATTGGTTACCTCTTCCTTCATTCTATCTTGATGGTGAAGCTCTAACCTGATTAGATTGGGTTGATACTGGGCAGGAGGGCAATCTTCTGATTATTGTTTTTTGTTTGGTATAGGTGCGCACAGGATATACAACAGTTTGACTTTGTCTCTAGGGAGTGTCATTTTTCTGGGTTGGATGATGGGGTCAAACACGATTTCTTCTGTGCATTTCTACACTCTACAATTACTATGATACATAACGAGGTAGATAGTGATCCAACGATTAGTAAAAGTATAACAATATCTTTTCAGGGCAAAAAGATTGTTGAAGCTCTAAGTCTTGGTAACTTTTCTCTGGAGGATGAGGTTTCCATTCCAACAAGTGTGATGCATTATGTTGACGTATATCTTGAAGCTGGCAATGGAAAATCTGTTGAGGAATTCGACGATCAACATAAGTTGAGTCCATTTCCATTTTCTTTTGTTACTGATTTTCTGACTGTAAACATTCCAACAATTGTGATCCTTTTGCCTCGGATCCAGGAATACATTTTGAGTTCAGGGCTCTAACAAGTTTTACAGTATACAATGCAAAGGAACTATTATTGCTTAGAAGTACTGACAGGTTATTCTTAATTACGTATTCAAACTCTATGAATATAGTGTGGGATCCTGGACAACAATGGTGTGTAAATTTCTACTTGCTAAATTCGTTCATATTTCTGTAAATTGTATATACACTAGTCTTACATCGTTATTATTATGATGTTAAATATGAGGTTTTGGCGGACAACTCCAAGCACACATCAATTTTACATCTTCACTGTATACATGTGCTTGCTACAAAGTTACTGGAGTGGGAAGAGATAGTATTCAGGAGTGGATATAAGGTAATATTTCAGGTTGAGTCCCCTACTACAGGCTACACACTTTATGGGTCCTTGAGATGATAGAGTGCGCTGCACATCATAGATTACATCATGGCTTAGATACTCCATTAGTTTTGTTATCCTCTTGAACAAGTGTATGGTTGCAGGGCAGGTTGTACATGAACTCCATTTGGTAATGTCGAAGAGTTTTACTGCAAATCAGAGAGAGTGTGGTTGTTGGCTTATATCAGTTTCAATGTAGAGGTTTGGGGGAAGGTTATTTCCTAACACTATTCATCAGCTCTTGAAGGTGAATATTTCAATTGATCATAAAGGAACCAATATGAAGGCAAAATGGAGTATGAAGGGAATTGCAGCTCTTGTTAGCCATATGTGTTGGTTGCTGTTAGAAAATATGTCAAAGGTCTCTTATGTTGCTGCTAGTATTGCTTCCATAAGTTTGGGTCAGATGTTTAGGTGCATTTCTCTTTTGGACATATTTCAAATTATTAAACATCCCTGCCATGTTCGAAAGCTAATCAAGAATTATGCAACCATGTCTAGACTTCTCCAAGCTACCAACCAAATTATGATATGGTTCCTACACAGTTTTGCCTGTTCTAGCCGAGTTTATTATTCTTCATATTGTTGGATGATGTATCCTGACTCGAACCTTGAGAACGAGGTTCTTTTTGGAGACAGGTGTGTTGTTGTGAACCAAGATAGCTCTATTAGGATTTATGAGTTAGAACTGAAAAATAAGATTGGGCCGAGTAAAATATTGGAGTGTTTTATTTGGGATCCAGGCCCAATTATAATTTTGTTTAAAGAAAAAATGAGTTGGAAAGAAGGGTTTATGCATATTGAAGAAAATGTTTGTCTTCTCTTCTTCTTCAAGAATCTAAGTCCTCATCTCCATTCTTCTTCTATCTTTAGTTACTCTTCATTTCAATATTTCCATTGTAATTTGGTAGTAAGTTTATTTCAATTAGAATCTTAAGGTTGTAATCCTATTCTAGTGCTCTTATTAATATAGTGAGGATTCCGGTTTGTTACATTGGTGTGTATTGTTGTGAACCAAGCTAGCTCTATAAGGGCTTATGAGTCAGAATTGAGAAATGAGATTGGGCCTAGTAAATTATTGAAGTGTTTTATTTGGGATCTAGGCCCATTAGCATTTGGTTTAAAGACAAAATGAGTTGGAAAGAAGGGTTTATGAATATTGAAGAAATGTTTGTCTTCTCCTCCTCTTCTAGAATCTAAGTCTTCATCTTCATTCTTCTTTTATCCTTAATTACTCGTTATTTCAATATTTCCATTGTAATTCGATAGTTTGATTATTTCAATTCGAATCTGAAGGTTGTAATCATGTTCTAGTGCTCTTATTAATATAGTAAGGATTTTGATTTGTTACGTCCAACGAGTCAAGGAGGAGTAAAGGAAAGTGTTTCTCTATTAGGCGAGATGCCAGCCACTTTGGCGACTCGCTGAACCCCTTTGGCGAGGTTCCAGGATCGCCGATTGATCCAATGAGATACATAAAAAGGTTGCCCATTAAGCGAGCGTAGAGGACATTCGGTACATCGCCCTTTGACCCCCAAACCACCGAAAATTGCAACAATCCATCCAAGGAGAAGCCAATGAGCAGGGCTATCGCCAAACTCATTTGGCAGATCTTCGAGTCATTTGGTGAGCCCGATTTGGCTTGCCGATTGGCCTATTTTAGGGTCACTTTTGGGCTCATTTATGTAACAAGTCCTAACACTATAAATAGGTGTCTTAGAGTTCATTTTAAAGGATACTGATTTTGAATATTGTGGTCGTAAACCTGAACTCCTTGTGTGAGTGTTGAAAGCTTTGTAAGATTTTGTTGAGCATTGTTTAGAAATGAGGGTTGCTTGGGTTATTGATTCCCTCGAGCTGGTCTTCGTAAGAGTTGGGTTCTTGATGGATTAATGAGGTGAGGCCATTAGGTTGCTCTTTATTTCCTCTTTTTGTGTCTATCTATTAATCCGAATTTGGTACATGTTAGGATCTGGATTGGAGGTTGTTGGAAGAAGTTAAAAATTTCTACTACTTAAGCAAAACAGAAATAAAAGCAAAAAAATTATTTTTTTGTAAGACCAAACTATTGTTGCCCTATATACATATTTAGGGAAAATGCACAAGTACCTCCTCAACCTATGCCCGAAATCCTAGAGACACACTTATACTATACTAAGGTCCTATTACCCCATGCACTTATTTTATAAGTAATTTTCTACTCCTTTTCAGCCTATGTGGCACTAACTTGAAAAAAAAAAGTCAACCAACGTAGGGCCCACAAGATAGTATCACGTAGGCTGAAAAGGGGTAGAAAATTATTAATAAAATATGTTCAGGGGGTAATAGGACCTTAGTATAGTATAAGTGTGTCTCTAAGATTTTGGGCATAAGTTGAGGGGATAGTTGTGCATTATCTCATAAAATTATTAGAAGCTTGCTCACAGTAAAATAGGAAGAAAGAAGTTGAGTCCATCGCCACCTCCCAAAAGAAAATGATTTTTGTTGATATTACATAAGGGAAAGATCAAGAGTAGCAAATTGATGGCTTCAACGTCAGCCAATTAACTTCCTTTTGCAGCATAATGATTATTCAGTAATTGAGAAGTTAATGTGCCATTCAATATCATGAAATGAACACCAACATTAAGCAAATTAAAGCTTCAAATAATTAAATTAATGTGAGTAATGTAGAACCATAACATTATACTCAACAACAGCATCCCATTTGTCCTATTGAACCAATAAATCTTCCGTTGGCGATTCCCTGAGCCAACCAAAAAACACCAACAATTGGCATTTCACGGTACTTTTGAAATGCATTACGGTCAAGAATACTCAATGTGCTCCCATTATACTTTCCAGTTGTGAACACAAAAATTTAGGGTCATGAGAAGGGCACCCTTATCTTAATCAGCTGAACCATAAATCCCTTGGGCTCGACCTACTATTGTCGAGTTGGACTCTGGTCCAACTGTTAGTGGGTCGCCTCTCATTGTAACAGTTCCAAAAGAAGTTGGGTATTTGGCAGTCATGTTTGATTGGGCTATTTGGACTGCAGTTGGAATTTTCGCACTAACTTTGTTGTGAAAATAGAAATGAAATTTAGTTACCTTTTGCTTTGAATGAGGAAGTTTCTTGAACCATTTTTCAACAGCCTTGGAACCTAATTCAACACCTTGAGCCATTGGCATGGCCATAACAAATACGAAGCAAAGCAATAGAACTAGACTTGTTTTTTCCATCTCTTAATTTCTTGAGAAATAATGCATTAATCGTATACAAAGAGCTTGATATTTATATGGAGGGTGTGAGTAGAGTGTTAGGTTGTGGAGCCTGATTAATATTTGATGTACTGTCATAAATTAATGTTCACGCGGTTCAATATTAGGTTGTACTATTTATTCTCTGTAACCTAAAATACTCTGAATTATTGATATATATACCCATCGCCGTGGAAGTTTACTCATGGGGTGTTACTGATATACCGTGGTTTCACGGTATTATTAATACTTTTTCCTTAAATTTAGTGTGTCCAAAAGCCTTTTTATTCAAAAATTTTATATAAGTTTCTCCTTATTTGCAGGAAATTTGTCCAAAGATAAATGCGGAGGTTTTTGAGCGAAGAAATGCAGAAGAGACCACCTACGGAGCATGTGCAGGTCCGTCATTCTTGTGACGATCCGTAGGTGGCAGCGTAGTGCAGCTGCTGAAGGAAGATGGGGAAGTCTGATCAAGTGTGGGGTTACGAAAAACGTGACACACCGTCAAAGCCATGACGGTCCGTCCGGCAGGTTTGTCATGAAGATCAGAGAAGTAGCCCTAGTACCCATATTCCAAGAGTTCAAGTGTTTTGGAAATGAGACCCTCGACGGACTGTTGTGCTCGTAATGATCCGTCATACCTGACGTCGAGGGTAATGAAGAGAGCAGCAGAAGAAATTTCATCAAGTATGGGACGACGGAGTCCATGACGGTCCGTCGTGACCACGACGATCTGTCGCGATGTCCGTCGATCCAGCTGCGTTTTGACAAATTTTCAGCAAATAGAGTCCTTGTTTAATTAGGTTTTTATTTTCTATAAATAGTTCGAAAAACCTCGTTTTTAAGGTTAGACTCTGGATCATTGTTAGACCTTTGAATATTGTGAGACTCCTGATTATTTTGTAGACTCTTTGAGAGATTATTGATTATCTTGAGACTTTTATCATTGATTATTGGTGACTTTTAATCAAGTGAACTTTCGGATTTTACTCTTTCTCATCGAAGTAAGTGCATGAATTATTATATCACATATTTGAATATTGTAATTATGACTATGGGTGACTAAACTCCATAACTAGGGTTGTGGGAACCATAGGTAAATAATGAGGTAAAACCTAACTAAAATAACAATTCTAGAATAGTATCTTGCATGTATTGATAATTCTTTCGCTTAGAAGTATTTTTAACAGATGGCCAACGTTAGAACTCGCCTTAATGCTACTTGCCGGACCAAGGAGGTAGATAATAGGAAAAGAATTATCAACATAGATTTAGTGTATACTATCTAATAGGCTAGTATTGATTGGTACGAGGTAATAACTTAGTCAAATATCGAATATGATGCTTAATATGAGGTAAAAATAAGAGTTAGTATAGCAACACACGTAGCCGGACCAAGATGCGGAGTGAAATTTTCTATATACCGGACAAAGGATTTAGAAATACATAACTTATCACTTTACATGCAAAATACTAGGAAAGAATTGTTATAGTTAGAATTATCAGGTTATGAACCTGCGGGGAACACGTAAACCCTAGTTACCTTCATTAATTGATTAAACTCCAACATTTGAAGCTGTTAAGTGTCTCTTTCAATTTCGCTAGTTATTTTCATTTACTTAGAAATAGGAAACCCCCCTTTTATCTTTTTTGCTTTCCAAGGAAGTAATTGACTGAACAATAGTGTAATAGATTAAAGTTAAGTCTAAACTATTTTCCTCGTGAGAACGATCCCAACCTCACTAGTTGGGTTATTTACTTGACACGACCGCTTTACTTCTTATTAGTTACCTTTTGCTTTGCATGAGGAAGTTTCTTGAACCATTTTTCAACAGCCTTGAAACCTTTCAACACATTGAGCCATTTGCATGGCCATAACAAATATGAAGCAAAGCAATAGAACTAGACTTGTTTTTTCCATCTCTTAATTTCTTGAGAAAGAATGCATTAATCGTATACAAAGAGCTTGATATTTATATGGAGTGTGTGAGTAGAGTGTTAGGTTGTGGAGCCTGATTAATATTTGATGTACTGTCATATGTTAATGTTCACGCGGTTCAATTTTAGGTTGTACTATTTCTTCTCCATTTATTCTCTATAAACTAAAATACTCTGAATTATTGATATATATACCCATCGCCATGGAAGTTTACTCACGGGGTGTTACCACGAAATATTAGTTTCTCTCTTTCTCTCTCTCTAGATCTCTCATCTCTATCTCGAAAGTTCTTGTGTTCTTTATTCATCAAGTATGTGTGTGGATTCGATCCTAACAACTGGTATCAGAGCTAAGGAGATTCAACATGATCACTGAAGATGGATAGTTCAAAGCTTGGAATCGAGAAGTTTGATGGATCCAATTTTAGTTTCTAGAAGATGCAGATAGAAGATTATGTGTACCAGAAAGATCTTCACGAACCGTTGACCAGGGTGAAGCCGGAATCCATGACGAATGAGAAGTGGAAGATCAAGGATCCCCAGGCTCTAGGGTTGATCCGGTTGACTATTAAAGAAATGTGGTGTTCAACATCGTGAAGGAGAAGACTACGTCCGATCTGTTGAAGGCACTGTCCAACATGTATGAAAAACCATCGATGATGAACAAGTTATATTTGATGCGTAGATTATTCAATTTATAGATGTCTGAGAATGAATCTGTTTATGATCATCTAAATGAGTTCAATATGATTGTGAGTCAAATTAATTCTGTGGATATTAATTTCGAAGATGAAATTAAGGCACTGATTTTGATGTCATCTCTGCCCGAGTCTTGGGATATTGCTATTGCTACGATTAGCAGTTCTCGTGGATCTGAGAAACTGAAGTTTGATGAAATCCGTAATTTCCTTAGCAAAAGTATTCGCAAATGAGAAGTGGGAGATTCATAGGGCAGTGCTCTCAGCGTTGACCGAAGGGGGAGAAGTATGACGAAAGGACAAAATCAACATGGTCGATCAAAATTAAAGAATCGAGCTGTACCAAGCCAAAGAAGAAACAAAATCAGAAATCGGGAGATGATAATAATTATGTAAATTCAGCAGAGGACATTGGGGATGCTCTAATCCTTAGTGTGAACAACCCGGTTGTATCATGGATTTTGGGTTCTGGTGCATCTTTCCATTCGTCTCCAAGCAAGGAGTTATTCCAAAATTTCAAATCTGGAAATTTTGGAAAGGTGTATCTTGCTGACAATAAAGCCTTAGAGATTAAAGAAAAGGGGGATATTTGCATAAAGACAACCTCGGGAAACCAGTGGACATTGGAGGATGTTAGATATATTCCTGGGCTTAAGAAAAATTTGATCTCTGTTGGTCAGTTGGATAGCAAGGGATATGCAGCAGAGTTTGGGAAAGGTTCGTGGAAGATTGTGAAAGGTGCTATGGTAGTAGCTCGTGGCACCAAATCTGGAACCTTGTACACTACTGCAGGGTGTATTAACATGGCTGTTGTTGCTGAAGGTGCTTATGGTTCATGTCTGTGTCACAACAGACTTGGACACATAAGTTCTAAAGGAATGAAGATGTTGGTTGCAAAAGGAGCATTAGAGGGTCTCAAGTCTGTTGATATGGGTCTTTGCGAGAGCTGTGTTACGGGCAAAGAGAAAAGAGTAAGCTTAACAAAGACTCCTGGAGAGCCAAAGAAAGTGCGGTTGGAAATGGTACATACAGATGTTTGGGGACCATCTCCAGTATCATCACTTGGAGGATCCAGATTCTATGTTACCTTCATTGATAATTCCAGCATGAAGGTATGGGTTTACTTCTTGAAGAATAAGTCAGATGTGTTTTCAACGTTCAAGAAGTGGAAAGCTGAAGTTTAGAATCAGACCGGTTTGAAAGTCAAAAGCCTAAGGTCTGATTATGGAGAAGATTATGACAAATCAGAGTTCAAGTCATTATGTGCAGCTGAGGGAATCAGATTGATGAGAACAGTTCTTGGTAAGGCAAGGCAGAATGGAATTTCTGAGAGGATGAACAGAACATTGAATGAGCGTGCAAGGAGTATGAAGATACATTGTGGGCTGTCCAAAACATTTTGGGCGGATGCTGTGAGCACAGTTGCATACTTGATCAACAGGGAACCATCAATTCCTTTAGGGTTCAAGATTCCAGAGAAGGTGTGGACAGGAAAAGAACTCAAGTACTCACACTTGAGGACTTTTGGTTGCACTGCTTATGTTCATGTCGATCCATAAAAGAGAGACAAGCTTGATGCCAAGGTTCTGAAGTGTTACTTCATAGGCTATGGTTTTGATTTGTTTGGTTACAAGTTTTTGGATGATAAGAACAGAAAGATCCTGAGACATTGTGACGTGACATTTGATGAGTCTGTCATATACAAGGACAGAGAGTAGAAGGTTCTAGAGATTACAAAGAAAGTGGGAGTTGAGGTTGAGTTGGAGAACAGTAACCCCAGAGATGTCGAAGAAGATACTCAACCAACTCCTACTGAAGAATCTGAAGTGGAGAAAGTTACACCTGAGCAGGTGTTAAGGAGATCATCCAGAACCATCAGGGCACCAGATAGGTATTCACCTTCATTACACTATCTATTGCTGACAGATGAGGGGGAATCAGAGTCTTTTGATGAGGCCCTACAGGTGGAGGATTCGATCAAGTGGGAGAAAGCCATGGATGATGAGATGAGGTCACTTGAGAAGAACGACACATGGGTATTGACTGATTTACCTGCAGGGAAGAGAGCTTTGCTGAGAAGTGGGTGTTCAGAATCAAGACTGAACCAGATGGCAAAAGAAGGTTCAAGGCTCGTTTAGTGGTTAAAGGATATTAACAAAGGAAAGGTATTGATTATGCTGAAATATTTTCTCCTGTTGTGAAGTTAACCCATATTTGAATTCTTTTGAGTATTGTTGCATCGGAGAATTTGCATCTAGACCAAATGGATGTAAAACCAGTGTTTTTACATGGAGATCTGGACAAAAAATCTATATGCAGCAACCGAAAGGATTTGTGGTCCAGGAAAGGAACATATGGTGTTCAAGCTCACCGAGAGCTTGTATGGACTAAAGCAAGCACCAAAGCAGTAGTACAAAAAGTTTGACTTCTTCATGACCAAGAGTGGATTCTGCAAAGCTGAAAAGGATCCTTGTTGTTGCTTCAAGAAATACACTGATTCATATGTCTTTCTACTCTTGTATGTGGATGATATGTTGATTGTAGGATCTAGTATGAGGGAGATTAACAATCTGAAGACAAGGTTGTCTGCATCGTTTGAGATGAAAGATTTGGATCCAGCAAAGCAGATTTTGGGGATGAAGATTTCTCGGGATAGATTTGCTGGCACTTTAAATCTATCTCAGGAGTTGTACATTGAGAAGGTGTTGAGCAGATTTAGGGTTAATGCTGCTACACCCAGGACTACTCCATTGGAAAATCACTTTAAATTATCAAAGGAGCAGTCACCCAAGACTGCCGAGGAGCATGAGCATATGGCACTTGTTCCATTTGCTTCAGCAGTTGGGAGTTTGATGTATGCTATGGTTTGCACTAGACCTGATATAGCACATGCAGTGGGAGTTGTTAGCAGGTACATGGCGAACCTGGGGAAAGAGCATTGGGAAGCTGTGAAGTGGCTTCTGAGATATCTAAGAGGTACATCCAGTACTTCACTTTGTTTTTGAAAAGACAAGGTGACTCTACAGGGTTTTGTGGATGATGATCTTGGTGGGGATATGGACTCAAGCAAGAGTACATCCGGGTACATTTACACCATAAGTGGAACAGCAGTGAGTTGGATATCCAGGCTTCAGAAGTGTGTTTCTCTTTCATCTACTGAAGCTGAGTATGTGGCAATAGCTGAAGCTGAGAAAGAGATGATATGGCTGGCAAATTATCTGGAGGAATCGGGCAATAAGCAGAGCGAGAAGATTCTTTACTCAGATAGACAGAGTGTCATACAGTTGGTGAAAAATCCAGTCTATCATTCAAAGACAAAGCACATTAGAAGGCGGTACCATTTCACTCGCAGGGTATTGGAGGATGGTGATATGTGTTTGGAGAAGATAGAGGGTGCAAAGAACTCGGCAAACATTATGATGAAATGTGTTGATGTTGGGAAACTGGGTTATGCAAAACCTCAGTTGGTCTTCTGTAGTAGTTGCTACAGATGTTGCGGTGCGGTAAAGATGTTGATGATGAAGATAATTTTTTTGAGAATGTATTTTTTGGATGACTGAATCAGTCTCCAAGTGGGAGAATTGTTAGGTTGTGGAGCCTGATTAATATTTGATGTACTGTCATATATTAATGTTCACGCGGTTCAATTTTAGGTTGTACTATTTATTCTCCATTTATTCTCTGATCCTAAAATACTCTGAATTATTAATATATATACCCATCTCTGTGGAAGTTTACTCACGGGGTGTTACCACGAAATATTAGTTTCTTTCTTTCTCTCTCTAGATCTCTCATCTCTCTCTCTCTCGAAAGTTCTTGTGTTCTTCATTTATCAAGAGTGTGTGTGGATTTGATCCTAACATAGAGGACAATTTGTAGTGTTAAATTAAGATTAAATAATAAACGTAATTTAATCAAAATATAGTTTTAGTCACTTATTTTCTTAACAAGTAGTTTTGTTAGGTGATACGGTCCACACTTTTGAGAGTTTAAAGTTAGAAGCTTGTACCAGCAATTTAACGGCACTCATATATATTATAAGAATGTGACTGTTCTGATCCACTAACCTTGTACACAGCCGGTCTCCACGACTCAACATATCATCCCCTTCTAATGTCAGTTCGACTCCTTTAGCGATCTCACCGTGAATTCTTTTAGGGTCTGATTGTTGACTGACAATTACTATAACAACATCATTGAACATCCTTTCTTGCTTCGCCTTCTGTCTGATTTTGTTAGCCAGTGTTGTCTTACCAACACCACCCATACCACATATCCTAATCATAGTGACCCCCTCATCTTTCAAAGCTGCCATGACCTCATCTTCTTGGAATTTTCTAGAGTCAAACACCTCATCACTGTTCCTAGGTATAGCCTCATGACTTTGAACTGGACGATCAAAGGAGAAAGCATTTGGATTGGTGCCTTCACTTTGAAGTTGAATCAACTCCAGTGTAATTTTCTTAGCTCTCCTGCTCAGCGAGTAACATGACTTTAAGTTTGAACACCAACCATAAAAGCAACCCCTTTCAACCTCAGTTGTACCTTGCCTTACAATTTCCAGATGTTCAGTAGTGGTATCAACACTAGTTAACCAAGATTCGCCATTGTGTGAAATGTGTTGTAAGTTTATCCGGGCAACTTCCGCTCTTTCCTGGGCCTTACTTTTGATATTCTTCAGCTTCTTACATTCTTTATGCATACATCTGATGTTGCTCTTGTAGTAAAATAAATACCCAATCCCTCACGCAATTGGATGCATCAAGCAGTCCGTTACCTTTTCCATAACAATAGATAACAATACCATATCTGATTATTAATTAATTATGAACTTTGCTATATATATATATATATATATATATAGAAAGAGAGAGAGACACTAGTTTTCTGTTAAAGGAAAGCTTAACAAACAGAATAATAATGAAGAATTTGTATTATGACAATGAAAACTAAAAAAGAACTGGGGTCATTATTAAAGTAGGAATGTTTGATTAGATAACATTTCAAAAAATCTTATTCCATATGGGAGACAAAGAAATGTAGATAAAAAGTAAAAGTATATGTTTGCTTTTGGAATTTTCTCTGCAATTGATCAAGTGAGTCATTTTGAAGCCCTTGTTCTCTACCATTGAAGTGAAAACAACTTTTTGCTATTTTTCAAATTCTTAGAAATTTCAAAATTCTACTTGAAGTTAAATTTTAGTGTGAGTTTTATGGTCAAATGTGTTTTTCGGAGTTGAATTCCCAAAAAAAGTGAAAAAATTTCATGGTCTAAACATCTCCTATTCTCACTTTTCTGTATTTTCCTTCCTTTTTTTTTTTTTACCCTTTCTTAGTTAATATTATTTTTATGGATAACAATATTAATATATCTCGAACTCTGAGGTAGAGGTAAAGTTTGTTTATTCTATACCCTCATTAGATTCACCGTGTGGACTACACCGGATATGTTATGGTTTCAACTAGATTTATCCTCAATAATTGTAATATATAAATAATTTTACAATCTAAGAATATCATATTCAACAATATACAATTAGTAAAGCACCCAATTCAGGTGCTTTATCAAAGGTGAATACATTTTCTAAGTCGTAGTACTTTTTAACATATTGTTGATTGGGCTTGGGTCCCAAATCAACCTTTTTGAGCTACATTCTAGTTCTATTGCTTCTTCTTCGCCCAATAAACAATTGGTTGTGTAACATTGGGATGGAGCTTGTTCATAACACAAAAGCTATTGGGTTCACGTGAACTGGAAACAAGTACTTGTTACTTCCCTAGCTTCCGAATGTAATTAAGACGAGTTTATAAATATGTGAATCATTGATTATTCAAAGGATATTTGAGTTGAAATAGATCGACTAAAATGAGATACAATGCGGATGATAATAACTCATCCCACTTAATTCTCACTAATACTTAATTCCTTTATCTTGTTTTTAGTTCTTAATAAAATTATTACTTTTCTTTATTATGACTATATATAACATATTAAATAAAGAAATTTCATTTTTAAAAATATTTTAATAATATTACTCGTAAATTAATTAGAGCCACATATCAATTCATTTTTTTATGAACTGAAATGAGTTGGTGAAATAAAATTGAGCTAATAGATGGATAAATTTTTATCCATCCAAACTTGAATGAATTCGCTGGATTGAATGGCTTGAGCTTTATTTTGACACCACTACTTTAAAATTTTGATTGAAACGAGTTCTAGTCATATGCATGCCCTTTCCTCTGATCTACCTTTAACAACAAATGCAACAATGACAACATTTTCAATATAACAAAAGATTAATTCTCTTTGTAGTTCATCACTTTCCAATAAGTTCTTGATAATAAAACAACATTCATCAATATGTAAGTCCAAAAAATGAACGTAAAACATCTAAAATCCTATCGAACATGAAATTGAGGTCTACTACATTTTTCCTCATACAAAAAAGGTTCAACAATTTATTGTCTTTGGTATTACAAAACATATATTTAATCTCTTCACCAAATTTCTTTAATTGGTATATGCCATTTGTTCTTTTGTATAGGGAATTAGTTTTAATGTATAACTTTTTGGCATTATTAGGGTCTTTCAATCATTTTAATAGTAGGACGACTTAACAATATTTTTTGCCAAACACATTAGTTTTTTATTATCGATTTCATTACCTCTATTCATAATTGTAACAGTTTACGTATAAAATTAATTTTTACACTTAAATTTACATATTATTAATTTTAATTAAGCTAATCCAAAAGGTCACTTTGTATGATTTTGAAGTTGAATGATCGTACGTTAGTTGATCTGCACTTCATCCTGCCCGATCGATCTTTCACTGGTCAGAATTAAAAGAAAACTTATAAAAGGATAATTACACAAATAAATTCTTTTAATTACCATAAAATAATGTAATATTCCGAATGCGATAGGTGATGTGGAAAATAGTTTAAATTCTTTTTTAACTTAAGTCAGAAATTTGTAATTAAAAGCATGCAGGGTAGAAAAGAACTTCTGAAAGAAATTATTTGACTCCCAATATTGAATTGTATTATATAAGATGAAATAAAGATAGTATATAATATATTTTACTATAAACAATTCATATACGGTGTATGAGTGTTTTGATTTGTTTAATCCTTCAAAACATCTTTTTTTTTAAATTGGTTTATTAATTAATAAAAATAAATATGTAAACTAGATAGTACACTTATAGGGAATTTTTATTAAGAAATACATTTAATGACTAATATAGATTAAGAAAAACTATTGATTCTACAAGGAATGAGATGTTTTTTTTTTTTTTGTAGATGGAGTATCTTCCTATTTCCTCATGGAAAACATCACATCGTATTATGAGTGAATTCTTCGAGATATTGAAGGAAACTCTTGGGAAAAAATCATTACCAGGTCATTTTGTGCATGTTGAACCAAATTTTTCAGAGTTTGGCCTCTCTGATCAATACACTTCACGACATACTGTTGTACAATATGCTAGCATCTTGGCTCAAATGTCAACAACGGCTCAATAAGCCCAACCAACAAGAAATTAGAATATTTGTTGGCTTTATAAGATTTTTCCTTAGCTTCATAAATGAGTTCGTTATTTTCATACATAAATTGGGAATATGCACATCAATAGTAAGCAATCTTGCAGCTACTATATGATTTCAGATCAGTGTAAATCCTTTTCTTTTTTAGTGGGTGATATGGAAATTAAATGATTTCTTTTGTTTGAAGAATTGTTCTTTAAGATTATATGGACTTTTAAGCTTTGGAGATTAAACTTTTTTGCTCAAAAGGAAATATGGTATATATGTTAATATTATTTATAAAGGAAAATAAAGCATGTAGATAATTTATTTAGAGAGGAATTTTGTTAGTGCAATTGTTTGGCTACATAATATTTTATCATGACTCCACATAATCTCATTTTCCATTTATTTCATTTTTTTTGTTAAAAGCAAATCACCACAAGTATAATGTTTCAAGTTATAAAACACCATTGTAACCCGGTATTCCTGATCAACCCAAGTATAATGTTACAAGTTATAAAACACCATTGTAACCCCACCCATATTCCTAATCACCACATGTATAATGTTACAAGGCCTTTTCCTAGAGGATAGGTAATATGAAGCTAGACGATGCAAATCTAGCTCACCATCATTTTTGAACTTAAAGTGTATATTTATCAAAACATATAGTAGAAGTTGAAACCAATAAGTATAATATAAGTTTGCACCAAACATCGAGTTCAGTAAGTATTCTATATGATAGAATGTGTAACGATATTTGCCTTCGAATGAGCTTGTATAAAGTGTGGTTATCAATGGTGGTCGTGATAACAAAGGTGTTTGGTGATTGATAACGATAATGGTGATCGTTAGTGATTGTGGATAGAGTGGTAAATTATCTAGACAAGATATTAATACTTTGTTCAACACTTAATGATTAATTAAATGCTAAAATCTTAAGGGATAATGCCCAAGTACCCCCTCAACCTATGCCCGAAATCTCAGAGACACACTTATAATATACTAAGGTCCTATTACCCCCCTGAAATTATTGTATTAATAATTTTTTACCCCTTTTTAGCTTACGTGGCACTATTTTGTGGGCCCAACGATGGTTGAATTTTTTTTTAACTAGTGCCAAGTAGGCTAAAAAGGGGTAGAAAATTACATATAAAATAAGTTCAGGGGGGCAATAGGACCTTAGTATAGTATAAGTGTGTCTCTGGGATTTCGGGCATAGGTTGAGGGGGTACTTGGGTATTTTTCCAAATCTTAATGATAACATATGCACTTGATGACCTAAGGTCTAAATCATTCAGTTCCAAGTTGCAAAATCGGTCATTTCACTTTACATGGTAATGAGTATGAGATTTAAAAATATAGGAGACAAATCGATATTGACGAGATAAACTCATTATTAGATGTTATTTGGTGAAATGCAAACAACAGCTTCTGTTCTACAAAAGGAAAATCAAATAATTTCAGGAAGATGCTTCGCGTCATTTTGATGAAAGAAGTGATTAATGGTCGTGGTTGGTGAGTGTGACAATGAATATTATCCACAAAAGAATACATCTTAATGATTCTAAGACTTTGTTCAAAATCTTAATTATTAAAGACCTGTTCAGACTAATTAAATGCTTAAATCTTATAATAAAATCTGATAGGTAAAATAGTCTCACTTCCATCTCCCTTTAAAGGAAAACAAATTAGTGAGAATCAGAAAACCCCATTTATTATAAGATGCATGCTGAAAAAATTGCTAATATAGGAGTCTATAGCATAATATTTCGTTGAAAACTAGACAATACAAGTTGAAAGCATAGATTGTTTGCCGATATTAAAGCAGAGAATTAAGGTACTAATAACTCTGGGACTATTATTATGCACGTGAAAAAGTGTCTACTTATTAGTCTTTAAGTCTGTTGTGATATAGGTAGTTCACTTCTTTTAAGTCATGATTTCAGTAGCCACACACTTGTTATTTATTGGGTGGAGTTTGAAGCTTCTCGCTTCTGATGCATCCTAGCTGAGTCATAGCCTCCTCCAACTCCCATTTTGTCTTTCACTTTCTAGAATTGGGAAGGTGTGACTTCTATATAAGTTGAATTACTTTGAGCATTATATCTCTATTCAACTTTTAACCACAACAAACAATATTCACCTGCACAAAATGATATAAAGATGATTCAATGGCAAAGCAGTAGTGTAGTGATATTTTCAACATAACTTCATGTAGTATAAAATAAAAATTGGTTTCACCATCCTAGCTATTTATATTTGTTCGTCTTTTAATACTAGAGATCATCAATTGTTTAAGTTCCTTTATTTTTGTTAAGTAAGAATTAATATATTTATTCAAATAAAAGGGAAATTTTTTAAAATTCCTAATTCTTAAATTTTATATAACTAACTAGTTCAAAGAAATGCAGAATTTAGCTTATAAAATTATCTCCTCAGCATGATCATTCAAATTTAGCTTTTCTGCAATGAACTTCTTTCGACTAAAGTTACAGTAATGCTACTATCCCTGCAAATGATGCAAAATCACTCATTACATTTTACATTGTGATGAGCATGAGTTTTAAAAATATAGGGGACAAATCAATAATGTATGTGCAAAAACATACTTGAGATGGATATTGGGCCTGTCAAGGGGAGGCAATATAAGTCCCTTCATGCCAAGAGTAAAAGAAAAAAATTATGTCAAATCAATGAGAAAACAAACTTCGGAGCGATGTGCCTGGTATATTGGTACTTACTTGCCTCCCTGTGGTACAAGTTTAAACTAGAAAGAGGAAAGCTCTTTCTGTTTTTCATCCAAAGCTTGGTTTTCTTGTGTTGAAGGCTCTCTTCTTCGGGTCTAGTAACTTGTTTTTTCTTGCATGTTCTTCTGTTTTTTCTCCTCTTTTTCTTCTTATTCTCTTTGATATTGTCCACTGTAATGGACTTTTATATTTCAACATTTGTTGTTGATACGCTTGAAGCAAGTTGGGGCATCTTCAAAAGACATACTCTTATTTGTTATACTAAATATATATTTACGCAGTTGAACAGAAAATAGCTGACAACTACCTTAAGTGCAGATGCAGTTGAAGGAAAAGCTGAGGTTTTTTTCTTAGGACATGTGATGATCCATTAGAGATTTTGTCCTCTGTGTTGCCTGCAGAATCAATTTTGTTCCGGAGATTACTTTGAGACTAGATTAAAATAAGTTGGTGTAAATAACATGAAGAGCTACAAGAGAAACCATAGATGCATAAAAGTATGAACACAACCGAACACGAAGTTAGAGATGCGTTGAGGTGTCTAGATGTGCATCGTCAAAGTTTGAGTGTTCAGTAGCAAGTTGAGGCCAAGTTAGGGATTATTTCATTACTAAAATATTTTACTAAATTGTTTCGACATGGTCTAAGCCATCTCATAACCATTTGGAAAGGAAATAGTTGCATTTCAATATCATGATATCGAGTAGCTTTTGTACCGCAAACGAACTAGATAGGCTTTGATTGTCTATTCCTAGGGTACCTTTATATTTGTACCTATTATTATCGTGTAATTATAGATTCCTATATAGTTTGCAAGCATCTTTAATTGTTACTCTTTCATGACACAAGGTTAGGGTTCTCATGTTTCATATTTTTGCAAATCTTATTGGGGTAATTATTTAACTTAGTTGATGATAAATTAGAAAAAAATTAAGGTTAGAGTAAAAGTACATCACTGAAATTTATATTTTGGAACCAAAGAACTTCTAACCATACGCAATAGGTTTCATTGAACAATATTATAAATAATATTGCTAGCACCAAGAAATGTGTTAAATGATTGAATGATCCGCATCCAAGGGCGTGAATACTAAGGTTGAAAACCCAGCGAGAAAATAGTATAAGTAGAACCTTGGTTGGTAAAATTACCCAGTAACTATGCTGGTGAGATATAGAAGGTATTCTGTGGAATATATAAAGTGTGCACAAACTAACCCTAACACAAATATTTTTTTATTTTTTAAAAAAAATGAACTGTGTAGAAAAGTTCAAAACTAACCCGAGAATATCTGTCGCTTGAACAAAAAAGGAAAAAATAATTTTTTTATATATAAGAGAAGATCAAATCTAACCTATGTTGAATCTATCACTTGAGCAACAAAGAAAAAATCGATTAATAAATTAATCTATTGAGAAAATACTACATCATACTATGTTGAATGTGTCACTTGAGCACTAAAATGTAAATCAATTTTTTTAAAAAATCTATTTAGAGAAACTCAAACCTAACCTAATTTTAAACTGTCATTTGAGCAGAAAAAGAAAATCAATAAAACATATTCATCTTTTGCGAAAAGTTCAAACCTAACCTGAATTTAATTTGTAACTTGAGCAGTAAAAGGAAAAAATCAATTAAAAAAATTGATTTATTAAGAAACATCTAATATGAATTGATTTTTCACTCGAATAGCAAAGAAAAAATCAATTAGAAATTGATAAGCTCATATCGAACTTAAGTTGAATCTGTCACTTAAGCAACAAACAAAAAAAATCAATAAACAATTGATCTACGAAAAAAACTCATGACTAACTTGAGTTGAATCCTTTAAAAACAAAGAAAATATCAATAGTGAGTGGAGCCGCATATTAGGGTTGAGTCTGGGTCAACTCGTGATTTGATTGGATTAGACCAAGATGTTTGGAGCCCATTTAAAAATAGGACTCTTTATCCCAACCTAAATAAGCCCATTAGCCTTGGCGCTTGAACTATATGAATTGGGTCAGCCCGTGCATTAAAGGATAAATTAGCAAATTAGTCAAAAATCTTAACATAATTATTAAAAATATTCATATTTTATAAATTTTAGTAAAAATGTCAAAATGTCATTATTTTAGAAAATATTGTGTATGCTAATTTAGACCAAGATTTTTTTATAAAAGAAAAAATGTTGAGTCAACATGATCCAAATAAAATAAAAGTGAGAGAATATTAATCAATTAATCAGGTATATCAATAATGTTATACATATATAATAAAATCAATTAAATTGTGGAATTTCAATTACATATTGCAGCAGTCAGTAATCCCTACAATTTAGTTTTGTGGTACTTAAAAAATTTCTACAATTAGGTGTGACATAATTAAGTCACGAGAATTTTTTAAATGTCTAACGTGGTTATCATTAGTAAGGGTTTATTAGGGGATTTTGAACCCCACAAATTGATATCAATAAAATTGCACTTCTTACTAGAAATAGACAGGCTGTGGAATCTCATATTAAATGGAAAATTCATTCAGGCACTTGCAGCTTCTGGTGGGATAACTGGTTAGGGAATAGTGCAATAGCCAATCACTGTGACAACATTTCCAGCCTAAACAATAGTCTAGTGTCTGATTTTCTAAATAATGGCATTTGGAAAGAAAGGTTTGTTCGACAAATGTGCCTCCTTTGTTGGTGCCTAATATTCTTCAAACAAACTTCATTTATAATACAAATATTGATAATACTGCTATTTGGACACCTGAGGAGAATGGAAAATTCACTATTGCATCTGCATGGGAGGTTATTAGAAAGAAAAGACTTAAGGATCCTATTAATAACATTGTTTGGCATAAGCATATTCCTTTCAAAATAGCCTTCTTTATTTGGAGATCTTAGAGGGGCAAGTTACCAACAAATGAAAACTTGCAGAAATTTGGAAGAGCTGAGGCTGAATGTTATTGTTGTTATAGGAAAGGCAAAGATGACATCAAACATATATTACTCACTGGCAATTTTGCTAAATATATTTGGAAATATTATGCAGCTAAACTTGGTGCAATGCAAGCAAATACAGACTTGAGAAGCCTGCTACTATATTGGAGGAATCTGCCTGTTCAAAATGAGGTATATAAATTAATTATTCAGATTTTACCTAACTTTATTTGTTGGAATTTGTGGAAAAACAGGTGTGCTGTGAAATATGGAGGAAATAAATCAAGCATACAAAGAGTACAATATGGTATTTTTAAAGATACCATGCAGGTTATAAAAGTAGTTTTTCCTAACATACCATGGCAGCCTAGCTGGGACAGTTTGATCAAGGTGGTGTATCACTGTCAACAGCAGCTTAAAGTAACCATGGTTAAGTTGGAGAAAACCAGATGATGGCATTTACAAGCTAAATACTGATGGAAGTGCACTACAAGAATCTGGTAAGATTGGAGGAGGAGGAATAGTAAGGGATCACCAAGGTAACTTAATCTATGCATTTTCCTTACCTTTTGGTTTAGGCACTAACAATATTGCAGAGATAAAGGCAGCATTATATGGACTGGATTGGTGTGAACAACATGGTTATAAAAGTATTGAGTTGGAAGTAGACTCAGAACTGTTGTGCAAATGGATAAACAATACAATAGGCATACCTTGGAGATGTCAACAAACAGTCCAACAAATTCAAGACATAAGCAGAAAATTGGATTACTTTCAATGCAAACATGTCTATCGAGAAGCCAATGGCACTGCAGATTTGTTAGCAAAGTGGAATCATAATTTGAATATACTACAACACTTCTATACTACTCAACAACTATTTGGATCAATTAGAGGAAGTTACATATTGGACAAGATGGGAATACATAATTTTAGAAGAAGAAAAACAAAGAGAATCAAGCATCCTCCTTAGCTTTAATGAGGAAGTAAAGAATTGGATTCATCCAAATGTTACTTAAACCTATTCATTGACTATTTGATAGTTAGCAAAATAGGTTTTTTCCTTTTTTGTTCTTTCATGTAAAGGGAGAGTGTCCCTAATTCATGCATTCTTAGAAAATCATATTAAAAAGAGGAGTCCTCTTTTAGGTATTTAATTTTGATAGAGTGCATCTTATTGTATAAAGGTTGAATTGACTAATCTTAGTAGGTAAGTCAATTCTATACCTACTAAATGATAGAAGGTAAGGTTTATGCCCCCTTCTTGTAATTTTTTGACTTTATTAATGATAAGGCCTGAGGGTGTTGCTAAGCCCCTGACCCATCACAAGGGTCGTTTATTTAAAAAAAAAAAAAAAAAAAAAACTGCACTTCAAATTCTAAGAGTCAAAATCTCAACAAATTTGTGAACTCTGGGAGTTAAAATCCCCACAAATATAAATTTTATATTAAAATTAACGGGAGTTTTAACCCCCTGCAATTTATGAAGATGTGACTTTTTACATCATTTTGCTAGAAAAATTGTATGTTAAGTAATAAAGACTTATCAATTTGTACGTCATAGTTTAGGCCTAATCCATGGGTGACCCCTTAAAATTGGCACAAAATTTCACTTAGAAACCTTAACTGGACGAAGTTCATTTTAAACCACTCATGGAAAATCTCGTTGTTGTCATTTTGAAGTCAATGCTGTATTCCTTGGAGAATTCAAACCTTGTACCTAAATAGAGGAAGATATGATCTCACCAACTTAGCTGCCATAATCCTCAATAGCTTAAGTATTATTTTTAAGGATATATAGTTTTAGGAATCTTTCTCCACATTTATCTTAATCACGCATATACATCTTTGTTGTGATTTGAGATATTATGTTAACCATTCTTATATTTATTTGTTTGTAATTCAGAGGATATTATTCTTTGACATACCAGAATCACTCTTTTATTTAATATTACATATGCCATTTAGCTGGCTTATTAACAATGTTGGTATCCTTGTGATCTGCACGATCATCATTCCCACTACGTATAAATTTTCTAGAAATTTATTGTCTCTTGAATAAATGTTGTTTAAACTAAAGGCGACATTTCTATGTAATTCAGGCAAATAATATGAGGGTAAACATGAAGTGTAGTTAATTCTAGACTAAAATCAAACTTCTCTATTCTTGAAATTTGTTTCCCAGAAAAATGATTCTCAAAATATATTACCCCTGCGTTCTAAGTTACCATTTTGATCTTGTGTATAGGTGTCAAATGAGCGAGTTTCACTAAATTTTGACTTAATATCTAAACAAACATACAAACAACAAGAAGACCACTTATCATACTTCAGAAAAAGCATATGCTTGATATGCTATACCTCATTATGAAAAAAATAATGAATAATTACACTAGAAGGAAGCCATATATGTACAAACCCCCGACTGCAATTAGCCAATTAGAGATTTGCAAGTCCAGATGTATCCCCATGTTGCTCAAGAAATCTTGGAAAAATCGAAACCTCTCCCTCTAGCCTTATGCACATAGGAAGAAATTGGCAGGCAGTTGTGAAGCTCAAGATCAATCAGCTTAAAGGAGAAGTCGAGAACCTCATTCCCTCTACTGCACAAATCAAGTATGCGCTGTGATAGAACTTCCAGTTCTGCAATCAACCTCTCTAATTCTTCGTCGAGACACTATATGAGTCTAAGTATTCTGAATCATGCAACATGATGTAATGTCCATCCTCTATAGCCTTTATTTGATCCCCATCGTACCATGTTACAGTTCCTACATGTACCAATTTAATGTTAGAAGTAGAAAAAAAACAGTGCTAGCAGAAAGAGATACTACACTCTTTTTGGCCTTCTAGAGTAGTAGTTTCCAGAGATGCATATCTAGATACGAAAAGTTCATTCTCATATTTCAACGTCTACTATGGTGATATAACATCAGAAGTACACATGTATGCATCTGTCAAAAATGTGTTCGAGAGGCTTGGAAATTATCCCAAATGGAATAGCTAGCGAGTATGTCAATATATCAAATAATATGACACTATAAAATATATTCTCCCTTGGCAATGATGCACCAAACCACAAAGGAACGCAGAAGTAGCAGTAATGACGCCTAGTTCAACGTCTTTTTTTATAAAGGAGTGCAACAGAAAGAAATGATGACATCCTTGTTGTAGATAATAGGCAAGGTAGCTTAGTATCTAGAATGAACATATATTAATGTGAGGATAAGAACTTCCAGTAAACTTTAGTCTAATCTATACCTGGCAAAGGAACTGGTTCCTGCTCTCTAGTGACATGGAGCATGACTGTTCCTGAAAGTACTGTTATAAATCCACATATCGCAGAAACTATGTCGCTGACACTTTGTCCTGCCCAGTCCTGCAAAGCGAGATGACTATTCATAATACCCTGTAGCATATTCATAGAGGACCATAACAAGAAGAGCTTCAATTGAGAGAATACCTTGAACATTATTGCACTTGCAATGATGGTCATTGTGGTGAACATTACATAATATATTGGAGAGACAATTGCGGTGTTGAATGTATCCAGTGCCTATCAAAGGATGTACAAATATCAGAAATGCTTTTAAACTCCCCAAAGGATACCACCCTGAATGACCCATAACAATCATGCATGTCATGAACTCCAACACAAAATTACACATTTCATGTTAACAGTACACATTCCAAACCAACTAATTTTTTAGTCGTCCAGCAGCAGTCAAGGTTTTTCAATCAATTATGCATCCCCCAATCAGCTAATTAGGAAAATTTAACACGACAATAGACCAGAATATTGTGCTATATTAGAAAACAGAACTACTTGTTTGAGATATCCAAAATCATGCTGCTCTATCATTAAGCTTTTAGGGAATACCAACAAGTGACTCAAGGAACTGAACTGTGATACCCTGTTTCTCAACATAGGATGAGAAAAGGCATTCCTAGAGGACTGTGCAAGGTATACATTAAACTATTCATGGGCATCTAATGACGTTTATCAAAAATAAATCTTAAAGCTGACTTATATTTCCAAATTACAAAAAACTGAAAGAAACATAAACAAAGTCTGCAGTTCTGAAGAACGTTCTAGCAAAGTAGGTACCAATTCTCATTATCAACCTTACACTTTATCTTTCTGACATACCGAAACACACTATGATAAAATTAGCACCAATAGGAGTGCATAAAGAAGAATAATTACTTTAATAAATCTAAATGAATGATAGAAAATATGCACATAGATGTATGACCTAAAGTACTCTCGGATATGGGCAAGCAAAGACTTGATAGGTTGATAAGAATACATCAATTCAGAACAAATCAATCACAAATTAGTTGGGGTTGGCTTCTCAAATCCCCTTCAAATATTCTACTCTATAGATAAAGTATTACCTTATTAAGGTAATTTAGCTGTGTGATGACGCATATCACTGCAACAGAAAGAAAAAACCATGTCGGAGGATAAGCAACTTGACTAATTCCTTCCAAAGTAAGTTTTATCGCAATTCCAATAGCCTTTATGCTGACAATCTGCAAAGAACCATGAAAAAACTACAGTAACCTATCTCTGGACAAGGTAGATAACTGTTGATATGTGCAAAACGCACCACATACAGAAACAGTTGTGGCCACATTGCAGCTAAGAATGGTAGCTTAAAAGAAAACAAATTACCGTGAATGAACCCATTAAGGAACAGATTCCCAAATAAACCAGTATATTTGTCTGTCCATAGCGGGGCTCAAAATGCAAAATCAAAGCTAGCACCATCGATAAAGTTGCAGCTACATAAGCCAAAAATGCTGCAGACAGGCAGTAATGAAGAAATAAGTAATAGCTTCTACAAGTGTGATGACTTATGGTAAACAGAAAAACATTTATGCTAAAGACCCAAAATTCAAACCTGGTTGAGTTGCCAAAATCCAGATTTCTTCTAAAGAAGCTGGCATGTTCTCCTGAGGTGCATGGATAACAATAACCACTGAGCCCACAATGCACGAAATGCATCCCAGTACACCTAATCTTTGCAATCGTTCTTTCAACAGAAAGTGTGCCAAAATAGCACTATTCAAAAATTCACCAAGCTAAGTTTTGTCAACACCACTCATGTTTCATTATTAGAGCGTACAAACAGTTCATAAAGTTCAAAAATCATACCTGATAATTATACTCAAAACACCAAGAGGAGTCACCAGAACTGCTGGAGCATAAATATAAGCCACAAAATTAGCCACCTCCCCAACGATCACTACATTATCCAAATCCAAAATTTTCATCAAAATCCAAACCACACGGTACCAATACATTCATTATCCGAAAAGGGGGTTAAGGTATGGAGACAACTCATGATTTACTCACTTGATATCATGCCTGTCCACCAAAGTGGTTCAAGCAAATAAGCATAGCCTCCAACTCCTGCATCAAATATCAGAATAACTGTTTAAGTGAGCCACCAGAAGTTGGCACAGTATGTTATGATGACAAAATGATCTTGTATTACAGATTTTAAGTAGTTAAGGGTCATGAATTCATAAATTAGACAAGGATAATGTGGCACTAATAGACTTTAGAACAACTGAAAATATGTAAATAGAACATTGCAGTTTTACTTTCAAAAATCAATAGAATTGATATATCAAGAGAACATAACAAACTTCAACAGCAATCTCTTAAAAACAAAGCAGAAGACTCTGAAGTATTTTTATATTTCTAACTGTTACCAACTCAATGAAAATAAATAGTAATTACACACGACATGGACTAAGCTCGTAAAACAACCCTTTAACCTCGAAACTTCTTTAATCACTTCAGCCATATCCATATAAGGCCACATAGTAGATAATGTTACAAGATGTGGTAATGGCGTCTTGCAGCAACCAACACAACCACGAATACAAAATTTATAGCCTGTGAGTGATCCTTTTTTATCAAAATCTCTTGCATAATAAGAGTCCATAAAACCATCAAAGGTATTAATATTTCTCCACTACTTCAAACATATATCTAAACTTCCACATGGTTATCCTTTTTTGATGACAAGAGAGCCTGCAACCATTACCCGACTCAATTATAATAGCTCGCAAACCACACAAGAGAGGTAAACCGGTCACCCTTGAGGGTACTTCCACACGGATATCTAAGAATGCACTTCACAGAACATGGACAAACCATAAGTTAACATACTAACATTTTTAAAATTTCCATATAATCATTACATATACTACAGAAACTATATTGATATATGGAACCCCCACCATGTATATCTTTGCCTCTCATCTTGCTCATGACTAATCAGTTGATAATCTTTAGTTTGCAGCAACGCGTCTGTAAGGCTTCACAGAATAATTTTTGTATGTGAACAGCTCCCTAACTTATCTATGATCTCCATGAAAAATTTTCCAAACTAATCTTCAATTAGAATGTCTATCAAATCCTAGGCAGATCTTAAGATAAAATAACTCGAAATTGGCAATCCAATAAATCTCTCAAAATAAACTGTGTCAAATTGACTCCTAAAACTGAACCTGAGACCACTGTCTAGGTACCAGATTGTCAACATCCAAGTTTCCTAAAAGATTGAAATTTCTTAAGAACCCCTTAACAAATATAACTGAGATAATAAACATAATCTTTTGTGTATAATCCATTGGTTCCGTACATAGTCCAAATAATAAAATGCAAGCAAAAGTTGTATGGTAATTTCCGCTTCGATGTAAAGTTAGACAACTCTGAACGTGAACAAGGCTTCTATTTAATCATTAGAAAAGGATAAGTCAAATATGCTGATTTACAATTGAATTGAGATTAAAGATCAACAAACCTGCTCGAGTGCCAGCAGCAGCAGCACGCTTTAGACCTTTCTTCTTCAATATAAAGCTTGTTCCAATAAACAAGCTTGATGATATCGCCAGAATTAACCCTCTGGTATTATCCGAAATCGCCATCCTCTTCCTTACTTCTTCCGCTATAATAATACTAAATCCTTATAAAAGGGATCAGGATAATGACCTGTTTGAATTCAAAATTCCAAAAAGTAAGATGAGGACAAATCCAATTTCCCGCCAAATAGAGTCGAGAAAGACAAAAGTGGAAGAATTGACATTGGACCAACCAGGCAGCAAACTGAAGCTAGTAATTGGATACCGATTCGGAACAAAACAATCAAGATCTTTGAGGGGGCTACAAAAGGAGTAGTAAATGTATGTATGGGTTTATGAAAAGATCTGAGAAATCCATAAGAATCATCAGGGAATGGAAGCTCGATCTCCCCTTTTCGGAAGCTTCGTTTCAATGGATTCAGTATGATGAATGACGATTGAAGGATGGCAACACTGACTTGAAAATGGAGAATAATTGAAGATTTGAGGATTTGCTGATCGTGAGAAAATGGTTAACCACCATGAAAGACCTGTCCAAACAGGCTGCAAAAACCCAAATTTGTCTTTTGAGCTGGGCCAATTGTTCTGTTCACACTGTTCGAATTTCAAACTTTTTTTTTTTTTTGTTTTTGTTATTTTGTTTAATTAATCACAGTAGAAACAATTATTCTCTACGCGGCTTCAGATTCACATCAGGGCTCAGTCGTTACGAGTATTTTATTATACCAACAAAATAATTCTTATTATTCATTAATTTTAATTTAATATGATTCTTGTTTTCAAATACATTAATTTCTTTGCATATTTATAATATATTTTGCAATCAATCTATTTTGAAAACAAAAATACATGTATGTGGTTAGGATTCGCCAAACTTCTAAACTAAACTATTAACGATTCGCCAAACTTCTAAAAAGTAATTTTAAGTTTATTTTTCTCTAAAATATCAAAAGAGTGTTTTCAGGCAAAAGATACTCTTTTTAGCTTCTGAAAGAAAAAAATGGTTTTTTTTACACACTTATTTTCTCTCAATAGTTTGGCAAATGGTTTATTATTGAGAGTAAAGCTGAAAACAAAAGATTAATTGTATCTAGATTTTTGCATACTTACTTTTTTTTGTTTCAATTTAATTGAATTGTTGACGTGTTTTATATTCTTAAAAAAATAAAATTAAGATATAAATTAAATATAACTTTTCTTTTTTTACTTTTATTAATTACTATCAAATTTATTATTAAAATAACTTAACATTAATTATAACTAATTTTAATACTAACTAATCAAGGGTAAAATTGAAATAACATTCTCAAATAGTCTCGAAAACTGAATAATTAAGTTAATTTAAAAAATAAAAAATATCTCAATAATTCAATTAATTTGAAATGGAGGATATAACATTTATTTTTATATTAGCATTTTTAATAAGCACGATAATTAAGATAGATAAAACGAATAGCTTATTTGGATAATAGTTTAAAATCTTGAGAATTGTGTTTTATTAGAGGTTGTATGAAAAAAAATTAGAGATAAATAGGAGTAATTAGAACAAGAGGTAGGATCACGTAACAACAGTAGTTTTTTTGCATTTGAAAAGTTCAATTAATGTAAAACCCGAAATTATTTTGACCTTTTCGGCCAATATGTTCTTAGGGGGTGTTTGGTAGTAGGTATTAAAAAAAATAATCCATGTATTAGATGTGGTATAATTTAATACCTTGTTTGGTAGGAATGTGAGCCTATGTATAACTAATCCATGGATTAGTTAATACATCCCACATGGTATTATGTGATGTATTGCTAATACCTTCCATTTGGAGGTATTAGCTCTAATACCATGGACTATTCTAGGTAAAGACAAAAATACCCCTCAAATCCTTTTAATATTTAATTTATTTTTTTGATTTTATATTTTATATTTATACTAATAAAGTTATTTAAATAAATTAGCTTACAACTTTTATTATTTAGATATAATTTTTGTTTCTAAAATATGAATTACTTAATCTATTTATTATTAATATAAAATATTATAATCCGACGAATATGTTAATGTTAATGTATGAATTTAAGAACAATTCATAAGTAAAATATTGTCTCTTAATGAAAGTTCATTAAACATTACACAAGTAGTCTAAAACAAGAGAGTGTGTGTGTGTGTATATATATATATATATATATATATATATATATATATATATATATATATATATATATATATATATATATATATATATATATATATATATATATATACACACACACATCTCGAGTATAAAAATAGTTTAATTTATTTTTCTATATTTATTTTATATTTTTATTTTATTTTATGATAAAGAGTTTTTTAAAATTTATTGATGCAAAATAAAGTTTATTAAATTTTCTCTATAATCATTATAGTTGTGTGACCTTTTGAGTTATTAACTCTAATTTATTAAGATGACAATTATTTACTCTCAAATAATTTAAGTGAGAAAATAGTGAACATGACAATAAAAATTTTATTCTCCTAACTAGTTAAAAATGTTATAAAATAATAATATTATCCGTTAATTATCTAATTTGACTCAATTATATGAAATACAAAATCTCATAACAACTCAAGGGTATAATTGGAATTTTTTTAAAAAAAATAAATTTAAACCACACAAAATTAGTTAAGAAACAATGAACCAAACACTTGATAAAAATAATTCCTGCATTACTAATCTCTGCATTGCTAATCCCTGCATTGCTAATCCCTGCATTACTAATCCCTGCATTATTCATTTTTGTACCAAACGACCCCTTATTGTCTTTTGCATCGACCAATTAGTTTCTCCATTAATATTAATCTTTTCAATTAAGAATTTAAAAAAAAATACTTTTTCCGTCTCGTTTTATATGTCATTCTTTTTATAAATAATAGATTTATATTACTTGTCATTTCATAAAATAAATGTATAAATTGTTATATTGTTCCTCCTTTACCCTTCTTTTATTAG
Organism: Solanum chilense; assembly: GCA_032847665.1. Taxonomy (NCBI): domain Eukaryota; kingdom Viridiplantae; phylum Streptophyta; class Magnoliopsida; order Solanales; family Solanaceae; genus Solanum; species Solanum chilense. The sequence continues at coordinate 56,689,588 of CM064972.1, read as the reverse complement.
CTTTGAAAATATATACTTGACCAAGTTAAGTAAATGATTTATGTTCATTGATTAAATTAGTTAATCAAAATAAACTAATTTATATTCGTTAATTCAAAACTTGAGTTCCGAAAAAATAAACAAAGGTGAAAAGGTAAAATACATTATTTTTTAATACAAACATAAAGTAAAATATGGCATATAAAATATAACGAAGGAGTAAAGGGAAGTGTATTTGACTTTTATGAGCCACTTGCCACTAACTCATTTTTGGTATTAAAATGCCAGTCAAGGAAGAAAGACCTTAAAAATCACGTAATAAACCACGTGGCTGTCCATATAAGAAGATTGAAACCTATCAGAAGCATTTTATAGAATATTTTTTTAAAAAAAAATTGAATATAATTTTCTAATAAAACGAGAAAAATAATTCTCAAAATTTTCCTTCCATCATTTTCCAATTGATGCTTTTCTTATATAGTAAAAAGTAATATCATCCATCATCAATCTAAAGAATATCATAGACGTTATTTTTTTTGTTCAATAAGATATATTTAATTTAAATTGTGATTTTAGTGTTAAATTTCAATTAAATTTTGTGGAGATTATAAAATTTTAAACTTTTGTTTATTAAAAGGATCTAGTATATTGAAAATTTATAAAATATTAATGAATAACATAAATGTATAGGGGCAATGATCTATCACACATGGAAAGCAAGGAATTGGAAGATTTTCCGAAGCATAGATGTGAGTACAAGTTGTGCAATTATACAAGTACAGAAAGAAGTAGGGTTCGACTAGTCACTCTCCACAATACAAGGGATGTTGCGAGGTGTCAGACTCTGCTGAAAAGACTAACTGGAGAGTAAATAGTTTAGATCAAAAGAATAAATTGTTTGTATTTGATAATAGCTTATGTTTTTTCTGGAATAGTTTTACTTGAGGCCTAGATAGTCCTAAACATCTTCTTGGAGGTGGTTGGAACAAAGATGCTCTTTAGGATGTGATTTTGAAGTTTCATGTTGGAGTAGTGGTAGTAGTTCACAGTTATTACAAAAAAAACATAAATATATTCATATTGATTTATTAATAATATTTGTTTTGCAGATAAATATATTTATGATATTATAAATAAATAAAAAGTCAAGTATAAAGTAGAGTAATTATAAAATAAAGATAGCATAAACTAATGAATAAAATATACTATAGGATTATCGAATAGTAATTGCAAGATAATAAGAAAAGAAAAAGACAACGACACTATTACAATAAATCAATGGAACATTACATGATGTATCATTATAATAGGGAAATGGATTTGTCAGTACCATACAATAAATTCAAGTAGCAATAAAAAAGCAAAATGTCATGTGACAAACTGACAATTATATATGATGTTAATAGCATATATGAAAACTATTAAATTTCAAACTTTCTGTTTCAAACGGAACTAATTTTGTATCATGATTCCAATTAGTTTCTTCACCCAAACTTATAAAACAATTAATACGCTGCCAATAAGTAATTAAGGCTCACTTAGTTTTGATATTATTCTATTAAGCTTATTAAATAACGAGAAAATACACAAGTACCCCTAATCTAGGTTTGAAATTCGAGAGACACATTTTTACTATCATTCTGAACTTATTTTATATATGATTTTCTATCCTTTTTCGGCTAGGTGGCACTAACTTGAAAAAAAATGTCAACACGCGCTGGCCCACAAGGTAGTGTCACGTAAGCCGAAAAATGATTGAAAATTATTTATAAAATAAGTTCAGGAGGTAATAAGACCTTAGTATAGTATAAGTGTGTCTATGAGATTTTCGGAATAGGTTGGGGAAATACTTGTGCATTTTCACCTAAATAATTTTTTTAGGGAAAGTTATGCGGTTAAGCAAACTTATACTATTTAATTAATCATCTAGCTATAATTTGTTATAATTATAAATCGCGATTAACATAATACATTAATTATGTGGGCTAACTTCGAGTTTGTATAATTAGTCACGTTTGTATATGTATAATTCGCCAGAATATACAAATACATATGTATAATATACAATTATCTAGCCAATATACATATACAATTCACCTCTCTCCAACTCTATGCTCGCTCCCCTCTCTCCTCCCTCTCCCAATCTCGCTCGCTTCTCTCCTCTCTCCCAATTTATAAGTGGGCTGATCTATGAACACAAAATAGTTCACTGATTTAACCCACTTTGACAGCCAACAACCTTGTCGACTTCAGCCTTCCAACACTTAACCAAATTTAGGATTGTTTTGGTGTTAAGTCGAAAAATAGGCAGCAAGATTTTGAGACCAACTCTTGGATGTTTTTAGCAACATGAAACAGTAAGCAACAATATAAGAAAGCCACAAAAATATAAAATGAGAGCTTTAGAGAAAAACTTAATTTCCACCTTCTATTAATAAAGTGAATACAACCAAATCACACCAACCTTGACACTATAGAATCACCCTAGACCTTAACTTAGATTTGACACTCTAATTAGTATTCCCTAATACTTAGAACAATCAAACCCAAATTATACCATAAGACAACCTGCACATTTATAATACTATGTGCAGCTTATGACCAGCAAGTGGCGTAATAAGAATAGAACACTGGTTGGCTTTAGCATTATCTTATTCTATGTAGTTGACACCCACAACTACTTGGTATATTCAAAATAATACAAACAAGGCGCCAAAAACAAGTTCCACGTGAAATGAGATGATGTTGCACTTTTTGAATCGTCGATCATGTGTTTGGCCTGTGTTTTGTAACCGCCGGTCAACTTTGACTTTGCTTGACTTTTGGACGAGCTATTCCCATGTTTAACACTGTCATACTAAGAATTTTCAGCCTTGCATTTCTCCCCCTCAATGTTGACACACCACTTTGGCATCAATATCCTTTCATTGTTGCCTCGGTCTTGCTGGTCGCTTGCCCTTGTTCATTCATTCAATATCAATGTTATGCCCACACAACATTGTAAAGCTTTCATCTTGTCAAGTCATCACCAAGTTTCCCTGCATTAAAGTCCTTGGTCCTCACTTTTTGCTTCGAAATCAGGCCATGGTGTGCACTCCTTAGCTTCGTCAATAGTATGTCGCCAACTTAGCCTTGCTTGTTTGTTTCCTTGGCTTATGCAAGTGAAAACGTTTAACATGTTTAATACATTGTCAATGTTGTCATTTATTTGAATGACTTCGATCAGGGGCGTAACAGACCACCCTCACCAGTTTGCTTCATCACTCTCGATGAAATAAATTGAGATACATCTTTTTTGGCTAACAAAACACTCATAAGATTAGCATATGCTACTGGTTCCTCCTCTAGTCCAACATCATCACTCTCAGCTAATAAATGATTGACAATTTTTGCCCATTTTGGACAGTTTCTTGACATGTGTGGTCCATTACAAATAAGCAACCATCAAACTTTGCTTTTTGTTTGCCTTTGGACGATCCAACCTTTTGTTTTTCCTTTTCTTTTACCCTTTCTTCAACATTAGGATCTTTTTTCTTTCAATCTTTCGCTTCTCCTTAACTTTAGACTTACAATAAGCAGAAGAATTTTTAGCATCATCTCGTCTGAAACAAAAATCTGTCAATGCATCTGCTTCCGCAATTGCACTAGGATGATCTTTAATGTTCTACCTTCGTAGTTCATTATGTTCCCAATTATGTAATCCATAAAGTAAATTATGCAATTTATCCTCCTCGGACATGTTATTAATATCCAGAATGAAAGAAAAAAATTCTTTGACATAGTCTCTAATAGATTCGGTCTGCCTATACTAGTGTCAAGAACTATTCATCTGAAAAATAGACTTATAATATTATAAAAGAAAAAAAATATATAAGGTAGAGGTATAAAATTAAAATAAGATAAGGTCAGGGATAAAATATATAAAATTATTGAATAATAACGGCAAAATAAGAAGAAATTATAAGATAAGGTCAGGGATAAAATATATAAAATTATTGAATAATAACTGCAAAATAAGAAGAAAGAAAAATGGTTACGACACTATCACACTAAATGAATGACGAAATGTCATGTGACAAATATGATGTTAATAATATATATATATATATATAGAAACTGTTTTATCTCAAACTTTCAGTTTCAAACGTAACTAATTTATTTCATTCCAATTGGTTGCTTCACCTAAATTATAAAACAACTAATATGCTGCTGAGTAATTAGGTTTATTTATGTAACATCTTGTAACTCTAGTAATTAGAAATAATTAACAATAAGTTAAGAAATTAAAAATAATCACTTTTGATAAGAAAGGAGAAAATCTGGAAATTTCTCCAAATTTAAGAAGTGTGTTTTGGACGTTATTTGTATCAAACACACTAGATATGTGCTTTTACAGACAATTATTTTTTTTTTAAATGTCTCTGAAGTCTATAACAATATTAGACCTAATGACAATTACTATTAGCTATAAAAACTTTACTTCCTCCGTCCACTTTTAATTGTCATGGTTTCAATTTTAGAGTAAAACTAATTTTGATTAACATTTTAAGATGTATTTTTTCATCATATTGATATGGAAAAAAATCAATTTATACTACTTTTTATATATTTTTAGATATCTAAATTTTATGTTTAAAATATCAAATTAATATAATCTAATTTAACTTTGAATATTGATCAAATTAACTATTAAAACCCGCAACATGACAAATAAAAATGAACGGAGAAAATAATATTTTTGGTTAATATACATATTTATAAGGCTAAATATTTTTTTCTTATAATGGTTGAACATAGAAATCTTCAGTGTTGGTTTGTTCGCAAATTATTAACACAACCGCACAGGAATACTAACATATGTGAAATCATCTGGTGAATTTCAAGAGTATGCCTCCTGGATAAGCAAATACATTGTTATTTTTTTTAAAAAAAAAAGAACAAAAAAAAAACCACGAGTTATAGTAACAAATTTCTCATGAAAAGTGTATCAACCCGCTCAATATGTAAATATTTTTGTAAATATATATTAGATTCAATAATAATAATTAGCTTACATTGACGGATGACTTTAAAACTTTTTGTTAATATATATATAGGAAAAATTACTTAACTACACTCTTTACTTATCTTAATATTCATTTATCGCTACTTATTTTAAAAAAATTTAAAAATTTCTTATTTCCCCTAATTAATAAAATATGTAAGATACATAAAGATTTTTTACTTTTTTTTGCAGTCATACCATGTTTTTCATTACATATTTCACTCCTTTTTTTCAGCCAACACACACGTTTTCTATTACCAAATACACTCTTTCATTTTATTCCTAAAATCTCTCCACTTCCTTAGTAGTTATAAATTTCAAATCCATTTAATTTTCACTAGGGGTCTCCCTCAAGTTTAAGAATATTATTCTCCATTGTTTTCTTCGTGCTTTTTACTGATACATATGAAACAGGGTCCATCGCATAGCGACGGGGTTTGTCATACTAATGCTAATCGTACATATGATTCTCATGATGAAATGTGGGTCGAGAATAGATCCAAGCATTGCATGACCCATTAGCGATGAAGGACAAGAGTGTTGTCAAGCCAAAGAAATAAAATTGAAGAACCCCCCCCCCCAAAAAAAAAAGGGGGGGGGGGGGAAGAAAAGTGACATATGTTATTTCCCGACCCACACTTCCTAAGGTATGTGTTTAAACAAACTTTTCTATTTTTATGATTTTGTTATGGTGTTGGTTGTGTTTGGATAAAAATAATTTAAATTCATTAATAGTTAAGATGCATTACTTATCAATTAAATCTTTTCATAATATGTTAGAACAATATCGATTTGTAATGATTAATTTTGTGTTTTGCTGATACTACATTATAATTCTAGTTTTACATTGATGCATGTTTTTGTGAAAATCGAATTAAGAGTCATTTAACAATGAAGACAGATTCACTAACTTTACCATTCATGTATCTTCAATCATGTTAATTTCAAATTCAGTAAGAGCATCATGTGTCGTACAGTTTTGAAGGTGTATCAGATGCATATATTGCTCCATTAATGTATCTTTCGTTGTTATAATGTTTTGACGGTGTATCTACTCATGATTTTATTTATCGATGCATATGATGTATCATATACATTCATATAATTTTAGTGTCTTATACATATATGTAATCGGTATATTATGGGAAAGAAATTCATGTACAATATATTATTAGTGTCCTTTACAGTTTGTTTCTCATAACAATTCAAGTGTTTGGTTGGTTAGACTGATGTTAATTACTCATGTATCTTATGCATTGACGATGGGTTTGAGATGATGTTACTATAAAATCATGATGTATTTAATGAATATACAGATTATCTTCAATGTATCATTCACTCTGCATTACATCATGTGTTTGGGATTAGACAACTACAATTTTATATTATTATTTTTTTGTATAAACAGGGCATGAATTATTTTATCAAAAAATATATCAGCACACGCATTGAGGTTTGGAGCAACGTTCAATTTTGATTCTGTGAACGAAATCAAAAAGTCCATAATGGATGAAGACGTTGAAATGTTCAAGAATACAATTTTTGGGCCATATTTGAACATTCCAAAATGTAATTTCCAGGGTCAAATTACTAAGTGTTTGTTGTTATTGGAGGTGCAATAGGAGAACAAAGATGTATTACATGTTCGTCATGCTAACGGGATTGTATAGAAGTTTAGTATAAAGGAATTTGCCATTGTAACTGGCCTTAAATGCAAAGAAAATGTTAAGGATTTTTTATATCCAAAATCTACTCCGATCTGATTATTACAAAGATATTTCCCTGATTCGACTGCAGGTATATATAACCAAGAGTCGCTTGATACAATATTTGTAATGAGGAACTGGGAGACCACATAGAATGCCGTTCAGAGGTGTGTCTGGTACATCATCACGTGGTCTGGTATGTCATATCCACCACCACCCAAAAGGAGAAAGAAAATTGATACACCTAAAACAAAGGTATCGAAATCTAAATCGTCAGAGCAGTTAAGGCCACCATTAAACAAGTCATGCTCAATGCCAGATGAAGCACCTACCCCGCCTACTAATGTATCTTTTGTTTGTCTCTTCACAAGTCCAAAAAAATAAGTCTGTATATTTTGATATTGAAGAACTGAGACAACATATGAAAAAATAAGTAAGTAATGATATCAATCTTTTTTATGTTAGTTCATAAATATAAAACTTAACGTCATTTTTTTAAATAAGTTGACAGTAAATTTGAGTATCTTGTGAATTTGATAAAGGCAAATCACTCTGAGATGATGAATTCTAGAAATAGGGAGGACAACCAACAACCGAAGATAGTGTATTGTATATGTGTTTTTTTGTTTGTTTTAACTTTCATAGGTTATTATGTTACAAACTTAATTCGTGAAGAAGATGCGCGGCAAGTCTACGTCGTACATGATTGGTGTATCTGATTTTGATGTCAAAGATCAGGTTTATTTAACTTTATTAATTGCGTATATCCTATTATATAATTTATCAGTAACATATTTTGTTCGAAAAAACATGTTTAAAAAATACAGACTGAAAATACATTGGAGAATCATCAAGAAATGAAGGAAGTTTCAGAACTTCAATCCTCATATGCAATTATTCATCATACTGCAGAAATAGCTGAGCATAAGAAGGTAATATTATCATTGTAAATTGACAATTAGTATACATCAACTTTGTAGTGATACATCAAACTGTGCTATTATGATACATTGCAGTTTACTTGTATGATTATGATACATATTGTTAATGTTTACATCAGTAGTGCTTTCACTTTGCTGTGTATGATACTTTACATTTTTAATTATATGTGTATATGATACATTCCATTGCAAGATACATACCAGTCTGACTTACTAAAATTGTTTGTCTACTATGTGTAATTCGTAGTTTGATGTAATTTGTCTTGATACCTTAACAGTCCTTTGTATTTAATTCTTTGTTGTTTAATGTATCATAAATTGCACAATATGTTATTATTCAGGATGATCCATCAGCACAAATGCTTCAACATTTCTTCAAGGGAACAATATACGAAGATGCTTCATATAAAGTTTAACACAACCCCAATCATTCTATGTCAGATACTGTTATATTTGATACATCAATAATTTATATTTCATGTATCATTTATACATCATATGAATTATCAAACCTTATTTAATTATCAATTTAAATTATATAGGATTTCTGCAACATTATGTAAAATATCATCTGAAATTCGAGAAGTCATGAATATACTTATTGTTGATCTAGGAAGATTGCCTATTCATGCTAAACCGGTTAGTGTGTCAAATCTACAGGAGTTAACCGACATACAAAGTTTGCTTTCAAACAGTTAATTGCCCATTGATATTTCAATCACAGAGATTGTTGCTCCAAATGATACAAATACTCCTCTTGCACGTATCAAGATGCCTTCAAAAAACTGCAAATCTCCTTATTTAACTTCATTTGGGTCAAGCAAAAAAGGAAAAAAGGTCATGGAGGATGTAATTCGTTCAAATTTTTCATTTGAAGGCTGTGAGATCACAAACCGAGCCCCGTCACACCTGATTGATGAGTTTGTTGAGTGAATTACTACAAGTCTTCTCAAAACTCATGTTCAAAAGTAAGTTATATACTTTTTAATGGATTTGTTCAATTTTGAAATTACAACTCTTGTTCCAGTTTTTTAAATAACATCTTTTATTACACTTAATAATACAGAAAACCATCAGAGGATAAGTACAGAGCAAAAGCCTCTTCATTGGGTTTTGAAATGACAGATTATTTTTTTGCATATCAGTCCAATAAAAATTGATTCTATGTCATGTCCCAGCCAAAAAACTGCTGGACTAATCAGGTAAATTTGACATGTACATGTAAATTTCATGTGTTTGCAAATGTATCATATATAGTTATCTTAATATATATAATACATTCATTTAATATATGTTATATACATATCAATGCCATATACCACTTTCAGTATCTAACATTTTATTTTCTTTACTTTTCTTTTAAAATGTATAATTATGTTTATAATGTTTAGTGTAGTACATCGATATTGTTTTTTACTATCTTCGTAAAAAATTAAAATTTTGTAGCATGAATCAATATAGATATACAACAGTCAATTGTTTGTTTAGAACACATATCAACAATATCCATAAAAGGTATTATAATAATGAGGCTGATGATGATATTACAAGAACACATTGATCGTGCGGGAGCTGTATCTGTATATGAGAGGTCAATAATCAACGTCATGAAAGGATTTTCAATACCAGCTGAATTGTCATGGCATCTTATGGACGATGTTCATATTTCGACTAATTATGATGAAAATTTTCTTTGGGTGTTAGCTGTTATTGATTTGAATCAAATGTTAATACGCGTATATTACCCTTCTTTAGGCACAAAAAAACAATTATATTCCTAGGAGATAAAAAAAATTCTCAAGGATGCTACCATCTTACTTCCTTGACAGTGGTTTCTTTGAAAAAATTGAGCGGACAAGCTGGTCAGAACTTGATGCATATAAGGACAAACAAACTGGTACACTTTTAGAGTTACATAATTCTTTCAATGTTGAATACGTTGAAGACATCATGTAACAAGAAGGTGGTAGCCTATAAATATTTTAATTTTTGTCTATAAAATAATATGTGTAAATCTTTTTTACAAATTTATATTTAGCATTTTGTTGTAGGAATTGCGGGTTATATCTACCTACATTTGTAGAGTTTTTGAGTGATCAACTTGTTATACCACCTGATACTGATGGCCATCTTGCAAATTATCTATGCAATAAATATGCAACATTGTTATGGAGATACGACACCGATAAGTTCAAGGGTAGATATGTAAGTGAGAATGACGATCCACCAAAGCCTATAAGGGTCAATTCACAAAACCAACTTAACAAGATTTCATTAACATAGATTAGTACTTAGTAGGGATAGCATGAACAATTTTTCATGTTGTTTTGTTTTGAAGACAATTTTATTTTTTTATGTGTTTCTCTAAAACCTAGTTGTATTACAGTTTTTTGTTATTAATTAAAATTCTGTGTTTTCAGTATATTGCTTTAGATACATTATTTGCTTGATAACTTTAAGCTCCACAATCATCATTGTTTAAGTTTAAGTATTTTAAAAGTTTAGTTACGAAATGATGTATATGATACATAAGTTGTCATGTATAGTGTACATGAGTTTTACTCACATATACCAATTACATTTATGTTCAAGACACTTGAATTATATGAATGTATATGATACATCATATACATTAACAAATAAATCACAACATACTATTAAATTGAAAGACAACATTGCTAAGAAAAGTATATCAAAATTATAATTGTATCTAATATAGTTTTAATAGTTTAAACATGTGATTCATAACTAGTCTTCATTGTATATGATATAACATAATGTTGTGTATACGATACATATAGTACACGTTTGAACAAGTCAAGTTTGAAACACTTAAATTTGTTTAAATTATGATTATGATATTTAATCAATATTTCATTCGTTTACACAATAATTATTTTTCTTTATATATGTAACAATATAGCAATAATTTTATATTTAATATAAGTTTGTCACACAATTTTCAACAAATGTATTTAGTTGAACAACAAAATAAATTGTGTAACCAATACACTTTATTTAATCCAAATATAAAAGTGAAAAATACATATAAGTGAAATTACTTAACCATGAACACGAATGTCTTATTTTAAAACATTATTTCAATTCTTTTTCGGAAAGAAAGTACAAGTTCTCCTATTGTGACCTTCTTGTCCACATTGTCCATAAGAATACTTGTTCACTGTTATACCATCCGCATTTTTCTTTCTTCGCTTTCTTGGTCGTCCAACCAACCTTTATACCTAGTTGGCAGGACAATTTCATCTAAAACATAATCTGGCACGGTCAATCCTCCTTATCTAGCATTGGAACCATTACAACCTCGTATGTTTTTTCTAATGCATTAAGCTTGTAGTAATCATAACAATATGCATGCATATATGTAATACTCTTGTGCTTCAAAACTGCAATTATGTGTGCGCAAGGTATCTCATTATGTTGAAATTTTCACAGTACATATTTTTCACTCAAGGCATACAATTTAACTTCTTTCGACTTCATAAACTGAGAAAATATATTCAGACGATGGAACAACCTGAAAATAATAAGAAATTAGTGATACATTACATAATATGTCATTTATATATCATTTTCCAAGCAATGTTTATCAGTGAAATCATCTGAGTTTCTGGTATATAAAACAAAAAGTTAGATATATTAATAAATATCTTCATCTTTAAACTTTTAGATGTGTTTACAATCAATACATCCTCAAATCTTCGGCCCAACATGTCTTTTGTATATGACGCTATTTCTCTATTTTTATAGTTCCAACTACCAAATAGAAGTCTAGCTTCCTCCAAGAAGCCTATTCTAGTTAACCTACATGAATCAACGCGATGTTCAAAGTTATCATTCTACCTCTGTATGCTATTGAATGAAATCTTGATCACTTCTCATACCCAGCATCCTCAAGGTAATCCTTCACCTTATGATCAACTTTCACCACCTTAGCCATTAATTTATTTAGATCTTCCTAATTGTATTGCCTTTGCCATTGAGTTAAATATATCACTTATTGTGTTTTTACTCCTTTTGAAGGTTGAACATACATTCTTCCAAAGATGTCATATGCATGCACAATGAGGTAAATTTGGGAACGCAGTGCTTACACTATTCATCATACTTTCATTTTTAATAGATACAATGCACATGTTTTCGCGCTCGTCAAATGCATTTTTGAATTATTCGAAGAACCATGTTCACGAATAGTCATTTCAGTGTCTACAACACAATATGCCAATGGCAATATGCAACCTAATTACAACGCAGCGCACATTTAACTTCATGATACATAACTTTTACACTAACTTTTACAATAAGATACATTAAGTATACATATAAAACAAGTTTTAAATTACATTAGTATCACAACAATCATACATGCACCATCGAGTGTGCTCGCTGATACAAAAGTACCTTCGTAAGCCCGCCAAGATGTGCAGCGTCCACTACAACTACATGCCTGCAGTAGTCGAACCCTTTCTTAATGGCCTCAGCGCTATGAAAAGATACATGAATTGATTATTTTCCGTCTTTTGTATCCTTATATATGAATTTGGAGACATTTTATTTAGCATCCATATGTATCTCGACATCTACTTATATCCTTCTAATGACTTACCCTTGAGCATTTCTTGTGCACGTTCTTTAGCAGGTCATGATTGTCGGTATGATATTTTAACCCCATATAATACTCGAATATCTACAATTACATATTGAGGCATATGAATTCGTTTTATGATTTACTAACTTAGGGACAGTCACACCACTAATAAATCCAATTGTTGCTTGTACTTTTGTTAGTATCCTATCCAATATCGGACATGTATGTTCACTATTGAAGTATCTTACCTTGAAAACATCAGATTTCTTTCTGTAAGAAGACTTTATATTCCATCCACATTGATCATTGAAGCAAACTAACACATAGCTATTCAAATTTTTTAATCAGATTAATTCATGTAACAAAAGCAATGTTACAGTTTTTCACAACTAATGAGTCTGCCATAAAAAATAACACAACCATTTTTTTACGAAATTTCTATGTATCACATAATAAACTTAAACAATACACACCAAAATCAATTGTCAATACTAATAATCATAATACTTACTAATTTGTTTATATCATCAAACACTGACAAACTTATCATTACGATACATATACTAATTAGACTTATATATCAAACACAATAGCAACTAGAGTTGTGCTAATTAAATGCATAAACTAAAGAAAAATAAATCAAATTAGAGATAAATAATCAAATACCTTTTTTAATCCGATCTTTCACTCAAAAATTTAAGTTGTTCTTATATTCAATATTTCGTCATTACAGCGGCGATGAGTGTTCCTTTATCCTTACACAACTGTCCGTCTTCACATCAGTACTAAAGGAATCAGTTATGTAATTTGTAGCATTTAATTTTGGAATATAATCAAAGTCACAAATTCTCGAATTGACCAAAGCAAGAGATTCCGTATCTCCTTTTGTACCTTCAACGCATACGATTTTTTCGAATGAACAATCAAAATTATGTATCTCCCCAACCATTTTCTCAGTTGTAGCAATACATAGCGCATACATGTCTATTTCAGGCTCATTCCTTTTTACTTCCAAATAAAGTTGCACACATATGTCGTTCTTGATTTTCAGTGGACATGAGTTTCAGTCTATGATGTATCAGATTTCAATATCTTTTCTAACATCGTCGATCTCCAACTCTGCTAAAATCAACGCTTTCAGATTTATAAATGAAATTTATTGTCTAACGACAACTCCATCAACCTTGTAATCTTCGTAATTAACATCACTTACTAAAATTCCAGAATGCCATTACAAAATTAAGATATTCATCTTCTTAAACTGTTTTTTTCGAGTTCTTAAAATGTAGATCAACTTTATCAGGATAAATTTTATTTGATGAAGGAGCTCTAATTTGAAATTTCAATTTATCAATCAGTTACGTAATGGAATTGGAAGTTTACGAGTTGTCACGCATGAAATATGAGATTTATAGTTATTAAAATCAAATTGATGTTATTATTTCCTTTTTAAACGCAACAACCATCAACTAGAAGGGATAAGATGTTATTTAGTATTTAAAATATGTGGTATATATATATATATATATATTTATTTTCTTAGAGCTGTCAATATGGGCTAGGTCCATTGGGCTGGCTTGATCTAACCCGGCAATAAGGTTTGACTAAGATTTTTGGAGCCCATTTAAGAAAGTATTTTTAGCCCGGCCTAGATAAGTGTACAGATTTGTGGGGATTGAAAAAATATAGGTAAAGCCGACCGTGGGTCAATTAAAATTAATTAAAAAATATGATATAATATTAAAATTTAAAATTAAAGAGAGCCCAAGCTCAAAATGATTAGGTTAATATTATTATTTAGATATTTATAATTTTACTTGAAAAAAACTGAATATTATAAAGATGATTTAATTTGTGGATTTGATTAACAAGTAGTAATATTAACATCATGTAATATTGTATTGTCGATATTTATGATAATATTTTATATTATAATTAACAATTTAATTTAATAATTATAAAAAAAAAATATAATTAAAAAAAATGAACTAGTCCGACAAGCCTGTAGCCCAAGTACTTGTAGGTTGGGCCGACCGTTTTCTGGTTCACACAAAAAATAGGCTAATCCGATCTGATCCGTCAAAAATCAATGTTTGTATGAATCAACCCGAATCGGATGAACTAACTCATATTGACAACTCTAATTGTCGTTAAAAAGTGTTATTATGATAGTGAAAAAGACTTCTGTAATGTCCCATAAGCTAATTACACTGACTTGACTTCCACTTTAATTATGAATCAACTTCCAATGTTATTACGTGAACATAAGACTATACATTAATGTGAATAACTATATTTTTGAATAGGATTTACATCAAATTATTCTAATTTATCATGATTATTAGTTACCTACCGAATGAAAATAATCATGGCTTAATCTACTATCATATAGTTATAAGAATTATGTGAAGATATGTATTTAAAACTATTTAAACATCGGGCACAAGTAAATTGTATAAACATTTTGTTGGGTTTTATTTGCCCTAAATTTCTTACCATAAATAGGTTTTCCTTGTAGGAAAATGTTTTGGATTGAGTAATCATTTTCTCGTAGGAAAAGGTTTAGGACTCTATAAATAGAGGCATATTCCTTCTAACTTAATTAGCATTCACAATGTAGTTTAAGGGTTTTGAGAGTTTTGGTTAGGGAGAAAATTTGTGGGTCACAAGCTTGATACGTTATCACTTGTGTGAACCTCCCATGTATTCCGAGTGAATTGGTTAAGGTTGTTTCTCTCTGTATTTTGTACTCTCATATTTATAGTGGATTGCTCATCTCCTTTGTGGACGTAGGTCGATTGACCGAACCACGTTAAATCTCTGTGTCTTTTGGTTTATTTCTCGTTGTCTTCTTACTCGTGGTCTTTCGAGGTTCGTTTTGCTAGCTTCCATGTTTACACCTGCTTATTTTCGGTCCTAACACATTTTATGTTAGTATTTGCTTGCCTTTTCTTATCATATGATATTTTGTGAAATTATTCACTATTCAAAATTCATTGGTTCTATATAATCTAAATGGTGTAATTTGATCAAATTAGATAGATTTTGACCTCAAAAACAAGAAGTTAAGATCAATTATCTCATACTTCCTTTTCCTTTTCGTATAATTTTACATAACTCAGTCAAATCATATCGCATAAGCTTCCTTACAAGAAACACCCTTCCTACCAATTATTTTTGCTTTATAAAAAAAAGGGTTTTGAAGTCTATCATCAAGTTAATATGTAAGGTCCAAGTCACAAAAGATTGTGACATTTTAAAGACATACAAAATTGTGGAATTACGTATCGAAGCAACAATAGTCTTGAGCACGTGTTCCACCTCATTCCACGTTTATTGACTTTTTGAGATTTTGACTCATTTTTCTAATTTGGATCTAATTTTTTGTTGTTGATTTTCACTTTTCAAGATATATTTTTATTTTTATCAAAATTTAAATTGGCTGAATAAATAGCACATTTTAGACTACTTTAGATGATATCATGTTATATCTTAGAAAAATTACCGTCTTTAATTGAAATTATTAAATTAGGAAAGTGCACCTACAAAACAATAACCTCATCATGATTTACCTCCTCTATTCTATCTTTTTAAGATGAGGAGAACAAAATTCAAATTTTCCAATAAATTATATCCCTCGAACTTATCTGACTTTGCGATCGCAAGATTCTAAATCAGCTACATATTCTTGTATGTATTATGTTGAATGTATTATCAACTCATTTTATTCTGTGTTGATCTATTACAATACCAAGACCTCGAATCGAAGATATTGCATATCACTATATGTGTCTTTGTCAAATTTAATGTCACTTGCAAATGTCACAGTCTTAATGCAATTCAACTTCTTCAATAGAAAGATTGAGACCACTTTGATTACTTGTCCATCACTTATTACTACTTCGATATGAAATATTTGAAAGTAAAGAAAATTTTGGAATTATGTAATTTACGTTGAAAATATATCAAATATATTAAATTTTTTTTTAATCTTATGATAGTAAATATATATCATATTGAAAACTGGAACTAAAATGTTGCTAAAAGAAAAGATACATTTTTTTTTAAACTAACTAAAAAGAAAAATAAGCGGAGTACGATTTTAGTTCGATGATAATAGCTTATTTAGTTAGAAAAGTAAAAAAATGCTTACTTTAGAGAGTTGTGATCAAAGAAAAAAGAAGTGTTCTCAAGTAGTATAAAATGTCTTTTAGAAAAATAAATTGTCTCCAATAAAATACAAATTTTATATTCTACTATTGACAAGAACGATTTTTTAGATAGATTAGCAAAACACAGAACTCTACTTCTCGAATAAAAAAAAAAAACTTTTGCTGCCAAAATTAGGAAGTTTGAAAATTTTATTAAATAGGCTATTCAAATTTAGAGTGTTGAGATTATCTCACTTGTTTTTCATCTTGTAATTTTAATGTATTTACTTTTTTATATTTGAAACTCGAAATTTTGGCTTTACCACTGCTAGAAGGAATTAAATGCTCTCCTAACACTTGCTTGAGACATTTCATGAGACTTTATTTTCAAGTTAACTAGCATTGAAATTTTGTCACTTGGCCATAGCATATGTCAATTTAGTAGTACAATTTTATACGAAACATTGGCCCAGGTGCAATTTTTAACTTAGAAGATATTTTTTTTATGTATAATTAGTGATTAGATAGACCTTCATTATCCATTAAATTAACCATTTTTAAAAGAGTTAAAGACTTGAGGTCAAGAATTGGATTAATAATTAAGTCAAGAGAGATAAAGGTGAAATTCTTGAAAATTGAAGATATATGTATTCATCTATCCATCTCCTCAAGTCCTTCCTTATCCAATGCAAAAACACACACATATATATATATATAGAAGTATATATTTATGATATAATTCAAAAAAGAGTCGTCTCATTTTATTTTTTTAATTCATTCACTTCAAGGTTGATTCTGAATACTATATAATATCATTAATATTCAACCAACACTCAAAGCCTTAATGGATATGGAACTTTCATCCCTTCATTGCCCAAATTATGATTTCTTACTAAATGAATTTCGAATATGGGAATTTGATTCCGACTTGAATGATCATGATCATCATATACCTAGAAGTTCGTCATCCTCAGAGACTACAAATTTTTTGAAAAGAAGCAACTATGATGAGGAGACATCATATTCCATCAAGAAAAAAGACGCGGATGGTAAAAAAGAAAAAGATGAAGAAAAACATTATATAGGAGTTAGAAAGAGGGCATGGGGTAAATATGCGGCAGAAATAAGGGATTCAACAAGAAAGGGAATTAGGGTATGGCTTGGGACATTTGATACGGCTGAAGAAGCTGCTTTAGTTTATGATCAAGCTGCATTTTCAATGCGCGGTCCTTTAGCACTTCTCAATTTTTCAACGAAAAAGGTCCAAGAATCACTAGAAAATATTAACTTTTTTATCCAAGATGGCTTGTCTCCAGCAGCTGCTTTAAAGGAAAAATATAAAATGAGAATGAAAAATGTGAAGAGGAGAAATAGGAAGAAGAAGATGAAGAAAACAGTTTTGATTTTTGAAGACTTGGGTGCTGACTTGTTAGAAGAACTTTTGTTAAATTCAACATGACCATGTTCGGTGATTTCAGTACTCCCTCCGTTTTATAAAGAATGGTATAGTTTGACTTGACATGAAATTTAAAAAAATAAAGAAGATTTTTTATCATGTGGTCTTAAATTAAAGTTATGTTAAATGAACAAAATTACCCTTTAATCTTTTGGCCTTAATCATGTGATGTGGAAAGTTGTTACTAAAAAGAAATAGGTTATTCCTTTTAAATAGACTAAAAAGAAAATGAGATCATTCTTTTTTAAACAGAGAAAGTAGTAATTGAAGATTTGTGGGGAAAAAAATAGAATGTGCATAAATTTTATGTTTGTTTCATTTTATAAGTGAAATTTGTGAAAGACAAAACATATATAGATCTTACATAAGAAAACAATTTTTTTCCAAATAGTGTTTACAATTTAGTAAATTTGCTCCCCCAACCCTACCAATTTTTTGTGGTGAAAAACATAAAATTCACTAAAGCTTCCAGAAAGCTGGCAGTCTTCATCACTGAAGCAACATCATTGGAAGCCATATTTGGTAGAAGCTAATAAGATGTCAACATATTAGTGAGTGATGGGGATATGGGAGGTAGCTCACTTGGGCTGAGAATTAGGGTTGTAATGCGACTAGGGCACATATCGATTTGTTTGGTTCGATTTATCAGTTATCAATTTGTAAGCATGTTAAATTATTATAGAACCATTAAGATAATCTAAATATAAAAACATTATATAACTTACTATCGAATTATAATTAGTCCGTTAAGAAAAATCCTCAAGTCATTACGAACCGATAACCTAATAACAAAAAAAAAGTCAATATCATTATCAAAATTGTTAAATCAATAATCCATTAACGATAAATCAATATATTTTTTCAATTTTATTTATTGATTTCTATTTGATTTTAGACAACCCTAATACAACAACCCAATCATATAGTAGCAGGAAGAATTGTTGGTAATATTTTGGGGTAGTTCGATAAATAAACAAATATATATATACTAGATAGGGTTAGCCTGTGAGCACAGGCCCAACATTTATATTTTGCAATGTTTTTAATAACCCTTTCACCTTCAGTTCTCTAATTTTCTTCATCATACGGCTTTTTAAACAACTTATAAACTTCATTTTAGAATGGAAAATCGCATAAATGTCGCGTCAATCTATGTCCGAAATCACAGACACATTTATACTATACTAAGGTCCTATTACCCCTGAACTTATTTTACAAGTAATTTTCTACCCCTTTAAAGCCTACATGACACTAACTTGAAAAACAAAGTCAACCAGCGTTGGGTCCACAAGATAGTGCCACGTAGGCCAAAAAGAGGTAGAAAATTATTAATAAAATATATTTTGGGAGGTAATAAGACTTTAGTATAGTATAAGTGTGTCTCTGAGATTTCGGGCATAGGTTGAGGGGTACTTGTGCATTATTCCTTTTAGAATAAAACTAAAAAAATATGAGCAAGTATATAAAAAGCTTGAGACTAATTAATTCTATTATTGGTATATAATTTACTATTGCTGAAGTAACAATAAATTGTAAAATAAGAAGTTACGGTTGAAGCAAAAAACTCACAAGTTTCTACTAAAATTTCTTAACATAATTTTTTTGTCATAGTTGTAACTTCATTTATTTATTTGGTCTTCATATAATACAAGATATTCAACTCAAATGATACAGTGAATATTGATCTTGCATTTCACAACTGAACATACTCATCCTGCTTTAGTTAAGCTTGATATGATAAACAAATTTATCATAACTTCAGCTGAAGTACATCAACAATCTTTGTACTATTTTGAGATTGGACCCCAAAGAGAGGATTAAGTAATGAACTCCCAATTCAAAATGGAGTTTGATGAACTGCTCAACTGTGTGTCAAATAACATTGAATGAGAAATTCTTTTTTATTCTGTTACTATTCCATGGAATGTGAGCCACAATTCATTACTAATATTTTTCGAAACAAGTTTCAAAATGATTGTGTTAAAATGTTACAATGTATACATACGGAAATAATCATGCTAACAATAATCAGATACATAGATGTAGCTAAACTATTTATTGAAGAGGCGGTAGTCTAAGAAAAACCAAGAGAAGCACTAATTAAACAAATCAGAATTTATTTAGGAAATGACTAAAATCACAACTCATATAGTCAAGTTTGGTCAGAAACTGCCACACAGACATTTATTTCTATTATACACATAAAGGGAATGCCACATTCAACAAACTATTATATATATTTTCACATTCTAAATACCATTTGTCACCATTAACTTCACTCAAAATTCAACAAATAAGTTACCTGAATCTCTGTTTGAATACAAATAATTTAGAGATAATGTCTATTTGACTTAAAGTATTTTCAAATAACAAAATTAAATTTGATGAAAGATTCAATAGATATAGTCATAGATTTCTACATTGTTCTCAACATCATTTCATCTAAAGGGATCAGACGAATTACAAAATAAAAATAAAGGTATCAGATAGAAAAGACAACATAAACTCAAAATTATTCTAGAATAATGAAGTAAGCTCATAACTGAATTTATTTTTTTTTGAAGAATTTCATTAGCAACTGCATTGAAATTACTTTCCAATTAAAAGAAAAAAGATATTTGTTCGTGAGGTATCAAACACTTTACAATGTTCCAAAACTTTACATAAGAGAAGAAAAATGAAAAGGTAGTCGATGTAGCTTGGTGATGATGAAAGTATAGAAAATGATATATTTAACACTCTGTTAAAACAATATGATACCATTTATTAGGGCTTGCACCTGATCCAAGTAAGCTTCAGA
The DNA here is from genome assembly GCA_032847665.1 of Solanum chilense. Taxonomy (NCBI): domain Eukaryota; kingdom Viridiplantae; phylum Streptophyta; class Magnoliopsida; order Solanales; family Solanaceae; genus Solanum; species Solanum chilense. The sequence continues at coordinate 56,668,905 of CM064972.1, read as the reverse complement.
TGTGACATACCTCAATGAACTATACTTGTATCTAGATTCTAACATATGATTTGATATCGAAGATGCTGAAGCGAAATCGTCATTTTAAGTTAAATTCGCATTTAAAAAATCATATAGCATAATGAAAGAAGGCAACAAAAGCATCTTATTTATCTATTACATTCTATTATTATAAGCCAATTGAATGTTGTGCAAATCCAACCATCTAACAAAGCATCTTTTGATATTCTAAGAAACACGATGAGGTAATAATGAATCTCCTCGTGAATGAAACAAAAGAAAATTCAAAGCACGACAAAAACTGAAAAGCATGGAGACATCTCAAGAGAAAAAAGATATGCAAATATCACATTTAATAATGTAATCGGAAAAGGCTCAAAAATATCCCTGAACTACCTGAAATAGCTTACATATACCCTTAAAATAAATTCTTGCTCAAAAATATCCTTCTGTTAAAGTATTGTGTTACTTTTACCCTTACTTTTAACAAAAATGTGTCAAGTGCCACATGGACGCCACGTGGACACCATATGGATGCCATATAAGCACCAAACAACCTCACCTCCACATAAACTCATAAAATCTTAATTACTAATTTTTCCCTCATTTCTCTAATAGATACAATTTTCAATCATTCTTATTTCACTAATATATAATATGATTCCCCTTTATTTTTCTTATACGATTTTTTCTCTCTCTTATACAATTTCCTGTTTCATAGATTTCCTCTCATGAACGCCATTGGATTCCTTAGTTGATTTCATCTCTTTCTTCATTTCACCCATTCTTATAGATAGTGCACAAACACCAGTCATAATTTGTAAATATCTTAAAATCAAATTCGATAGAGATTTTTAGCTCGATTATTATTACTTTAATTTTAAGATATTTACAAATTATGACTGATGTTTGTGTATTATCTATAAGAATGGGTGAAATGAAGAAAGGGATGAAATCAACTCAGAAATCCAATAGAGTTCATGAGAGGAAATCTATGAAACAGGAAATCATATAAGAGAGAGGAAAAATCGTATAAGAAAAAGAAAGGGGAATCATATTATATATTAGTGAAATAAGAATGGTCGAAAATTGTATTTATTAGAGAAATAAGGGAAAATTAGTAATTAAGATTTTATGAGTTTATGTGGAGGTGAGATTGTTTGGTGCTTATGTGGCGTCCACATGGTGTTCACGTGGCGTTCATGTGGCACTTAACACATTTCTATTAAAAGTAAGGATAAAAGTGACCCAATAATTTAACAAAAGGATATTTTTGAGCCAAAATTTAGTTTAAGGGTATATGTGAGCTATTTCTGATATATTTTAGAAATATCTTTGAGCTTTTCCGTTATGTAATAACTGATTGATCATCAAATATATCAACACTACAATCAGCCAAACAATTTACCTGCAAATGGGAGTAAACAAGTAAAGCATTGCATAAACATTCTCAAGTATGCGTAATGGCTCTAGAAAGGAATAATCATATTATATCTGCCAATAATTAGAAGCCAACATTAACTGATCAACATTTGTTCTTTATTTTTATCCTTTAACACAACAAGTCAACAATATACTCTCTTTTTCTCAATTTGCATGGGACCTCTGAAATTTTTGAGATTCAAATTTTTTTTCATATATCTCAATTTGCCGTTGGATTCAACTCCTCATAAAGTACCCTTTTTAGTGACAATGAATAATAATTAAATCATTTTTTCGATACTACAAATGATACTATATAATACTGGCAAAGGAGTAGAGTCGTAGAAACTCAGCCATGCACTAAATTACTTGCAATTAACTCTTGAACTCACTATTGAAATAATTTAGAAAAAGGAGAAAAACAAACATTTACTCATAATGCAACAAAATAAAACTCAAAAGTAATATCAAAATTAAAATCAAAATACGAAGATAAAATAACTGAAAGAAAAGAATGCCCCCTTAAGTTGATCGAGCAACTGATTTGGGCAAAAATCAATATAAAAGTTAGACATGAAACGAAAACACCAGCTTGAGAAGATGAAGAGCTGTCTTTGTAAATAAATTTTAAAAAACTGCGACTAAATCAGGAAGGTGAAGTGGAGATGCTTCTAGAATTATTTTATTTTATGATAACGAAGTTGAAGAAAATTTAAAGAAGATATGTATATATGCCAACAAAGGTTCCACTCAATTCTCTTGTAGTATTAGTGTGGAATATTTATAAAGAAGAAATGGATGGTTCTAGAGAAATGCAGAGTGTGTATTTGTTAGTATATATTTACATTTTTACCCTTGACATTCTACACAGTAAAAAAACAAATGGATGATTCTAGAGTCGGATAGAAAATGTACTATCTTTGATATTTTCACATAGTAATAACAAAAGGACAAAATGTATCTGAAATGAAAAAGGAGAGTTTTTGCTTTGCTTAAACAAAATTATATTTTACCCTTGAAAATGAGTATATTTACATTATTGTCAGTGATCGTCCATCCATTGACTCTTCAATATAATAAAATAATATATATATATATATATATATATATATATATATATATATATATATATTATTTTTTACATTAAAAATAGTCAAAAGTCAGAAAATATATTTCTAACTATACATTATGATACACTAAAAAAACAAAATAAGTTTATCTATACATGAATTATACACTCACAATATATTGTGATACACTCAAAAAATTGAATATAACTTAATTATACATAAAATACTTATTAACTATACATGAAGTATACATTGATTATTCAATCCTAACCAACTCAAAATCATCTCTAAGCAATTCCTAATTTCATATATAAAATCCTCTCGATGTTTCGAGTCTTTTGATACATAATTTCCTATAAACTATTCAAATTAATTTAGTGGTACTTTAAATTTCAAAGAAAAAGGAAAACAATGAAGAAGACGTCGTAGAAGAAGAAGAAAGATGAAAAAGAAAGACTGCATGGCAATTTTTTAGAAAAAATAAATTCAGCACCTATAAAAGTTTCAGTATAATTTTGAAAACTCATACACTGATCACGATTCTTTCTGGTGATTATACCATAGGGAGCATCAAGTTAACTATGATTTAGTAATTTAAATATTACTAGTCATCTTTATAATGACATAATCAAATTTTTTAATAAGTAAATTCAAAATATGAGAAGTAAATACATAAACTAGTGAAAGGGGGTTCAACATCTATTATATATATACATATAAAATAATTTTAATCATACATAAATAGTAAATATTTTTCATCGAGAAAATTTGATTGAATCCCTAAATATATGCTGCCTTCGCCTGCATCTTGGACGTAGTATTTTTTTTTTCCGATAAGAATATGATTAAGAGGCTAGTGCGTGTTGCCTACGATCAAAAACAATATTAAAATTTAGAAAATAGAGTTGGTAAGATATTAAAGTCACTATTTGGAATAAAATAATAATTTTATTATAATTTTAATGAATTAATTATTAATCAAAATTATAACATTAAAAATCAAACAGATAGCCTGATAAACAAATTGACAAATATATTCATATACTATTAAAAATAGTTTAAATATACCTTTGTAATACTTTTAACTCCATTACATTTTCAAGCTAAATATAACCTTATAACTAACCAATTTATACATGAACGACTAAGATTATTCAGTCAAACCTGCTAACTGACTAAGGCAGTGACATTTCACCTCAAATATTGCAGCAAACGGTGAAAAATGTAGCAGAGTTTGATGAATTTTTACCAAATTAAGAGTGTGTTTGGTATGAAAGAAAAATCCAATTTTCTCATGTTTGGTTGGGGCAAAAGTTTTGGAAAATATTTTTCAAATCAACACATATTCCTCAAAATTAAGGAAAATGACTTCCCTTTAAAAATTAAGGAAAACATTTTCCAAAGCTCTTCTCCAATTTCAAATTACTTTTTTTTTTTTTTGGAGAAAAATATCATTTTAAAAAAAATATTTTCAATTTCAAAATTTTATTTTTTCACTCGATTCCTGACCACCCTCCCCCAACCCCTCTCCCCAAAAAATTAATTTTACTTTTTAAAAATATTTTCAAATTCAAATTTTTATTTTTAAACTCCTACCTCCCCCTGGCCAGCCCCCCTACCCCCAACCCCACCCCCAACCCCCCAAAAAAATAATTTTGCTTTTTGAAAATACTATCAACTTCAAATTTTTATTTTTCATTCCTACCCCCTCCCCCTGCCCCCACCCGCACTATCCCCCCACACTCCCACCACTACCACCCAAAAAAAAAATATTTTTTAAAAATATTTTCAATTTCATAAATTATTTTCTATTCTAGTAAAAATAAAAGATGTTCCTCAAAAACATTTGTCATTCATAAATTAAACACTAAAAATCATTTCCGGAGAATATTTTCTACGCACCAACCAAACATGAGAAAATAAGTCCAAAATCTACTTGTTTTCCCAGAAAACATTTTCTAGGAAAACATTTTCCATGAAAAACATTTTCCGTCATACCAAACACACCCTAATACATTATTTAAAGTAATTCATCAAAATAATATATTTTTTAAAATTTTTACAGAATTAGTAACGTTTTATGTTATATTTTGTTTTTACTCCTAAAATGTTACTGGCAATACTATCTCGTTCTTTTGTAATTATGTTGTGATTTCGAAGTCATTGCATTTTATATGAATTTTTGGGTTATATGAAAGGAATTAATTGCGATTATTGATTCTTATGTCTTGCAATTACGTTGGGATTAAGTGTCCATACTTATACTTCCGTTAGCATGTAGTCATGGTGTTTAACTATGTCCTGCATCTAATTGCATGACTTAATGTGTCCTGACTGATCTGATTATGTCAAAAGAGGTAGAAATGAAGAAGCTGTTTTCAGAGAGTTTTGCACTAACAATTGAAATTGGAAATGCTCAAAAAGAGGTAAATGGTTCAAGCAAACACTTTGGGGAAATGCTATCTAACAAACGCCACCCAAGCAAATGGTTAAAATTCTTCATAGAAACTTGTAATTTTAGAAGTAAATAGGCGGTCCACTAAAAACAAAAGAAAAGAAATTAAATGCTTTATAAAAACATTAGAAAAAACAACAGGTTAGTCTTCTGATGAATTTAAGATAGAATAGCAATGGTAGCAAATTTAACCGATACTCAGTCTCATAATGGAAAATTACGTCTTTAAAGTAAAATTTATGCGATTATATTCTTAAAAATGTTATTATAAGTAATATTTTAATAAAAATAAAACATTACTCTATAACTATATTTGTGCGATTAGATTCTTAAAAAACATTATTGTGAGAAACGTTTTAGGAGTAAAACCTGACTAAAGTCATGTATTAGAAAACGTATTTGTGAGTAACGTTTTTTGTGTAAAATATATCTGTGAGTAACATTTCTCGATCTAACGCCGTTAGATTTTAAAAAAATAAAATATACCCTATAATGTTACTATGAAATACGTTTATACTAGTTTTGTAAAAAAAAATTAAAAATATATTATTTTGATAAATTGCTTTAAATAATAGTTTAATTTGGTGAAAAAATCGAGTTTGAGTGATTCATTGATATATTAAGTCGAGTTATATTATTATGGTGGGTTATACCCGAATACATCTATTTTTTATTGAATAGCTTTTTTATCACGAAAGGGTTATATTTAATTTAAAAGTATGATGAAAATATATTTAAATTATTTCCAATAAAACAAAGAATACATTTAACGTTTTTTGGAAACTAAATTTGGAAAATTATTAACTGAACAACTATAAATAAATAATATTTTTTTCCCATTCAATATATTAAAACCAATTTTAGCACACTCCTAATTGTAATGCTCAAGAGCCGGAGATCTAATGCTGCCAAACAGAAAGTCAGAAACACAACATAATCTAAGGCATCAAAATAGTTTAGTATTTAGAAAAATATATATATTAGTTTTCTCCAAACTCTCCTCTCAAAGCTTTGAAAATAAAACTAAAGTTAAAATTGAAAATAAAAATTATCCTACTGGTTTAAATCATATGCTTTTATGTATATATATATACATCAATAAAAATATATTTATTCGATTGTAATCATATCACTATCAGTCCCGAAATAACTTGTTAACTAAACAAACTAAGTCTTACTATATTATTACATAAATAAATTAAATACTGCAGGAAGTGAAACTGAAAGGAGAAAAAATTGAAGAATTATAGGGTTATTTCACGGGATATCGAAACAGAGAATTTTCAATAAACATGGATCCATTGAACCATTGAATAAACCGAGAAATCTATCTTATTTCAAAATTCAACATGCACCGGTAGTAGTAAGAACTACCTATTACAGTATAGAGAAGTAAGCCTACAGAAGGAAAAACAAAACGAAACAAAACATAAATAGTAACGGCAGGAGTAATTAACTAGACTAGATCAACATTATGCCTACGATCATCTTCAGATCTAGGAAAGTTGGCCACAATCAGCAACCACAACTGCTTTCGAGCACTTACCGGAGCTAGATCCAACGGCCTCCGCTTTCTTAATCACGTCCATGCCTTCAACCACTTGCCCAAACACAACGTGTTTTCCATCAAGCCACTCAGTCTTCGCCGTACAGATGAAAAACTGTGATCCGTTAGTTCCAGGTCCGGCATTAGCCATGGAGAGGATTCCAGGACCAGTATGCTTTTTGACGAAATTCTCGTCTGCGAATTTGGAGCCGTAGATTGATTCACCACCAGTACCGTTTCCGGCAGTGAAATCACCTCCTTGGCACATAAATCCTGGGATCACACGGTGGAAACTTGATCCTTTGTAGTGTAAAGGCTTGCCGGCCTTCCCTACGCCTTTCTCTCCGGTACAAAGTGCTCGGAAATTTTCCGCTGTTTTAGGAGTTGCATCATTGAACAACTCCATTACTACACGGCCGGCCGCTTGACCTCCGATGGTAAGGTCGAAGAAAACCTTAGGGTTTGCCATTTTCTCTCTTCTAGAAACTTCTTTTGATTTTTACACTATGCTCACAATCTCTGCTTTATAATCGAGCTAGAAGGAGTTTATATAGGAAAATGCAAAACGAAAAATCTGTGAAGAGATGATCTTAACCGTTAAATACTAACAGGTGTCAGCATCTGGGAGGCTATAATTGACCATGGTTAGTTGAATATTTTACCAGAGTTTAGTTTAAAGGATCACGTGGTATATGCGTTTATGATGCTATTGGACCGATTAAAAGAGGGAAACATTCGGCCCATTTGTGGTCCACAAAAGCCCACGTCCAATGGGAACCCAGTCAGCCTTTTCTTTTTCGTAATTTAAACTTCTTTTAAGGGTATTAAAGGTAAATCAAATTTAGTTATTCATATCCTCGATTTTACTTATATTTCGTTCTTACTAAAATAGATATTTCTTAATAATTGTCATTTTAAAAAATTTATAAATGATATTACTCTTTCTATATTTACCCTTGAGGGTTATTCGACTTTGAAAGTATGTATTTGACCAATATAAGAAATATAATTAATTGATTAATTATTTTTATTGGTCAAATTAATTAATAAAAATAAATTAATTCTTCTTCAATGATTAAAATATTTTTAAGAGAACACTAAATAAGGGTACAATAGTAAATTTACCTAGTTTCTTAAGGAACATGAAATCTAAAATTATTACAAGTCTAAGGTCTAACCCACCCCCCATATGTCTTACGCCTAACTCACATCCCAAAAGCTAGCTTAAATGGAGGAGGATTGTTCAAGCCTTAATAAGGAGTCCACTCATCATTAATCAGCAATGTGAGACTTTTTTGTTTTAATACCCCACAATGCTTAGCATATGGTGGGTGGGTAATTTTGGACCCACCTTACGATCTATGGTTAGCATCTCTGGTGCGTGGACATTTTCTAGGCAATTTTTGATTATTTTTGTTTTGGGCCCCAACATCAGTGAGATAGACCCTACTATGATATCATGTTAAATTGTGTATTGCGTCTAACTCACACCTCAAAAGTTAGCTTAAAAAATGAAGTATTGGCCAAGCCTTATATGAAGTCCACTTATCTCATTAATCACTAATATGAGACTTTTTTGCTTTAACAACAACTAAATAGGAACTACGGGAGTGCAAGTTATCTCATATTTATGTGGCTTAACTTGGCACACCAATTAAGAAACAAACTATTGAAATAGATTTTTTACCAACTATCCTTGTTAAATGACGTTTAGTATTAAGTCGTGAAAAACAAATTGAAGAAAGAGTATTTAATGTTGATGGTAAAACATGGAAAAATATATTTGTCTTTTTTTTTATATGTCAAAAGTGACAAGTAAAAAAATAAAAATATATATTAGGAATAAGTGACTAGTAAAAGTGAAGGGATAAGATACTTCGTCCGTCCAACAATGTATAAAAATAAACAAGTAGACATACATGTCCTACATGGTATAATATACGTAGGGCACCATGTAGAAAATAAATATGTCATGTAGAGTGTCACGTAAGACGAATATATTTATTTTTTCAATTATATATAAGCATAAGTGCCTACTTGTGCACACTCGAAGTTAAAAGTCATAATTATCAAGTGATGCCTAGTTAATGATCATGTTTATGTATTATGCCTTACGGATATATAACCATTTTTACCACGGGGGCATAATTCATTTAAAAGTTGGGTCTGGGTTAGGATTTTAAGTTTATAAATTCTTAATTTTAGAAAAGGCAGTTTACTAGGCTTCTAATATATCGCGCATTGCATGGGTTATTCGGAGTGACGTTTCCAACAGAATCTAATACATACTCAAGGCTCGAACTCAAGATCTCTAATTATGTATCGCGCACTGTTGGGGACATGTGGAATCACATTCCCAATATGATTTTATACATACCCAAGACTTGAACCCAAGACCTCTGATTAAGGGTGAAGTAGTAACACCACAACACCACAACCCATAATCTGTATGAACAGACAACTAGATAAGTAACACATTTCTATTAATTCACCACTCATTAACTATGTCAATCCTGTTGAATCCATCCCATTGTTTTAGTCAACTTTAGCTATTCAATTGGTACAAACAATTGTTAAAAAGGAATAGTAATTGGAGTTGAAAAGAAAAGATTTGGTAGTTGGCAAATTGGTAAGATTTGCAACCATTCTTGACTTTGCTATGTTTACATATGTCATTAGTGACATAGGCATGGTTTTATCCTTCTATAAATAGAGCATTCTTGCTCATTTGTAGAACACACCAAGTTATAGAGAAAAACCATTTTGAGAGCAAAGTGAGGTATTCCATAGACTATACAAAAAAATAGTCTGTGAAGAAAAATAGAGTGTGAGCGATATTTTAGTAAGACGGAAACCAAAAGAGTGTTGTTCCTTTTGAGTGTGTAGTAGTCACTTTGAGTATTGTATTCGTGACTACACAGTGTAAAATTCCTTACTATAGTAATATCAATTGCTCCTCTTGATCCGTGGTTTTCTCCCTTATTCAGAAGGGTTTCCACGTAAAATTCTTGGTGTCGTTATTTTCCCATTTTATTTCCATTACTTTTACCATATATACTTTTGTGTTTGTCCGCGTTTTCCCAACAAATCCTTCTCTTTTTTTTAACCATTTTGCCTTTATCTTTCATGGTTTCACATTCTCAAGCACCATCATCCTTCACTTATACTATTTCATGCAGTAGAAAGTTTGACATTTGATTTCAGCACATATGCAATAGAACATGTGAACTTGTTACTTTCAACTCGAACTATATATGTAAATAGAAGTTTTATTAAATGATTTTAAAACACGCACATACATTAAAAGGCACAACAACTAACTTTAAATCTTGAATCCGCCTATATGTCTGTGCATTATTCTTTTTAAAGCCCTCCTATGGCTGAGTAAGAGAAGGTGGGAACAATGGTTTTTGAAAGATTGGTATCTCAGGGAATGATTTTTTCAACATTGGTGGGATTAAAGGTAGAGGTGGCTTAGTGTAGGTTGGAATTGGAGGTAGAGGTGGTTTTTTGAGGATTGGAATTGGAGGTATAAGTGGATTTTTGAATAAGGGAAAAGGTGGAATTTTTGGAAATGGTGGATGCTTGAAGAATGGACAAAGGAAAGCAGAGGTGCATAAGGTTGTTGAGAATTTTAGATTGTCAAGTGGTTTCAATGTCTGTTTTTCATTGTTTTCTGAATTGGTGAATACAATTTTTGAGGCTTCTATGCCATTGTGTGTTGGACATGGTGTAGCTGATGCATTATGGAGTTGTGCAAAACAATCTTCTCTCAATTTCCCATCTTTCACTATCTCTTTAGGAAGTAACACCACGAATTTTCCGTCTTGGTCTAGTTTTCCCTCTCCTCTTGTATTTATCTCTCCATTTGCATTCCTGCAAGTGATGGTAACACCAAGCCCTGAAAGAAAGAATTGTTATAGTTAGAGTCAGATTTAGGATTTCAAATGAAGAATACAGGAATTTACAGGCCTCAAATTAGTGGTACCACTACTTTAAAAGCAGTCAGGTGCACAAAGCTCCCACTATGCATAGAATTCAAGAAATGTCTAGACCACATTAGGTCTATTGTATGCAAACTTTTTCTATTACATTTCTGCAAGAGATTGTTTTTTGGTTTTAACGATTACATACCTAAAAAAGCATGAATGGTCTTTATGTTTCTCTCTTTGCAATCCGCGCATTCCCCAAATCCAACAACCTGAACTGTCTTATCATCAGCATAGCAGAAGCTCACTGCAAATAATAACAAAGAAACAGAGAAGACTCTGTCAAAAAGGGAGTCATGAAGCCCCATTGGGATGACTATGCTAAGGCAAATGAGCTCTTTTGCAAAAAATGTTAAAGAAAAAATTGATGTGTTGAGTATGTTTGATTGAGATGCTAAAGGGTGTATTTATAGTACAAAAAATGATAACATTTTTTATTAGTTACACTTACAACCAACACAGTTAAGCACATTCACATGAAATTTTGACTTATGGAATGTTTAGAAGAGGTTTGTAGCTAGCAAAAGTTCAAAAAAAAAACTAATATGGGTGAGTTGTTAGATCAAAAGTCATTAACTTCATTCAATGAAGTATCATCCAACTACAAACCTCGTTTGTTTTCTATTTCTAAACCTACTTAGCGGTTCTCATTTATGTAAATTTTGCTAAAATTCAGAATAGTTACATGTGAACTTTTGACTACTTTTAGTTAAATTTCCATTTGAGGTGTTTAACAAACACTTTAAATCAATTGTATTTATAAATTGACATAGATGATTTAGTTTGATCTTTTCTCAAATAAAAACTTATCCAAATCGAACCATATTTGACACTCTTTCTACTACTGTGCCTGATTTGCTTCTTTTTTGTGTGTGGAAGTACTTCATTTGTCTCAATTTAATTATCTTACTTTAGTTTGTTTCAAAACCAATATCTCTTTTTTTATATAACTAGTTTCTAGGTACGCGCCACGCGCGTGTGGCTATATAAATAAAAATATTTTTGTGAAGATCGTATATTTTAAAGTTATATTATGTGTTATAAAATAGAAAATATAAATTACATGTTCTTAAAATTGACAAGTATCCTATATGGTGTTTTTGTTTCTAAGATTCAAATCCTAAAACCTATACAACTACAATATTTAAATGTTATGTGCTTTGTTTATAAAATATGTGTAAAACCAGTAACATATAGAAATAGTTTACCGCAAAATTAATGTTGTGCGTTGCACATATTAAGCCCTAGCAAGGAAATTAAATAATAAGTGACATGAGTGTATTCTTCACTAAGAAATTTTTTTGACGAATCCAACAACATCCATAGCTGAAATTCTTGGACAAATCCAACAACTTTCATAGCGTATTTTAATAGCCTTTAACTTTGACATTGATTGGAAAAAAACTGCTCAGAGAATTGATATACTCTTCTTTAGAGCCCATAAAAATGGAGAGGGAACTTGAGGAAAGTGAAAACTATTCTTGGCTTTATATAATACTTTCACTTTAAATGATTAATTAGTCTCTTTAGCTTCTTTTCATGTATTTATCATTGGAAATAACATATATTAATATATTAATTATGGGATTCATTGTATTGAAATCTACAACTTTTAAGATTCTAGCAATGTAAAGGTAACTGCTTCTATATTTTAGTTAATGTGCAACTTAAATCTCTACCTATTTGCTCTCATTAACTAACATTTGTCTCTTCATTGTCTTTAACATTTAGATTATTTAATTTTTATAACTGTTCAAATATTTTCAATTCATTAATAGTAAAAAAAGTTTGCTGCTCAATATTTTTCAAAAATAAAATAATCAAATATGAATATAACATTTTTATTTAGTATAGGGATAAAATGATAAATCAACTTTACATCTTGGAGCTTCTCACTTATAATATAATATGATAATTTAATCAATTCCAGCATTTTACATAGCTAGTTAAAATCATAAAATTTAAAGTACTTCATACGTCTATATTATAAGATAACATGACTCAAAAGTCTTTCTTTTATTTCTTTAAACTACGTGCTTAATCAAACTTAGACACTTAAATTGAAACTGATGAAGTATTCAGTTAAGAGAAAAGACAGGTATATCATGCTGGCATTTTCATGAAATGGAAATTATTCGTCTTCTCACACTCACAGTGAATCAGTGGACATTTTCTCAGCTAATTTTTCTTGCTATTAACTTCAACATACTCGTACTTATGGACGGACTATATGCATCATCATGCATATGCATATTATATTCTTCATCCTCCTCCAAATGATCTACTAAATGATATAATGCAGTATATCTTATTTTAGTGCAATGAACCAAACACATAATAATTCTTATATAACTAATCTCTATATAACTTGTTTACGAATGTAGAAACTTGCATTTATATTCCACTACTATAATATGATTCGTCCCAAATCATCAGTTTATCATCCAACCAATTGAACTAGAGTGGGTGGGTAATTTTGGACCCACCTTACGATCTATGGTTAGCATCGGGTGCGTAGACATTTCTTGGGCAATTTTTGATTATTTTTGTTTTGGGCCCCAATATCACTGAGATAGACCCTGCTATGATATCATGTTAAATTGTGTAATTGGTCTTACTCACACCTCAAAAGTTAGCTTAAAAGAAGGAGTATCGATCAAGCCTTATAACAACTCCACTTATCTCATTAATCACCAATATGAGACTTTTCTATTTAACAACAACTAAATAGGAACTACGGAAGTACAAGTTATCTCATATTTATGTGGCTTGATTTGGCACACCAATTAAGAAACAAATTATTGAAATATATATTTTACCAACTATCCTTGTTGAATGATGTTTAGTATTAAGTCGTGAAAAATGAATTGAAGAAAGAGTATTCAATGTTGATGGTAAAATATGGAAAAATATATTTGTATTTTTTTTATATGTCAAAAGTGATAAGAAAAAAATAAAAGTATATATTAGGAATAAGTGACTAGTAAAAGTGAAGGGATGAAATATATATTAGGAATAATGTGTTTATTTGTTCAATTGTATATAAGCTTAAGTGCCTACTTGTGCATACTCGAAGTTAAAAGTTATAATTGTTAAGTGACGCCAAGTTAATGATCATGTTTATGCATTATGCCTTACGGATATATAACCATTTTTACCACGGGGGCATAATTTATTTAAAAGTTAGGTCTGGGTTAGGATTTTAAGTTTATAAATTCTTAATTTTAGAAAAGGCAGTTTACTAGGCTTTTTATATATCGTGCACTGCATAAGTTATTCGGAGTGACGTTTTCAACAGAATCTAATACATACTCAAGGCTTGAAGTCAAGACCTCTGAGTATTGTATCGCGCACTGTTGGGGCCAATATAATTTTATACATACCCAAATTTTGAACCAAAGCCTCTAATTAAGGATGAACTAGTAACACCACAACACCACAACCCATATATAAGTTACTTATGAATGTTAATAATCTGTATGAACAGACAACTAAATAAGTAACACATTTCTATCAATTCACCACTCCATTAACTATGTCAATCCTTCTCTTTTTTTAACCATTTTGCCTTTATCTTTCATTGTTTCACATTCTCAAGTACCATCATCCTTCACTTATACTTTTTCATACAGTAGAAAGTCTGACATTGATTTCAGCACATATGCAATAGTAGATGTGGACTTATTACTTTCAAACTCGAACTATATATGTAAAATAGAAGTTTTATTAAACGATTTCAAAACACGCACATATATTAAAAGGCACAGCAACTAACTTCAAATCTTGAATCCGCCTATATGTCTGTGCATTATTCTTTTTAAAGCCCTCCTATGGCTGAGTAAGAGAAGGTGGGAACAATGGTTTTTGAAAGATTGGTATCTCAGGGAATGATTTTTTCAACATTAGTGGGATTAAAGGTAGAGGTGGCTTAGTGTAGGTTGGAATTGGAGGTAGAGGTGGTTTTTTGAGGATTGGAGGAATTGGAGGTATAAGTGGATTTTTGAATAAGGGAAAAGGTGGAATTTTTGGAAATGGTGGATACTTGAAGAATGGCCAAAGGAAAGCAGAGGTGCATAAGGTTGTTGAGAATTTTAGATTTTCAAGTGGTTTCAATGTCCGTTTTTCATTGTTTTCTGAATTAGTCAATACAATTTTTGAGGCTTCTATGCCATTATGTGTTGGACATGGTGTAGCTGATGCATTATGGAGTTGTGCAAAACAATCTTCTCTCAATTTCCCATCTTTCACCATCTCTTTAGGAAGTAACACCACGAATTTTCCGTCTTTATCTAGTTTTCCCTCTCCTCTTGTATTTATCTCTCCATTTGCATTCCTGCAATTGATGGTAACACCAAGGCCTGAAAGAAAGAATCGTTATAGTCAGAGTCAGATTTAGAATTTCAATCGAAGAATGCAGGGTTTTACAAGCCTCAAACTAGTGGTACCACTACTGTAAAATCAGTCAGGTGCACAAAGCTCCCACTATGCACAGAATTCAAGAAATGTCTAGACCACATTAGGTCTATTGTATGCAAATTTTTTCTATTACATTTCTGCAAGAGATTGTTTTTTGATTTTAACGATTACATACCTAAAAAAGCATGAATGGTCTTTATGTTTCTCTCTTTGCAATCCGCGCATTCCCCAAATCCAACAACCTGAACTGTCTTATCATCAGCATAGCAGAAGCTCACTGCAAATAATAACAAAGAAACAGAGAAGACTCTGCCAAAAAGGGAGTCATGAAGCCCCATTGGGATGACTATACTAAGGTAAATGAGCTCTTTTGCAAAAAATGTTAAAGAAAAAATTGATGTGTTGAGTATGTTTGATTGAGATGCTAAAGGGTGTATTTATAGTACAAAAAATGATAACATTTTTTATTAGTTACACTTACAACCAACACAGTTAAGCACATTCACATGAAATTTTGACTTATGGAATGTTTAGAAGAGGTTTGTAGCTAGCAAAAGTTCAAAAAAAAAAAACTAATATGGGTGAGTTGTTAGATCAAAAGTCATTAACTTCATTCAATGAAGTATCATCCAACTACAAACCTCGTTTGTTTTCTATTTCTAAACCTACTTAGCGGTTCTCATTTATGTAAATTTTGCTAAAATTCAGAGTAGTTACATGTGAACTTTTGACTACATTTAGTTAAATTTCCATTTGGGGTGTTCGACAAACACTTTAAAATCAATTGTATTTATAAATTGACATAGATGATTTAGTTTATCTTTTTTCAAATAAAAATCGATCCAAATCGAACCATATTTGACACTCTTTCTACTGCTGTGCCTGATTTGCTTCTTTTTTGTGTGTGGAAGTACTTCATTTGTCTCAATTTAATTACTTTAGTTTGTTTCTAAACCAATATCTCTTTTTTTATTTAATAAGTTTGTCAATTCCAGCAGTTTACATAGCTAGTTAAAATCCTAAAATTTAAAGTACTTCATACGTCTATAATATAAGATAACAACATTCGAAACTCTCTTTTATTTCTTTAAACTGCGTGTTCAATCAAACTAAGACACTTAAATTGAAACGGATGAAATATCCAGTAAAGAGAAAAAGATAGGTATATCATGCTGGCATTTTCATGAAATGGGAATTATTCATCTTCTCACACTCACAGTTAATCAGTGGACATTTCTCAACTAATTTTTCTTGTTATTAACTTCAACGTACTCGTACTTATTGACGGCGATATGCATCATCATGCTTATGCATATTATATTCTTCATCCTCCTTCAAATGATCTACTCAATGATATAATGCAGTATGTCTTATTTTAGTGCAATGAACCAAAAACGTAATAATTCTTATATAACTAATCTCTATATAACTTGTCTACGAATGTAGAAACTTACACGTATATTCTACTACTATAATATGATTCGTCCCAAATCATCAGTTTATCATCCAACCAATTGAACTAGAGTGGGTGGGTAATTTTAGAGCCACCTTACGATCTATGGTTAGCATCGGGTGCGTAGACATTTCTTGGGCAATTTTTGATTATTTTTGTTTTGGGCCCCAACATCAGTGAGATAGACCCTGCTGCTATGATATCATGTTAAATTGTGTAATTGGTCTAACTCACACCTCAAAAGTTAGCTTAAAAGAAGGAGTATCGGTCAAGCCTTATAAGGACTCCACTTATCTCATTAATCACCAATATGAGACTTTTCTATTTAACAACAACTAAATAGGAACTACGGGAGTACAAGTTATCTCATATTTATGTGGCTTGATTTGGCACACCAATTAAGAAACAAATTATTGAAATATATATTTTACCAACTATCCTTGTTGAATGATGTTTAGTATTAAGTCGTGAAAAATGAATTGAAGAAAGAGTATTCAATGTTGATGGTAAAATATGGAAAAATATATTTGTCTTTTTTTTATATGTCAAAAGTGATAAGTAAAAAAATAAAAATATATATTAGGAATAAGTGACTAGTAAAAGTGAAGGGATGAAATATATATTAGGAATAATGTGTTTATTTGTTCAATTGTATATAAGCTTAAGTGCCTACTTGTGCATACTCGAAGTTAAAAGTTATAATTGTTAAGTGACGCCAAGTTAATGATCATGTTTATGCATTATGCCTTACGGATATATAACCATTTTTACCACGGGGGCATAATTTATTTAAAAGTTAGGTCTGGGTTAGGATTTTAAGTTTTTAAATTCTTAATTTTAGAAAAGACAGTTTACTAGGCTTTTTATATATCGTGCACTTCATAAGTTATTCGGAGTGACGTTTTCAACAGAATCTAATACATACTCAAGGCTTGAAGTCAAGACCTCTGAGTATTGTATCGCGCACTGTTGGGGCCAATATAATTTTATACATACCCAAAATTTGAACCCAAAACCTCTAATTAAGGATGAACTAGTAACACCACAACACCACAACCCATATATAAGTTACTTATGAATGTTAATAATCTGTATGAACAGACAACTAGATAAGTAACACATTTCTATTAATTCACCACTCCATTAACTATGTCAATACTTCTCTTTTTTTAACCATTTTGCCTTTATCTTCATGGTTTCACATTCTCAAGCACCATCATCCTTCACTTATACTATTTCATACAGTAGAAAGTTTGACATTGATTTCAGCACATATGCAATAGTAGACGTGAACTTGTTACTTTCAACTCGAACTATATATGTAAATAGAACTATGTCAATACTTCTCTTTTT
Organism: Solanum chilense; assembly: GCA_032847665.1. Classification (NCBI taxonomy): domain Eukaryota; kingdom Viridiplantae; phylum Streptophyta; class Magnoliopsida; order Solanales; family Solanaceae; genus Solanum; species Solanum chilense. The sequence continues at coordinate 56,651,201 of CM064972.1, read as the reverse complement.
TTAACCATTTTGCCTTTATCTTTCATGGTTTCACATTCTCAAGCACCATCATCCTTCACTTATACTATTTCATACAGTAGAAAGTTTGACATTGATTTCAGCACATATGCAATAGTAGATGTGAACTTTTTACTTTCAACTCGAACTATATATGTAAATAGAAGTTTTATTAAACGATTTTAAAACACGCACATACATTAAAAGGCACAACAACAAATTTCAAATCTTAAATCCGCCTATATGTCTGTGCATTATTCTTTTTAAAGCCCTCCTATGGCTGAGTAAGAGAAGGTGGGAACAATGGTTTTTGAAAGATTGGTATCTTAGGGAATGATTTTTTCAACATTGGTGGGATTAAAGGTAGAGGTGGCTTAGTGTAGGTTGGAATTGGAGGTAGAGGTGGTTTTTTGAGGATTGGAGGAATTGGAGGTATAAGTGGATTTTTGAATAAGGGAAAAGGTGGAATTTTTGGAAATGGTGGATACTTGAAGAATGGCCAAAGGAAAGCAGAGGTGCATAAGGTTGTTGAGAATTTTAGATTTTCAAGTGGTGTCAATGTCTGTTTTTCATTGTTTTCTGAATTAGTCAATACAATTTTTGAGGCTTCTATGCCATTGTGTGTTGGACATGGTGTAGCTGATGCATTATGGAGTTGTGCAAAACAATCTTCTCTCAATTTCCCATCTTTCACCATCTCTTTAGGAAGTAACACCACGAATTTTCCGTCTTTGTCTAGTTTTCCCTCTCCTCTTGTATTTATCTCTCCATTTGCATTCCTGCAAGTGATGGTAACACCAAGCCCTAAAAGAAAGAATCGTTATAGTCAGAGTCAGATTTAGAATTTCAATCGAAGAATGCAGGGTTTTACAAGCCTCAAACTAGTGGTACCACTACTGTAAAAGCAGTCAGGTGCACAAAGCTTTCACTATGCACAGAGTTCAAGAAATGTCTAGACCACATTAGGTCTATTGTAAGCAAATTTTTTCTTTTACATTTCTGCAAGAGATTATTTTTTGATTTTAACGACTACATACCTAAAAATGCATAAATGGTCTTTATGTTACTCTCTTTGCAATCCGCGCATTCCCCAAATCCAACAACCTGAACTGTCTTATCATCAGCATAGCAGAAGCTCACTGCAAATAATAACAAAGAAACAGAGAAGACTCTGCCAAAAAGGGACTCACGAAGCCCCATTGGGATCACTATGCTAAGGCAAATGAGCTCTTTTGCCGAAAATGTTAAAGAAAAAATTGATGTGTTGAGTATGTTTGATTGAGATGCTAAAGGGTGTATTTATAGTACAAAAAATGATAACATTTTTTATTAGTTACACTTACAACCAACACAGTTAAGCACATTCACATGAAATTTTGACTTATGGAATGTTTAGAAGAGGTTTGTAGCTAGCAAAAGTTCAAAAAAAAAAAAAACTAATATGGGTGAGTTGTTAGATCAAAAGTCATTAACTTCATTCAATGAAGTATCATCCAACTACAAACCTCGTTTGTTTTCTATTTCTAAACCTACTTAGCGGTTCTCATTTATGTAAATTTTGCTAAAATTCAGAGTAGTTACATGTGAACTTTTGACTACTTTTAGTTAAATTTCCATTTGGGGTGTTTAACAAACACTTTAAAATCAATTGTATTTATAAATTGACATAGATAATTTAGTTTGATCTTTTTTCAAATAAAAATCGATCCAAATCGAACCATATTTGACACTCTTTCTACTAATGTGCCTGATTTGCTTGGAAGTACTTCATTTGTCTGAATTTAATTATCTTACTTTAGTTTGTTTCTAAACCAATATCTCTTTTTTTATTTAATAAGTTTGTCAATTCCAGCAGTTTACATAGCTAGTTAAAATCATAAAATTTAAAGTACTTCATACGTCTATAATATAAGATAACAAGATTCGAAAGTCTCTCTTTTATTTTTTTTAAACTACGTGTTGAATCAAACTAAGACACTTAAATTGAAACAAATGAAGTATTCAGTAAAGAGAAAAAAGACAGGTATATCATGCTGGCATTTTCATAAAATGGGAATTATTCGTCTTCTCACACTCGCAGTGAATCAGTGGACATTTCTCAACTAATTTTTCTTGCTATTAACTTCAACATACTCGTACTTGTGGATGGACTATATGCATCATCATGCATATGCATATTATATTCTTCATCCTCCTTCAAATGATCTACTAAATGATATAATGCAGTATGTCTTATTTTAGTGCAATGAACCAAACACGTAATAATTCTTATATAACTAATCTCTATATAACTTGTCTAAGAATGTTAGAATTTAGAAACTTGCATTTATAGTCTATTACTATAATATGATTCGTCCCAAATCATCAGTTTCTCATCCAACCAATTGAACTAGAGTGTGTAGCCTAGAGTATATGAGACGGGTCCATAAAATTTACCTTGTGAGTTCATGTTATTGTTCTTTATTTAGTTTCTCTAACCACTACTAACATGAACTTTACCTTGCTGAGTACATGTTATTGTTCTTTATTAAGTTTCTATATCACATATAATATTTCTATTATATGCTTTTAAAGATCCACAAGGTAAAAGGAGTCATCCAAGTTCCATATACTCAAACAAGGCCACAAGAACCATTAGCTGGCCAAATCTATCTACCCAGAAAAACAATAAATATTTGAAAGGAAAAAATGTGAATGTGTTAGACAAAATTGTCTTTGCGACCTCCAACTACAAGTCAGTTGGCACTAAATAGACATGGATGATAGGTTTTTCCCTCATGCTACAACAGTGGAGAACATCTATGGATTCTATTTTCGGAAACCTATTTCATGTTTTCAACTATTCGCAACTCTATCTCTAGCCTCAGTATCAGAAAGTTCAAGCAATTCACTTCTTCATCTTTGACTTGTTAGAGAGCGATTGAGAATATGCAGTTCCCTGCATAAACACACACAAGGAGATCGAGATCATACCCAAGTCCAAACATAAAAAGAAATCATTTTAACATGATTTTAAAAAACTAGGCGTAAAATATTTCCAAAAGTAAAATAAACCACCACAAACCTCAAGCCATTCATCCGTGGATGCATCTGTTGTTGCTGTTCCAACTTCAACCTTTGCCTTTGGTGCTCTCTTAGTTTTCTATACATACATCAAAGAAAGAAAATCAAAGGTTAAAAGGAAAAGGACCAACAGAAGTGCAATATACACTTTTTGGACTTAAAACACACATTTACAATAAGATTGTCTCGGCCCCATAGGTAAACCCCTCGTACATTTTGTGCTCTTACAGTAATGCCCTTATATGTATGGATATATCTAACTGTCACCGGCAGATCAAGTCTCAGTCAGTACCAAATTCTGAAGATTGTTGATACCAAACTAATCATACCATGTCAGGAGGATAGGGGTGTATGAGAGGAAAAGTATAACCCTAATCACGAATGAGGCCATTCACACATGTATTTATCAATTCACTCAGTAATTCTGATGCACTAGCAATATTCTTCTGCTCTCATGAGGTGCTTATATGAAAAGTAAATGTAATCACCTTTGAGAGATTTTGTATCTGACCACGAATCCAGAATCCAAGAAGGGCAAGGAGGGCAATTCCAAGACAAAACAAGAAAACAGACTCAACACTGAGAAGACCACCAGGCTCAGTCACTTCAATAGTGCCATTGTAGAATGTACTTTGAAAAGGGTTCTGGTCTATCTCATAAACAATAACACCGACAAGATCAAAGCTTCCGGGCTGCAACATTAAATAAAAATTATTCAGAGTATGAACCAACAGCAGCATTTAAGTGTGAGCAAAAGAAGTACAAAGATAAGCAGATAATAAAAGAGAAAAGCAGTACAAATGTTTGCCAAGCAACCAACCTGCATAAATTTGCTGACAGCAAATATATATGGGAAAGTGGCCTGAGCAGAAGGTGGAACTGTAGCATTGTTAAAAGCCTAGGAAATGGGAGAAGATACAAAATTAGCAAGGTCTAACACAAATCACAGTGAAATAGCATGAAAATAGAGACTAATTTGAACAGGAACTCCAGATTAACAACAGATGATCACTAGAGCTTTCATCCTGTAAAGCATAATAAAGCAATCGTTGCCATTGTGACATATATATTTTGTACTTTACTTTCAAGATAATTTTGAAGTGATATTTTCTTCTCAAATAATTTACCATCTGTGTTACTTTAAGAACAGATCAATTTCAGTAATATACAGAAGACTAATGATAAACCTAAAATTATATCCAAGGAGCAACATATTAAGAAATAAGACAAAAACCCAAAAGGGCAAAAATTGTTTCAATCGTGAGACGAATGAGTTCTGTATACAAGCTCATTTAACAGGCAGCTAACCAGCTCACATCCCTTGTTTTTCCACCACGGGTGGGGGTGGGTATTATTAGTCTCAACAGCTTCACCTTAAATTTAACATTCATTTTGAATGATATGTCGTATGCACCATCAAAATTGAATTAGTCACCAATATCGGCAAAGCACACCCCCGTGCTTTATAGGAGGAGCTCATTCCAACAACTATTAACTCCAATTATCTATTGAATCAGGGACAGATTAATGGCAACTGAACTTAGTGCAGCTTGAAAAACAGACAACACACACTTCAATCAACGACATGCAATCCATGAAACACTCTGTATAAGAAAATTTATAGAAAGCCCTACACATTTTCAGAAGCTTTTATCGAATTTATATTTTATCTATCCATGTCAAACAGATAACAATATAATTAACGTTCCAGTTTCTAGGGTATTTCTGTAATATTTCATTAAACTTGGACTTTGCACAAACAGTGGAATGTAAACTTGGACTTTGCACAAACAGTGGAATGTACTTTTTAGGTGAAGTAGTAGTGATCTAAACTTATCTATGAACAAGTCAAGAGGCTCAGAGCAATCGCAATTCATGTCTGTTGCTTGATCATTGTTGATATCATTTTACAATAGAAATACATTTTGGAGATTTTCATATGCATAAATGTTTAATTTACTTTTTTCATTTTTCACATTGTAAAACTGAAAATGATCTGCTCATTCTCGTCATCCTAAATCAATGTGAATTAACATAAATATTAAATAATGACCTTATTATTCATGGAACTAAATGCTCAAAGTCTTCTGACCACCAACTTTTGAGAAAATCAAACCAACCCATTTGTTAAAACCAGAAAAGTTAAGGGGCCCGACAACAACTTTCTTGAAAATTGGCTTGCTATAAAAGCAAGTCCATGAAAAAAATTAAGCTAAATAAGGAAACTATTAACCTTAAGGTGTAAAGTCAACATGAAGAAACCTTAAATAATATTGAATGTGACCCGAAGACTCAAAACTCAGTGGATAGGTAAATTCCAGCTTAAAGAACCAAAATAACAAGTAAAATAAATTGAGATGAGAAGTTTTTCTTTCAGCATAAAGGACATAATATACCACAAACATTATGGAAGAAGCAGGGTGAGTCCTGATTTCTACCAAAAAATAAATCCAAACAATTACCTGTACAGACAGATTTTGAACCAAATAGCGGTGATCATAAGGAAGGTGAACGCTGGCTTGGATTGCAATGATATTCAAACTTGAATCCCCTGTATTAGGCACCCAAAATTGGGAAATGAATCACTAAAATTAAGCACTTGAAAGGGAGGATAAATACACTGAAATACCAAAGGATACCATCATTTTTCATTCCAACTAACAGCTCACTTTCCTCACCAGCTGCCACTACTGCAAAGATGATGAAATATGTTCAGAGAGATGCAATTCTTAAACTATAAAGTAGTATTCCCTCCGTTTCAAAAAGAATGACCTCCTTTCCTTTTTAGTATGTTTCAAAAAGAATGACCTCTTTCTTTTTTTGGTAACAACTTTCCACGTGGCATGTTTAAGGCCACAAGATCAAATGGCAATTTTGTACATTTGACCTACCTTTAATTTAGGACCACAAAATTCAAAAGTCTTCTTTATACTCTTAAACTCCGTGCCAAGTCAAACTAGGTCATTCTTTGTGAAACGGAGAGAGTATTATTTAAGCAAAGGATTAAAGATACAAAACAGGAAGGGATTATACCCTTAGATGGGTTTTTGGGGAAAACACAAACCGTCTCAATCCCAGGTGCGGGACTAAAACTATCACTGCCAAAATCTCGGACATCCTCATCAACAATTCCAAGATCTCCTGCTTCTCCAGTGCCTTCTACCACATCTGTTTCAGGGTCGGATTGACATCTAGCAACTATGAAGAAAGTCAAAACAATAAGAAACCAACATGAAATGCAGGAAATATTTGAAAGGGGGACTCCCTCCTAATAATCAACTGCAAAAGAAGAAAAACTAATAAGCAAATCAGCTACACAAATCCTCTGTAACCTTTCTTCTATAATCATGCCCAAAGTCTAGAAGACAATAGTCAATAAGGTATGCAAACCTCAAGAATAACTAAATGAAAACTGAAAAATCAAGCAACTGAACTACTCTACTAGGTGGGATCTATGCATGCATCAACAGTTCTTTCCCATATCATATATAAAATGAGATTATCAAATCAAAGACAGTTAATTTAACTACCGCATTACTAGTACAGCGTTTCCACTTTCGCCACCCACAGCACAATTCAAAATCCAATTTTTCTCCAAATACTAAATTTTGCTTTAACTTTCGTTTCCAAATGGAGAAGATTATCAAGGTTTGTAGCCTTAGCATTCAGAGACAGATTTACTCAACAAAGACAAATCACATATTCACACCAATTAGAACGATAACATAATTGGAAACAAATACATAAAAGAATTTCAAAAACAAACAGCAATAGGCTGATATTTGCCAGTGATTTCGATTATCTAGAGCATCTCAACTTTTAACAGTAAATAGGAACCTCGGTTGCATCGAATTGAATGTCAATTTCAAAGATCACAAAGAAAATTAAAAGACATTGGAGAATATACAAAGGAGCGATCTGGATCTGAGGAAACTAACCTTGAATAAATGGTGCAGAGAAGAGGATGAGAGCGAGGAAAACAGAGAAAACCCTAATCGACATTGTAGATCGAAGATGAAGATGGAGAGAGCTAACAGAAATGTAGAGCTGAGCTAAGAAGGACCAAAAAAAAATAAAGCCCAGCAAAAGCAGCAGTTTTTGTCGTTTTTCGGCGACGGTAAAACAGAGGAATAGGAAGTGAATCTCCTCGTGTTACTACGGAGATCCAAAAACCATACCAATACGGGGGCCCAACTTAACTTTTCCAATTAACCAACGTTTTCTTTTGTAAAAATTTAAGGAATCTTAATTCAATAATTTTATTTTGTCCCGACAAATTTAGTATTTACAAAAAATCCTTTAAATTTGTTGACGTGATACTTTAGACTCTAGTGATACATGGTAAATGATACATGGTAATTTTAAACTGTTGAGAAAGAAAAGGGAAAAAAACGGTACAGTTAATGTTGTTAATAAAACAGCTAAATTTAAGGTAACATATCATTAATCAGCATAAAATCAGCACTTAATTGGATATTAATTTCAAATTTTGAAAAACAAAGATTATATCATCTATTTTGAAAACAATTTTTTTGACCAATTTGTTAAATTTCGAACTACAGTAATTTTATTGTTGTTGCAGTGGATTTTTCAAGATGAATACTTCGATTTTGATGAGACATTCCAGAATTTGGGTGAACGAATTGCAGAATAAAAGTTACAAAATCGACGGAATCGTTGTTGGAGATTCAATTTTGTATCTAATACATGTATCAGAAACATCAACTAAACAATATACACACTGGTTCTATATGTATCATCAAATACAGTTGATGACGCATTTATTAAACTTAGTGAATGATACATTATAACAATTTTCAAAACATGTATCAGTACATCAACTAAACAACTAATAACTTACTGATACATGATATCAGTTTTCAGAAATTCATACTATATGCAAAACATGTGATACATATCTACTACATGTATCAGTGAATTGACTAAACACTGTACACACTGATTCTATATGTATCATCAAGCACAGTTGATGACGCATTTACTAAACTTATTGAATGATACATTATATCAATTTTCAAAACTTCATGATACATATAAAATATTATGATACACAACAAATTCATGTATCAATTCACCATCTAAAATACTATACACACTTATTCAAATATATCGGCAAGCACACTAGATTCCTTAAAAATTTTAATTTCAACAACAGTTTTAAGTACCAAAATACTAACCCGAGACAACGTAGGCCTAACAAACTTTAACTCTTTGAGTCCTGTTTGGCCTTATGCAAAGTTGATGTTAGAGGAAGAGGAAGGGGAAGTGGTAACTGGGAGAATGTATTGGGATGAGATGAAGATTGTCTACTTGTTTTTATCACCTTAACTTCTTCTAAGGCAAGAGGCACTGGTTCTTCTGTTTTTGGTGTGTAAGCAAAAGATAGGTCCTTATTAGCCGCTAGGGCAATTAGCTCTTTCTCCTCGAGCCCTTAAACTGGTCCGAGGCTGCAATAATCTGCACCAAAATTTGAAATTTCAAAATTAGGTCTTTTATTTAAAATTAATTAAAATTAATAATTCAAAATAAAAAAACTGATTTAAAAGGTTGGGTGTTTAAATGGAGAAAATTCAAAATCCAAAAACTGATTTAAAAGGTTGAGTGTTTTAATGGAGAAAAAATAGGCATTAAAATGGGTAATTGTGTACTATAGGAGAGAGAATGTAATGTATCTATAAACTTACACTAAAATTAAAAAAAAAAGGAATTATGTAATATTTAAAAAAAGAAGGGATAATTAGAGAATATAAAACTTATAGTTGTGTATTTAAGTTATTTTTCCTTTTCTTTATGGAAATATTAGCTATCCTATTTTATTTTATTTTAAAATATATATATATATATATATATATATATATATATATATATATATATATATATATATATATATATATATATATATATATATATATATATATATATATATATATAATTTTTTTCACATTTGAATATACAGAGACACATTTAAATATTAAGATATTCATTAATTTAACAAAAATTTAAATCTTAATAATTTATATTCAATTCATTACGCTTGATTTTTTAAATTTGAATCTTATCATTTAGAATTTAAATCATAAAGCTCATTTGTTTTTTTTTAAAAAAAAATTATTGTATCTTTAAAAAAAAATCTAACTGAATCAAATTTATACAAAGAGTTTTAACAACATTCATTTAATAAGCTCTATTCCATATTGAAATAATGTACAACTTCTGTTTTTCTCTCTCTCCCCTGATATCTCTACTAGGGGTGGGCATTCGGTATTTCGATTCGGTTCGGGTTTTTTTTCGGTTTTCAGTTTTTGTAAATTGCGTATCGAATACCGAACCGAAATATTTCGGTTCGGTTTTTGTTAATTCGGTTCGGTTTTTATTAATTCGGTTCGGTTTTTTATTTCGGTTTTTTAATGGGCCTGTTTAGTGGGCTTTTTAAAATTTTAAACTTTACAATTTTTTCAATTTTTTGTTTGATTTTTTAACTTAATGGGCTTTGATATTTCAACTTAATGGGCTTTGATATTTCAACTTAGGGTTTCTTATTTTTTTTAAAAAAATTATTTAATATTAATAATTATTAAATATAATATAATTTATAAATTATAATAATATTTTGGTTTAAACCGAAATACCGAATTCCAAAGTAATATGTACCGAAAACCGAACCGAAATACCGTAAATACAAAAATTAAACCGAATACCGAACCGAAAACCGAAATACCGAAACCGAAATTCTGAAAAGTTTCGGTTCGGTTCGGTTTTCCGGTTATTATGCCCACCCCTAGTCTCTACAACTCTTTTTTCAATCAAATAATATTAATTTTTTTTTTCTATTGAGCCTATAAGTTTTCATATCTTTATAAGTATTCTTTTTATACTAATAATTTTTTGAAATGTATTAATGTATGTCGAAATCTCTTGTTATCATAACTTCTGTTGGGTGTATTGATGTATACTAGTGGTCAAGATTAGAAATAGCTATGTAAAACATACAATAATATATATATATATATATATATATATATATATATTTATATTAGAAGTGTTTTATTAAAATTTTATTTTACACCACTAATTTTATTTAGACTTTTTGATCACCAAACATCATCTGTGAGAATACACAAGATATACATTGTTATTGTTATATTATTACTAGATTAATCAACGCTTGCTTCTATATTGTAAATAATGGAGTGTTTTTTTTTTCGCTTTTGGTCTTTTTATTTTGATTATCTTTATTTAGTTACTTTTTGTTGCATCCATTCGCAATTTAGGAGAGTGCATTCAGTTTTTTGATTTGAATTTTTTTATTTTTTATTTTGAAGAAGTGTAACTCAATTCGAACCAAAATAAATTTAATTTGACTTGATTTTTTCTCTTTTTGATTTGGATTTTTTCGGTTCAGTTAATCGGTTATGTCAATAATTAAAAACAGAATAAAGACAAATCATCTTAGACTACACTAAGTAACATTAGAGATCGAGTATAATTTTTTTTCTTAATATAGGTTAAGAATTGAAATCAAAATTGTTTGAAGGGATGAGGCAAAATTGAGGAATTACAAAGAAGAATATAGATGGTTATTTCAGATATTTTCATTGTTTGTTTACATCCATACACTGGGCTATTTATATAAATGACTAAAGTGCTAGTTACAATAATCAAAGCTAACCAACTAATGAGCTCACACAATTTATCCTTACAAACTAATGATGTTATGTAAGTAGCTAACAAATATATACTATTCCAGAAGGCCATGTAATAGTAACTATGCAAATTGTCAATTCCTCAACAATATATACAATTGTTACAGCTTTAAATAACAATTTCGAGTCCAGTGTTTATGAAAGAAATTCTTAAATCGAATTAAACAAAACAAATACCTAGGTAACAACTTATTTTGGAATCCAATTCATGGGTTGATTAACGGGTTCTTCAATTTATACAAAATAGAATCCTACTTATGATTCAATATAATTCAATTCCTTTGTAAAGAAAAATCAAATCTTAAATAAAGAAATTATCTTGAAATACTTATGCAACTGAAATATTGTGAATCTCTTATTACGGTAACACTAACGGCGAGAATGAAAATAGTGTTGTGCATATATTCTCTTAGCGAGGGGAAGAAATATTGAATTGAAATTGGGTATAGGGTAAGGTGAGGAAGTACAGTAAATTGGGTTTAAGATAGAAGGATCAAAACGGCTGGGTTTCAGTATAATAATTCTAAAACATTAGCGGCGGTAATGTATCTCTACTTAAACACTAAAACGTTACTTGTAGTAACGTATTCCAACTTTAACGTTAGTCCTGTCAGTTTTGATCCGTTGCTTAGCAGAAATTAAAACATGGCCTAATATGTTATTATTAACAATGTTTATACTAGTTTTGTAAAAATTTTAAAAAATATATGACGATTATAAATTGATTTAAATAATAAATTATTTTGATAAAAAAATCGATAATGTTTAATTTCTACTTTTTTTACATATAAAAAGTTGTTTGACACAAATCAAATGCCTTCATACAAGGCTTTTAAGTTATTTACTTAGCTCAATTTCTCTATATAAAAATTCCATCCTAGATGGATTAAGAACATTGTAGGGGTATGCTAGTGGTTCAACCCTCAACTAAGCTCTTCGTTGTGTATTGATAGTACGATTGTTTGAGTTTAGGGATGGCAATAGGGCTGGTAAGGGCGGGACAAATAACTTGCTTAGATTTGATCCGTCCTATCCAACCCTATTTAGCATTTTTAAAAATAATTGACATGTTCTATCTCGTCCCACCCTGTTTATACGTTTTCTTATTTATTCTTTTGCAATAGTCTTGTAAACAAATTTCTTAAGTTTCAAAAATGAAATTCTCATTTTTCCATTTTTATGTAACTGTAGATTTTCAATATCAATGTTTTAGTATAAATTATTTGTAGTTTATATAGAATTAGCTCTAGGAGAAGTTGCCACACAATGCAAGTTTATATATGGAGAGAGTATTTATATTCAAAGTACAACCATAAACACACATCTTTTGTTCAATCTCTTTTTCTTTATTGAGCTGTTTTGTTAGAGCACTAATGCACAGATTGATTTTAGTAGCAATGTAGCAAAAACAAGTGGAAAGGAGTAGTATTAAATTAACATTGTCTATCAATTTCCATCCCTAGTTTCCTATTTTTGTGTGGGAAAATTGTTGTGGTTCGAATGGTTCAAGTGATGGATAAGACTTGAGAGTATCTTTCACTAGAAATAATTTCCACCACTGCTACTTCAGAGGAAGAAGTTCAATGTTATCCTGTCCCTACCAAAACATATTCGATTAAATCAGCCATCAATTTATGGCCTCAACATATACAGAAAATGACATATCCTTCCACTCTCTTAGAATCATTTTAACCTTATCCATCCACCACATACCACAACTCTGCACCAAGCTTTACATGCATATTAACAATGTTTTGATTATTATATTCTCTCTACGTGTACATGAGAATAAGTGAGTTAATATTATAATAGTGAATAAGTAAAAGTGATCACATATAGATGTTCTGAATAGTTACAGCAGTTTGTTAGCGGATAGATAAGTGAAAGGTGGCCATTACAAATATCTTCAGTTTCGGAAATGGCAACTTCTTTAGCTTCTCAACTTTCTGGTCCAAAATCTGCCATTTCCTTTTCCTCTCCACCACACTTTTCTGGTCTCCGTCCATCTTCTAATTTCAAGCTTGACAATACTCACTCTTTTTTCCAAAATGTTGACTCTCACAAAGGTTGCAGACCCGTCGTCTCCATGGCTAGCTCCGGCAAGGTATATAAAACTTTTACATTATATATATACATTTGGATTTTGTAGATTTCGTCAGTTTGTTAGGCTCTGTGTGTAATCTGAATTGATACAAGTTATTACAACAGAGTATGGTACAATGACTGTATTGAATCACTTGTACTGAGTAAATAGCAACTGGATTAACAAGTTTTCAACTGTGTCTTCAATCCAAACTAGTTGGGGTTTACTACATGAATCCTCTATATTTGTTCTACTCTATTTGAGCCCCTTTCTTTTGTTTATGGGACTACTTCAATTTCCCACCTTAGCACACTAGATTAGGCTGGTTGGCTTCTTCTTTATAAAAACAAACATCCAATGCAACATGGTTGGATTTTTCATGACACTATAATTTGCCCCTAAAATGCATTGGGGTAGCTTCACAAATTTTACATTTGAACTTTAAATTATTGCCCTTTTCCTATTGGATGTCTGATTATAGTTTTCTTCTTGTTTGCAGTTCTTTGTTGGTGGCAACTGGAAATGTGTAAGTACATCTTATGCCCTCTTGTCAAGTTATGCGATTGAAATTTGAAACCCCTCTTTTTCTTAATGGGCGGTGGCGTTTATTTCCCTATGGTTTTTATGTTTTTGTAACTTTTGTCAATATTTCTCGCAGAATGGAACAGAGGACTCCATAAGCAAGCTTGTATCTGATCTGAACAGTGCGAAACTCGAGTCAGATGTTGGTGAGTTCTTCAATATTGCTCACTTTCTATTGCCTCTAGCTGTATATGCATATCCAGCTTTCTATGAAGCTGTCTCAATGACTTTCTACCCTATTCAGATTTTGATCGCAGAGCAATCTTTGTAAGCCTGTTATAATTGCCACTTTGTTTGACCCTAGTTTGCTGACTACTACTTCTCACCTACATTCAATATTGTTATGTTGTGCATATCCCTTTCATGGTGCTGATCTAGGCTGATATCTCGTTTTTGTCAAGGCTACACGGATGACACCGTGCTCTTTGTTTTATACTTGTATTTGAAATCTGAAATGATATCTTTCCTCGTCTTGGTAATACTGGTATTCAGTTTTAATGAGAATGAAGTTGATTATGCAAGCATTAATGAAAAATATAGAAACCTTATAAGAATTGTGAAGATTTGCAATCGAAGTGTTCATGACACTGGCCATATCTACATGTCCTGTTGATACTTATCCTTTACAAACCTAGACGTAGAGATCTTGGAAAAGCAAGTCATCTTTGAATGTTCTGGCCACTGGATTTAGAAGCAAACTCATGTTAATTAGCCTGCTCAAAGTGGTGTTGCAAAAGGCATGACAAAGGCACACAAAAGATGATGCTTCTGTTTAGGGGATTCCTTTTTCTGTTTCTTGTTTGCCGGTCTGTTGCATTTTAGATGATTCAGTTGTTCATCCTACTGTACTCTCATTCTCTTTGTTCTTTCTTTGCTTCCCAATATTCACTCTGTAGTATCGATAAAGATGTAATACCAGTATTTTTAGAATTTTTAACTAAACTAAGCCATTATATAAAACAATTTACCAAAGTAATACATTTTTCTAAAATTTTACAAAACTAGTATAAACGTATTTCAAGGGTATATTTTTTTTTAAAAAAAAGTAACAACATTAGGTTGATATACGTTACTGTAAGTAACGTTTTATTCCTAAAACGTTATTTTCAGTAACGTTTTACTCCTAAAACGTTACTATGAGTAACGTTTTAGGAGTAAAACGTTACTGTGAGTAACGTATATCAATCTGACGCCATTAACATTTAAAAAATAAAATATATCCTAAAATGTTACTGTGAAATACGTTTATACTAGTTTTGTAAAATTTTAGAAAAACATATTATTTTGGTGACTGACTTTATGTAATGACTTAGTTTGGTTAAAAACTCAGTATTTTTAATTGGATTGTCCATGTCCAAAGTTTCATGAATGTTTGGTGCTGATAGCCCAGTCCTTCCAGAGTATACACCGTAAGGGTTTCGGCATTGTGATATCATATCCGTGTATAGATAAAACACTCTCTCCACCAATTATATTGATTTTCTTCATCTTCATCAGTCAACCAGTCAAGATTGCTGAAAATATTATTAGTTTATAACATTCATATAGAGATTTTATATTCTGAATCAGTTGCTATCACAGAATAATATGTTCTACTTGGATACTTGCAGATGTGGTTGTTGCACCTCCCTTTCTGTACATTGATCAAGTGAAGAGTTCACTAACTGATAGGATTGAGATTTCTGGTCAGAATTGCTGGACTGGCAAAGGTGGAGCTTTCACGGGTGAAATCAGGTTAAGCTCGCATGTAAAATTGAATTTAAATCAACTAATGCGCCAGAATTGCTTTGTTCTTTCGCTATATGATAGTTTATGGTAATTCAACAGTCTCGTTTCGAATGTTAATTTGCAGTCTTTCCAAATTTACTGAAAATCCAGACCAAAATTTACTTCTTTTTCTTTTATAATGATGGTGTCCGGGTCAGCAAGACATACCTCTGACAATTCTACTTGATATCTGCTACCTTTCACTGGCATATGTATCCGGTAACTTTTTTCCCGAAGGCTTAGTTAAATAGAAGTAATGACCTAGCATTTTTGGGTCTTTGGGTATTTGAACTCTGATAAAGATAGGATCTCAATAGCCTTCTCACAACCAAACTATAAGGGGAAATTGCCCCATTATAGGAACGACAAGATGGCTAAGGACTCTATACAAGTTTATTCTTCCTGATTTTCAGCGTAGTTTTAATTGGTTGTGTCCTTTCAAGGTGTATCAAAACCAATGTTGTTCTTGTCATCCTAATGAAAGAGTTTAACTATATTTTCACCAATAAGGCCTGCATGACATGGCTGTTGAGATCAGAAGTTTCTCTTTGTGTTTTCTCTGTGGTTATGGTTATGGTTATCTTTTTTTGAGTGAAAAGAGGTTAAACTGTACTAAGAGCCGAATCTACTATTCGAAAGGAGAAAAAGAGTAACCTTGTTCTTCTTGCAAGGGTTCTAGGATATCTAACAGTGAATCTACTTATAGTAATTCTTCTTTACACCAAAAATGAAACAAAAGCATAGAAGTCATCTTAATCTTCTGGACAACCCTGACTATATCTTCCAAACATCTTGATTTTCTTCCCTTCCAAACAGTCCACCAAATACAAGCCGGAATTTTACCACATCAAGTAAAGAGTGCCACTTAGATGGGTAATTTTTCCCATCTGTGTTTCCAGTGCCTAATACCAGCCAGCGATCCAGTATGATTTAAAGCTGTGTATGAAGATTTGACATTGTAGCTCTGGCTTAGTCATGTCAGTCTTTCTTGTTGATCAATACTTCCATAAAATTGCTTCAGTATTATGAAGAAATTTGAAGCCTATTGATTTCCCAATTATCCGTCAAGAAAAAGAAGATAATAATGAGTAGTGAATTTAGTACAACAATATCCACCATTGTATTCGAATTTCATTAACAATAGCATTACTATGTAGTCTAGATATTGAATAGAATAAAAGGGAATTTGTTATCTGATTGTCCTACAAGGCCACATCTCCATAAAGATATAAGCCAATGCTTCTTTCCTCCAATTAGATGTGGAATCCAACCTTAAAAGTTAAACTCCACTTCAAGAATCCTATTAGAAGTGCAGTTCATTAGGTAAATGGACGGCAGAGACGGTCATTTCTTCATTGCTCATTGTGTATGACTTCAAAATATGTCATAGATCAAATGTGGACCCAATTACTCTCCTTTTCGTGTAACTCATCTTCAATTTATAATATGTTTTATTTAACATATGTAGCGTGGAACAGTTGAAAGATATTGGCTGCAAGTGGGTCATTCTTGGTCATTCTGAGCGGAGACATGTAATTGGAGAAAATGATGAAGTAAGGCTTTGCAAGAATCATTTGATTTGTGAATTTTATGGAAAACTAAGCAATTTGTCACAAGTGAAATGAAGTAAAACATTTGCTTGTTCTTGATGATACTTCGTTGTGTGTTGAGCTGTTCACCTTCACTAAGGACTTGACTGGGCCATTCTCTCGTGCAGTTTATTGGGAAGAAGGCCGCTTATGCCTTAAGCCAGAATGTTGGAGTGATAGCCTGTATTGGAGAGCTATTGGAAGAAAGAGAAGCTGGAAAAACTTTTGATGTATGTTTCAACCAGTTGAAGGCTTTTGCCGGTGAGATTTTGTTGAGTATAGTCTTTCTTGCAGAATCTTTCATCTCATATTCATGGGACCTATATATGTATATGATGTTCTATTAAAAGCTAAGATTACTCACTGGGGGCAGGGATGAGGGATGGGATAGTCATTTATATCCATTGCCTTGGCTTAATGAATTTTCTCCCTTAAGCTAAAAGTGTTCATGTGAAAGCTTTATATTTCTTAGATCTGTTTGATTGACATTTCTGTGATGTGCAGATGCTTTACCAAGTTGGGATGATGTGGTCATCGCATATGAGCCTGTATGGGCTATTGGAACTGGTAAAGTGGCGTCACCTGAGCAGGCTCAGGAGGTCCATGCAGCTGTTCGTGATTGGCTAAGTAAGAATGTTTCTGCAGAAGTTGCTTCTAAAACACGCATCATATATGGAGGTAATGAATTTGAGTGTTGAATTCATGTAAAAAAATACCTTTTCCTACTTCTTTCATGCATGCAAATAGAGATTGCATGAGTTGTTAAAAGTTAAGGATTTCAGCCATGTTGTGATTTGTTATTGATATGTCAACTAGATATCGTAAAAGTTCCCCTCTTCCACTTGGTTGTGTTGAGCCGTATCAAAATTACAGTAGTTAACTCCTCTTTTTGTTTTTTATACATAGGGGAAACGGGGAAGTGAACACGCAACTCTTTTTGTTGAATTCTTATTTGTTTGCCTTTTGAAGAATTTTTTTTCTCTTTTTGTGAGTCAGTGAGGACTTTGATGCATTGTTAAATTGAGGCATATCCAACCTGTATTTGGTGCCTCAAGATCCTGTTTCCCTGCTGTTGATATGCCTAGATTTTTCGTGAAACTGAATCGTAATTTGCATGTTTCATTAAACTGTAAAATTTTGACAGGCTCTGTGAACGGAGGCAACTCTTCTGACCTGGCAAAGAAAGACGATATTGATGGCTTTTTAGTTGGGGGTGCTTCTTTAAAGGTTATCTTTTAATTGCTAAGTACATGCATTTTGTCTGGCAAATATTTTTTAGTTTCCTATTTGCCTGTAACATGCAAGAACTATATCCTGGACCAAAATTGCAAGAATTAACACATGGATAAGTTATTAAACTTGAGCTGGACCTAGATTTTATGGCATCCCTTGAGAAAGAACATCATATCTAGAAAATGTTGTTCACTGTATTGGGAAAAAATTGTTGCTCATTGTGACTATAAGTGGACGGTGGACCTACCCTTTATCGTGGACACTAAAAGTTCTTTGGTGTTGGTGCAACTACTGCACACACCCTGGAGTGACAAAGTTGGTTTAGAAAGAACTCTATTGATATGTGGAGTTCGATGTGAAGATCATTGGGACTTGGGATTTTGATGGAGTGTAACAAAAGCAATATCCCTAGGGCTTCGCTTCAATGGTAAGAGCACAGTGCATGACACATAGGTTAGACTCATGTCAATAGTTCGACTCTGCCAATGGACTAAAGCCGGTAGTTAAGTGGAGACGGGTAAAGGGACAACCATTATCCACCAAGTTACAACCATGCATCAAATGTCCCTCCGAAATTTTTTTGGTTATCACAAAAAGATGATAGAAGGTAATCAGCCATAGGTGGTTGTTGTATCTTAGATATTTTACATGGAGATAGAATAAAATAATACACATTGCGATGAGTTTCATTAACTGTGTACTAAACCAACTCCTCTGTACTGGATATTTCTAACTTGTTGTGGCTGCATCATTTATTCCAAGTAGAAATTCTCCATTGTTTTTGAAAGGGTATGATTTTTGAAATGCACCGTAACCTTAATATTCTATGTTTCAGGGTCCTGAGTTTGCCACCATTATTAATTCTGTAACATCCAAGAAGGTAGCTGCTTGATCATTTGTCACGGGTTGTAGTCGTGGAAATAAATGGCATAGAGAAATAGCAGTGCTGGAAGCATCAGATGGCTAATTTATGAAGGAGTTTTATCTAGTGGAATTTTGGTAACTTCCCAACTCATCTTGTATAACTTGTTTTCCATCCATCTCATTTCAATAACACACTGAAAGCAAATTGTGGAGCTTCAGAGTGTAAATTTTTTTTTATAGCAGGGCTTGGATGTGTTGTATGTTCCTCGACTCTAATTATACTAAAGTTCGTTGAATTCACTTGACCCCTCCCAAGTCCCAACACAGAATAAATATCTATGCTTCAAATGAGAAGTATGGTCAATTAGTACATTTTATGCTTTTTTTTTCTTCTTGGAACTACCTACAATTTGACTTCAGATGTTTGAAGGCACCTTTGTTCCCAGAATTCCAGTGCACTGCACAACATGGTTTTATCTCAAGCATATCATCACTCCAGCATAGTAAGTAAAGTTTCATTAGTAGAAATTCAAATTTGATCACATCGTCTTGGAGTTAAACTTATAAAAGTGAAACTCAAGAATAGTGTTCTAGAGTTAAAACTTTTATAAGTGAAGCTCCATGACAGTCGAAATTTGAATGTATACATGTAAAACTAAGTCTTTTTGCACTTGATTTGTAATAGAGAAGTAACTATTTCTAAGCTACTTTGCAAAAGTTAATTATATTTCAACAAGTTGGCGTAAAGGTCTACTTAGTATAAGTTATACTTGGTTTAATGAAGTATGGGTTAGGCATACTTGACAAGTTGGAACCTTAAATTGACGCAAGTCAGGAAATTTAAGTGAGAACAGGACAGATGGGCAGTGTTTGTTGGAAAAACGCGGACAAGCACAAAAATATATATGTTAAAAGTAATGAAAATAAAATGGGAAAATAGTGACATCAAGAATTTTACGTGGAAACCCTTCTAAATAAGGAAAAAATCACGGGCTAAGAGTAGCAACTGATATAACTATAGTAAGGAATTTTACACTGTGTAGTCACGAATATAACACTCTGAGTGACTACTACACACTAAAGGAACAACACTTTTGATTTTCACCTTACTAAAATATCGCTCACACTATATTTTTCTTCATAGACTATTTTTCTTGTATAGTCTATGGAATACCTCACTTTGCTCTCAAAATGTTTTGATTCTCTCTAACTTGGCGTGTTCTACAAATGAGCAAAAATACTCTATTTATAGACGGAAAAAAATATGTCTATGTCACTAATGACATAGGTAAATATAACAAAGTCAAAAAGGGTTGCAAATCTTAATAATTTGTCAACTACCAAATCTTTTATTTTCAACTCTAATTACTATTCCTTTTTGAAATTACTTGTAGCAATTGAATAGCAAAAGTTGATCAAAAATATGGGATGGACTCCACAAATTTCCTCCTGAAGTCCATTCACCGGAAGGAGGTATCTTCATCTTCTTTAGAGAGACCTCATACCCACAAGTTCTTCGCATAACTCGAACTTGTCTTTCGGTATCTTCTTGGTCAACATATCTGTAGAATTTTCATTTGTGTGAATCTTTTTGACGTGAAATGATTCACTCTATACTTCCTCATGAATTCAATGATATCTGACGTCGATGTATTTTGTTCTTACATGGTACATGGAGTTCTTGCTCAAGTCTATTACACTCTGGCTGTCACAGTAGACAATATACTTTATCTGATACAAATCAATATCTTTAAGAAAGTGTTTTAGCTATATTATCTCCTTGCTGGCTTCAGTAGCCGCAATATACTCAATTTCAGTAGTAGATAGTGCAACACAATTCTGCAACTTCGACTACCATGATATAGTTCCCCCTAAAAAAGTAAATAAATACCCACTAGTGAATTTTTTGTTATAAAGGTCACCTACCATATCGGAATCTGTATAGCCTTTCAAGATTGGATTTGATGCTCCAAAACACAAGCATTCATTTGAGCTTCCTCTAAGATACATGAGTATACATTTCACAGCTTCACAATGCTCTTTTCCTGGACTGTTGAAAAATCTCCTGACAACACCAACTGCGTGAGCAATATCGGTCTAGTGCATACCATTACATACATTAGACTTCCGACGACGGAGGAATATGGAACTTTGGCCATGCTCTCTTTTTCCTCCCAAGTTGTAGGACACATCTTCTAGCTCAACTTCATATGACCAGCAAGAGGTGTACTAACAGGCTTAACATTCTTCATATTGAAGCGCTCTAGTACACGTTCAATGTACTTCTTCTGGGACAAATAAATCTTCCTTTCATCTCTGAGACGAGTAAATCTCATGCCCAAAATTTGTTTGGCATGACCCAAGTCTTTCATAGCAAAAGACTTATTCAACTCTTTATTCAACTCGTCAATCTTGGGAGTATTCTTTCTCACAATCAACATATCATCCACATATAGCAAGAGGATGATAAAATCATTGTCACAAAATTTTTGTACAAATACGCAATGATCTGATGAAGTCTTCTTATAGCCTTGCTCCTCCATAACAAATTCAAACTTCTTGTACCACTGTCTAGGAGTTTGTTTTAGGCCATACAAACTCTTTTTGAGTTTGCACACAAATTTTTTTTTTACCTTCTACTTTGAAGCCCTCAGTTGTTCCATATAAATCTCTTTTTCTAGGTCACTGTGAAGAAAAACCTTCTTCTTATCCATCTGTCCAATCTCTAAATCATACTAACAGTCAAACCTACAACTGTGCAAATCGAGGACATTTTTACAACAGGAGAAAATATTTCGTCAAAGTCAGTACCCTTCCTTTGACCAAATCCCTTAACAACCAATCTAGCTTTGTATATGGGTTTCAACTTATGTTCTTCAACTTTAACTTTGAACACCTACTTGTTCTTCAAAGATCTCATGCACTTAGACAATTTTACCAACTCATAAGTGTGGTTCATATGCAAAGAGGTCATCTCATCTTGCATGTCTTCAATTCATTGATCTATGGCCTCCTCATAACATTCAGTTTCTCCCCCGTCAGTGAGTAACACATACTCATTGGGTGAATAACGGGAGGAAGGAAACCGCTGTCTTGTGAACCTCCGAAGCAGAATATTTGATTTGTCCACAACGTTATGAGCAAGAGGATCATCAATAACAATATCATTGTTATTATCAACATCAACATGTTGATTCGATGCATGATTATGGGCGTCACCATGATCATCAAACCCAAAAAAACCATGTATACTTATGTGAGGAACTTCATCATGATGAATTATACCATCAAAACTTGAGATTCTACCTTCTTCGCTTTGTTAATATCTTCAATTGTTTGATTCTCCATGAAAATAATATCACGACTTCTCACAAGTTTCTTTTCAATTCAATTATATAGCCTGTAACCGAATTCATCAAGGTCATATCCAATGAAGTTGCATTGCCTTGTCCTGGCATCTAGCTTTGACCTCTTATCTTTTGACACATCTACAAAAGTTTTGCAACCAAACACTCTCAAATGATCATAGTAAACATCCTTCCCATACCAAACACTATTTGGTACATCACTTTACAAAGCAACAACAAGAGATAGATTAATAACATATGCAGCGGTCAATAAAACCTCACCCCAAAATGAGTTCAACAATTTTTCTTTCGAAAGCAAACATCTAACTCTTTCCATCAAGGTCATATTCATCCTTTCAGTCAAACCATTAAGTTGAGGAGTCTTAGGAGGAGTCTTTTAGTATCTAATACATTAATGTTGCAATATTCGTCAAATGATCCCCAATATTCATCAAAGTGAAAATTCTGCAGATATGCTGACAAAGACGATACCGAAAGACAAGTTCAAGTTATGCAGAGAACTTGTGGGTATGAGCTCTCTCTAAAGAAAATGAAGATACCTCCTTCTAGTGAATGGGACTGGAGGGGGAGATTTGTGGAGTCCATCCCATATTTTTGGTCAACTTTTGCTATTCAATTGTTATAAGTAATTGTTAAAAAAAGAATAGTAATTAGAGTTGAATATAAAAGATTTGATGGTTGGCATATTGGTAAGATTTGCAACCCTTTTTTACTTTGTTATATTTACCTATGTCATTAGCGACATAGGCATAATTTTTTCCTTCTATAAATAGAGCATTTTGCTCATTGTAGAACAGACCAAGTTAGAGAGAAAAGACCACTTTGAGAGCAAAGTGAGGTATTTCATAGACTATACAAGAAAAATAGAGTGTGAGCGATATTTTAGTAAGGTGAAAATCAAAAGTGTTGTTCCTTTTGAGTGTGTAGTAGTCTCTTTGAGTATTGTATTTGTGACTACAGAGTGTAAAATTCTTTACTATAGTGATATCAGTTGCTCCTCTTAGCCCGTAATTTTTCTCTTATTTAGAAGGGTTTTCACTTAAATTTTTGGTGTCATTATTTTTCCATTTTATTTTTAATACTTTTAATATATATCTTTTTGTGCTTGTACGCGTTTTTCCAATAGTGTTTTGCAATAACTTTTTGTAAGTATGAAAAAAAGTAAGTTGTAATTGCAAAACAAATAAAGAAAACGAAATTATTTGTTCAAATTGAGTGTTATTATGTGTATGCATGTTTCTCAAATAAATTTTAGAACATATATACATCGAAAAGGATGCTGAATGAATTTGTACGATTTTTATTGTTTTGACAAATTGATTGATGCTTGAAGTTTTGTTCATAAAAATCATTTATGTTTTCGTATTTCTTTATGAAACAATATGACACTTATGTCTTGAATTTCAGCTTATTTGAAAGAAATTTCTAAAAAGAAATGGATAAAAATATTCAAATCACAAAGCAGTTACCTATTTTTTTTAAAAAAAAGGTCAAATCATACATCACTAAAGTTTATCCAATTTTTATATGCAATACAATCACATGACTGAAGTTATATCCTTGCTTAGGCCACAACTATAGCAAAAAAATGTCCGAAGTTTAGCTTTATCAAATCAATCAATAACTTCAGTAAAAAAAAAAAAAAGGCTCGGGACATGCTTGAGTGGCAAAAAGTGGAGGATTTGATTTAGATAGCATGTTCAAATCTCACATCATACAAAATCAAAACCTGATATTTAAGTGGAGAAGGGTAGAGGGACAGACTCATTATCCACCGAATTTAAAAGATTATGATTGGTTCCAAATGCGACAGGTCAATGATGTATTTCTCGATTATTGAAGAAAAATAATAAACTTAAAAGTAAAAAAAAATGTCTAGGACTTGACAAGTCATACCAAACTTGAGGCCAAAAATAAAATGTTTGGCCTTCACAATTTCCAACATCAACGGCGTATGTCTGAAGTTGTTCCCAAAGCAAATAAACTTGCATAAAAATATAATGGGCACAAAAATGACATGACTATCACAAAATTGGGTATTTGTTCACATCGGCCAAATAAAATTGGATCCATACATTATACATATAATTGAACTGGAAATGTTTTCAATTAAATCTTATGTGCTTTCAAAAAGGTCTATTGTCCCTCGAATTTCAAACCATTGGCAAGGGATATCAAATTCACATAATTAAAAAGAGATGATGCCATACTTCTACTCATACTGGTGCACATGGAACTCCCAAGGCTCGAGCTCAGCAAAACTTCTTTGTACAGAATTGAGTCTCAGCTTTTGAAGAAGGGTGTGTGTATACAGTTTGCTACAACATTTTAGCAGCAGAGCACAAGCATGTCCAAAGGAACCAATGTCAAATTTTGCATTCTTTGATTAGCCTTCAACTGTAGGTCTTGAAGAACGGATCAAGAGGGGCGTTATCCGATTGCTGTTAAAACAGGCTGCAGGTGAATGCCCCCGCTGCGAGCCTTTAACCCTGTGAGCAATGTAGTGATACGAGGAAACTCCACAAAGAGACTTTGCCAACAAAAGTAGTTATGATGATCAATCACACTTTTCCACCATACTGGAAATGAATCTTGTAATCATGTTGCAAAGTAGCAAGGGTATTTCTGCAGGGTCCCTCTATAAAAACAGAAAGATTAAATAGTGAGCCAACAGACGACTAATAGCTTAATATTCTTTCAAACTTTAGAACAGGTTGAGATTGCTCACCTCCGAAGACTGTGTGAAGACGTTGAAGATCGTCTTCTGAACAAGCATCTACTAAAGCATAGACACCAGGTCTTAAAGCTTCATCGATTTCCCTTCCAAGTTGAAAAAAAAATCATTAAGATAAGAGAACAGGAATCAAAAATGCAAATCACATTGTGCCTCTAACATTAAAATCAAAAGTGAATACAACAAAAAAGTACCGTATAATTCCATTTCTAAGCCGGCCATATCCACAGTACACCCATATGTAGCAAGATAGGAATTGAAAACAATTGTTACCATAGATATCTTTGTGCTGCCTAATCTGCAATATAGAAAGGGGACAGTCATTGTATGAAAGACATATAAAAGAAACCTCTTGGAAATAGGTGAATTGACAAATAGTGAATGAAACTAATGCATTGATGACCCTAAATCAAAACTTGCACTAGCACCCTTCTGACAATGTAATTGAGACAAGAAACCAACATCGTCAAATTATCTTTAAATCAAAGGAATGCCTCCTATGTTATCTAGTTTCAACAATCTCAGAACTTCTCTTTTGATAACTAATGGAAATTTTATTAATGACTTCCAATACTAACTGCCAAGCTAGCAAATGGATAAAAAAGGAACTCGGTACAAAGCTAGTTGTGAATGGGAACAACCACCTCAGAACTGACTATGACTAAATCAAAGCTTAGAACTAACATGTTCGAAGTCAAGCTCAACGCAAGTTCTTCCAAGTTGAGCACTGTTTATAGTACATTCAATTTTGGGCAGGGTCATGAATTTCGAATCATGAAAGCACTCATGAGCCTAGGCCTAAGTATCCAGAAGCAACCTGTAAAGCCCGAAAGCCATCTGTCTTCTACTCCACTTTTTCAGAAAAGCAAAAGGCAACTATAAATGATGCAGGATGTATTTAGATCATGTTAACCCAACATTTCAGTAATTGAAAATTCCATTATTGAGGAGAGAGTATAACGTAGAAGTAACCTTACCTCTTCATACACCCTTCGAAGAAAACTGGCGCATTTTACTCCTACTTGAACTTCCCATCCAAAATAATCTCCTCCAACTGGACTAGTGCATACCATCTCCAAACAATTAAGAAGTCTGCCAACTGAATCTTCCAGAAGCGCGATGCAGCGCCGTGTCTCACTACATATCGCGAAAACCAAGAGAATAGATCATGGACTTATAAGGGAATATTTGCTCAACATCCACACATCTATAATGTTTCTCTATCTCTTTTGAAGTTCCCAAGTAATCATCATAAATTGCAGTGTGAACAATATAAGGGAATAGGCCACAAATATTCCTAGTTTGAAGGAAATAAGAACAAAGGAAGTAGCAAACCTTCTGTGATGCTTTAGAACAGTACACAGCATTCGGCAGCATGCAGCATATAGCTTTATGCAAAATTCTCTATCCACGACGCTTCTTTCGCTTCCAGGAACCTCAGTTTCTTCGAAAGTCGAACCTCCTGTATAATTAGAACAAAGCAGAACTTTGGATGTCCAAAGCTGAAAAGCACTCTGAAATACTGTAGCAGGCAGATGCAATAACTGCCCAATATGGCATGCTTCCAATTGGAAGAAAGCGTGTTTAGCAGAAATTTTTGTCAGCACTGAAATGCACATCAGACAAACAGAGCCAGGGTCGGGTTCAGCAAAATCTTTCCTGAACTTATGATTTCTGAAAAACATCTTGGGGCCTTGCAGGTGCAGGACTACATTGAGTAGAGACGATACTAAGTTCTGGATATGCCTTTTGATCACAGCCAACTTTTTACGCCCTATAAAAAAGACAAAAGACATACGAAACCACAAGTTACGAACAAATCTAAAATACACAAGTATAGGGCAACAGTATCGGGATTTTTTTGCAACTTAATATGAAGAACCATCAGCTCCCTAAACCATCCAACAAAAAATGAAAAACATCACAGCTTCCAGAGAGAGCTCACACATAGATAGAGATCTTTGCAAGTACTACTTTGCCTCTGAAGACATCCTAAAACTGATGTCGTCTTAGCCTCTTTACATGCAATGAGCAAAGCCAAGGAAACTATTGTTCCTTTTGATTAATTTAGTGTTCTGACAAAGTAACAAAATCCCAGTCAAAAGATCCTCAAAAAAAAAACGAGAAATCATGGACAAAAAGAATTAAAAGTCCCCCTTTTCAGGGAGACTATGCTATTTTCTCCCCTGCACTCATCACACTCCTCTTGTGATTTATGACTTAAAGTTACTTAACTGTCCAAACCAGAGCTTTCATATTTCATGTAATGCAACATCTGAGGAATTAAAAACTATTTGAACAGCCCTACTAGCTCCTACTCAAACATATCCTTTCAAAATTCAAACCATTTAAATTTTTATCACATTCAAACATTAGTAATAGCATAATGAGCATCTGATTGCTAGAGCTATTCAGTTAATTTCATGTCGACAAGACGACAAGAACACAGTGTTTTTTCTTTTTTTTTGAAACTGAAGAACCAGTGTTTTCTTATCCTTCACAAGGCTAAAACTGAAATGTAAATACAACATCTCTTGATCTTTCTTGCAATCTAAAGAGCTTAATATCTCTCTTATCCAGACAAAATTATGTAATATCTGTGAGAAAAAAATGCTGATCATTTGTGGAGTCCAAATGAAAGCAAAGAACTTTGACGTAAACATTGTGATACCTATCTCGCATTTTTCTCTTAGGCCCCCGTTTGGACATGTAATATGAAATCAAATTGATATGAAGTAGAAGTTTTGATTCTATTCAGTTTTCTTCAGTTGCATTTTTTAATATAAACATGAAAACCTCACAAGTTGTGATAACTATCAAAACTTCCTCAATTCTTACGCAATCTTACAAAATTGAACAAACCATAATTCATAAACAAGATATTGGAATATCAAAAGGCGCCACATTGATAGATCACATATATCCATGTTACTTTTATAAATATATGTTTGTGAATACGAACTTGCAAATACACATAATTTTATAAGGATTCACTAGTCAACAGTAGTAACTAGTTATTCTTTAATATGATAATTTCACATGGTACAAACTATCTTTTCACGCCGAAAATAAGTTCTTTTGCAAAATTTAAAATGGCGGGTCCTTTCTCTTTTTATAAACTTATGGGTCAAGTTTTACATTTACAAAAGTTGAAATCATGATTTGAGCTTTTTGGAGAACTGGGGATTTGAAATCATGAGCTCAAATCACATGTCCAAACACTGATTTGAAATTATGACTTAATATTGCATGTCCAAACAAAAGCTTAGTACTTGAAAGTAAACCTTGGATATAAAATAGTACCTGATACAGATTCAAGAATCAGATCCAAGCAATCAATGCCTGCAGCAACATAAGCAGAGACCTGTGCTCCATGTGAACTTCCAGTAGTTACTTCATAGTTAATAATGCAGTGTTCCTGCACACCAACTAATGCTCTCTCAATAGCTTGAATAGCAGACAATAAATGCAATTCAGAAGCTCTGCTGACAAAATTTGCGAATGACATCCTCAATCTGGATTTTAACTCATCCAAGTGGTTTAGCCAATGAGAGTTGGATAGGTCATGTTCTGGCAGACCACTTAGCATCTTGGTACTTGATTCTATCTCTCGAGATGCTAGAGTAGCTTCCTTCCCCTGTAAAGATATGCACTTCCCCATGGCCCTCAAATGCAATTCTATATGCTTCACAAATAAATCTCTAGAAGACAAAGGATTAAGCAGCGGAAATACTTTTCCCAGCTCTCCAATGAACTTTGCAACACCATCTAACCAAATAAAAGAGAACTGTTCAAGTGACCCACTGTGGTTGGCAAAATCAGAAAGCAAGACATGAGAGACACGGATTAGTAAGGGAAGAAGATTCTTCGGCAAGGAAGTAGACTTGGTATGCAGCGAAAATTTTAGAATAGCTGAAGAAGCACCAAAAATATGCTTCAGACAAAATGCTGCTTCAAGATTTTCTCCTATGGAAAGTGCTTGCAATAAAGATTTCCTCAAATATTGTTGCTCAATGTCCACATTGGCCAAAAGAGACTCAATACCTCCAAACTTTTGCAAGTCATTCTTACTGTCATTAGACTGTAAGGAGTCAGCAGAACCAGAATAGTGTTCTTCCTTATTCACATTATTAGCCTCATCGGCAGAGTCCCTAGATTGGTAAGTTCCCGCAGCCAATAGTTCATTGCAACATTCTGTCTCAATAGAAGTGTGGGTACTAGACAAACCTTGAGGGCATTGATCACCCTCAAGAAATAACAAATGCAAAATGGAGTATAACAAGTTTGCACACGTCTCTATACATGGTTTCATTTTCAGGTTGCAGATAGTTGATTCTATAAAAGTACTGCTACTTTTAATATCCAAACTGTCCATTGCAGAAACTAGACCACATAAGAAGCCCTGAAAGCAAGAGACCACAGGTGAGACTTTATCCATTTCCTGAAGCCCAGCTAGATCACCCACTTTTCTGTTAACAACCGCTAGATTTAGGGAGTCCAGCAATTCCTGTGCATGTCCTGTTAAGGTGCCAGCTACAGATGAAACACTTCTCCATGCATCGTTGTTATCAGAGAATTGTGAACACGGACCATTTTCTCTCAGAACAGTCTCTTCGTGGCCATCAGCAAAAATGGCTTCAAATTGATCTTTGAACAGAGTCAAAAGGATAAAAGATGTGTGATCCATCAACGAGAAAATTATATGTTTTAATTGAGCAGAAGTCTCTTGAGAAATCACACTCAGAAAACCAGTTACTGCAGACAATGACTTCAGAAGCCAAAAAACAGGAGAGCTTTCCGACAGGAAGCAAGCTAGCAAGGATTGATGACCTTTCTTCCCTTCGCGTGATGCCATTAACAGATTATTGAAGGTTCTCCGGCAGGTCAAAAGCAACCTCAAGAGCTCATAACGGCTGCATAAAGCTACTGAACCATGCTGATCAAACAGGCAGCCAACCACGAGCCTGAAATAGTATAGCCTTTTTAGCAAACCAACATTACAGTTTATATTACTAGCCTGAGCCTTGAAGTTGTCATATCAATACCTAAAAGCTTTCCAACAGCTAATGCTAAAGGCTTTAATGTCTACTGAAAACAACAAAAAGGGTGAAGATGTGATACCTGTCGATATTGAGAATGCTAGTTGCATAACGTGAGAACGATTTTGAACTAAGATGTCCTTTCGGTATCCAGCTCAAAAGGTTGAGAAATGCCCGGCATCTGCTGATTTCTGCGTTTAAAGGACTTGGTTCCTTTTCACAAAGTTCAGCAGGTATGTCATTTAGCAAATGATGGACTGGCTCTATCAATAATGAGTCATTATCCTGAGGATGATTACTTCTGAAAAATATAGTCGATGACTTTTCAAGCATGAGAATAGCATTCTCCCAATCAGGTGCACCATTTACATCAACTTCTCCAACATATGAAAATATTGACGACACCGGCTTCTTCAAAATTTGGCAAAATACGGATGCCATGTGCCTGCAAATGGGCTATCATAACATACAGTTAGAATACCACAAGAAATTATCATTCTCAATAGAACTCAACAAGGCAACCAGAGATCACAATAACTCTAAGGGGTAAGTGGAATAGGATTCTCCAATCTACTACACCAGGACATGAGAAGTGTCCAAAATCCCCAACAAATGTGGGATGCTAATGTGACCCCTTATGCAACTGACAGTTTGACACAGAGAGACCTAAGCAACCAAACTTTACGTGATCTACCGGCAACATCATTCTTACTTTCTTACTAGAATATGAAAACCTGCCTCCAGGAGGACTCAGACTTGAATCTCAAATTGTAGCAGGCATTAACTGCTACACAAGTCCAAATTGCATATCAGGATCGATTTCACATATGAATATGTTTCTGTTAAGTTGCCTGGACTCGGGTGCAAGTGTCTGATACAGGTGCAGATCTAGAGGTCGGATCCTTCATGATCTAAATTATAAAATTTGGGGATAAGGAGCCAGGTATGGATACGCCACGCGTGCGGGCATTCAGCTAAAAATAATTCAAATATCTAAAAATAGGGTTATAAAACCTAAATTACGAGATATTATATGGAAAACTTTAGGAAAATCTTGGAATGAGATAAAACAAAAAGGAATGACAGAAAACATTCTATATGCAAGTTATTCCATTTTTTTCAATTTCGCCTAAGCTTTTGATTTGATTACACAAATCATTGAATCTGTCCGAAATTTCTCCATCTATTTTAGTCAAAGTACTCAAAATCTATTGACTAGATCGGGTACGGATCCCACGCCATGTTATGTCGACAAGTGTTCGGCACCGAAAGTGAAGAGTCTAGTGTTTATGTGGGTCTTTCTATAAGTAGATGAAGTTTTACTTCAGTTTATATAT
The DNA here is from genome assembly GCA_032847665.1 of Solanum chilense. NCBI lineage: Eukaryota > Viridiplantae > Streptophyta > Magnoliopsida > Solanales > Solanaceae > Solanum > Solanum chilense. The sequence goes on along the minus strand of CM064972.1, from coordinate 56,619,821 downwards.
CACAATGTTCAAGTTATACCCACGAAGCCTGCAGTCAAACCAAAGAGCATAAACCTGCTTCCTTGCCGTGTCTTCTTTGGCTGAGATCTTCTTAATTGAGGGATTAACAAGTAATTTTTACATGGATTCATAGAAAGGTTCTTTCACAAAGTTGTGACATGTGATGCATGAAGATTTGATGGTCATTAGTAAAGCTAAAAACAGTGCTAAATGTATGTGCTGAAGAGGCTACCCAAGAACTTACTCTTTGTTCATATAGAATGATGTTGCTCAGAAGTTCTACTGAGATCAAATGTCGATTGACTCCTGTCACGTGGCCAGATTTCTCTATATAATTCCTGAGATCACTCATATTCGTGCTTAAACAAGGACGGGAGTTCTGAATTAAAGCCAAAAGAAACTTTTTCATGTCTTTTTTAGAAGCATGAGGACACCAGATATCAACATTTTGGCAAATAATCCACCACAAAGCAGATGGAAACAGCTTCTCATCTATAGATCCGGTACCAAGATCCCATACCTCAGTTTCGTACAGATGATTGAGATATGTATTCTTACTGCTTACTTGGTCAACTGTGGACTTATATATCCTATCTTCAGTCCCTAATGAGAGATATCTTATCATGAATTCTGTGAGGTCTGCTGCCTCTTTCTTCAGAGTTGAGACATGTTTGTTCCACTTTTTAGTATCCTTGGAGTATGATGATACACCAGCATCATTATCTAATATAGTCTGGACAATATTATTATTCCTCTGAAGCAAGTAATCAATGGACTTCATTTGCCTATTTAAATCAACTAGTCTTTGAAGAGCCATGCCACTCAATACATAAATAAGGGGATAGCAAACTATAACAGTGTGCTGATCACAAAACTCAGCAATAATATGTAAAACAGCAGGAAGAGGAGCTGAAGGTTGGACAACCCATGAAAAATAACTTTCATCTTCCCAACCACTGCTCTCCAACCAGTCCTTCGCAGAATAAGCTGAAAAAGAATCAGTAAGTGCTCTTGACATCTTCCTTGATGCATCTGGGGGCATCAGGCTGATGGCTTGTCTTTGCAAGCTTCTGCAAGACATATACAAACGAAAGAAAAAGACCACAATCCAGCATGCTGAGAGAATGTCATTCCCAAGTGCAGCTGCCTTACTGAATCCTCTGCCTGTTACCAGAGTAAAGAAAACGCTAAGAATATCTGGACCTTGAGAGACCAAGCTACTCAAACCAGGGCGAATAACAGCCATCAAATCTTTCACGGAAAGAGCAATGAGGTTGCTATTACCAGTAGTAATAGTTATTGAGTCGAGAATAAGGGTATACATTTCAGTCAAGCTTTTCCCCAAAATCTCAGCTTTTAGATCGAAGCAAAGTGTGCCACAACTACTAAAACATGGTTCTGCAAAATCACTCTCAGCAGGCAACTGATATTCAGATTTTATCCATTCCAGAGATTCTGCAACATCAACAATCATCTGTCGGATGCATCCACTTGCTTGGCCCTCAGGAATGGACTTGACAGCATTTCTGGTGGAAAGTCTGAATTCTGGAGAGCACAATAACATGCTCATAGAATTAGCAAATGAGTGACAGAGCATTGAAGATTTGATCGCTTTGTTGCTTCTGAATGATGATAATACATCTCTTACAGCTTTGCTTAGTGTGAATATGGCAATGTTAACCTATAAAGTTTAGGATAAAAAAGGACCAAAAAATGATTCGATTCCCCAAAAAATAAACAATAGTAAAGCATGAAATTAAAAGTTAGCTCACGCATTATCACTAGCACAAAGGGTGCAGAAGAAGGTGGATAGCTGTTCATGAAACTAAGGTGTTATGTGAAGGTGTCATACCTTCTAAAAAATTTAAGGTATTCCTCCATAATACAAAGTAATTGTCTACAAATTAATCAACAAAACTCACAAACCTGTCGAAGTTCACTGTAGAGGTGAACCAGTCTGCATCCAAGCTTAAGTACCTCTGAAGTCAACAAATGTTGATCTGAAGCTTTCATCAGAGAGTGACTACTGGTTGTAAGAGCAAGTATCATACCCCATAGTTTTTCTAGATCATCCCCAACAACCTCATATTCAATATCCACTAAATAATGAATAGCAAGAAAAATTTCCTTGGCAGCTAGAATCAACAATTGCCCGGGTATTCGTTCTTCTGGAGAGTCAAATGATTGTAGTAACCAATTCATTTGGACAGTATAAGACATGATCGCATCATAAATTAACTTCAAAAAATTAAAGCAAGCCCCTTCGGAGGTATCTTCAGTTCGTATATATACCTTTTCTTGTACACATGTTGCAAGCAACTTATTGATAGATCTTAATGTGCTAAGACCCATATACAGAGGTTCAGCATCCACACCGGCCTGTGAGTGAGTATAAATCTCTGACAAGAAAAGTTCCATAATCTCTACAAAAAAATCAAAAACTGATTTCCGTGCTTCTGCAGGCAGAGCATATTGGGGAGGACTTGTTGAGATCGCAGAGCTGTTGGAAGAGCTCCTGGAAAAAGCAGTAGAATTGCCTTCCTGGTGTCTAAATGCTTCTGCACCGACTACAACCCCATTCTTCATGTAAATACAATTAATGAACAGGCGAAGCAGCTCTCCAGCACCACTGAGTGCTGACTCATTCTTCCCAGTTATAATCTTCCCCAACTTATCAAATAAGTGTCTATGGTAACTTTTTATGAAAGTTTTCTCCTCTTTTGATTTTTTATCATCGGAATGCCTATATTTGGATGTACTTTGGAGGCTCAAAAATCCATCAATATGACTTGGATGGAATAATGCCTGTGACAAAACTTCTTCTATCAACACCAATAGATTTCTTTTCCATTCTGGATTGCTTTCACAGCCATGAACATCTAACACATCCCACACAATCACCAAATCTTCAAAAAGCTTATCTATAAACTCGCGGAAACCATTTTTACGAGTTGGATGGACCTTTAGAAACTTAACAAATGGCTCAAGCAAGCAGCAAGACAACTTCTTGGCAAAAATACCCGCCTTCGTTCCATCGAGCTTATCATTGAGGACCTTTCGGAGAAATTCAAGCACCACACTAATCAATGATATCCATAAGTCTAGATTTTCATTAGAAATACCCCCATGAGATGAGAAGACCAGGGATATGCAATCAAGCACAATGTTATGCAACTCCAAATCTTCACTTACCATAGGCTGATCACCCAGACGTATCAATGCATCCCTTGAAATGTACTGGATGACCCGTAACAAGTCCCTTAAGAAGTGTAATGAAACACCCATCTTCTTTGATTCCTCCAAGCAGAACCTGAAAATCACCCAACATCTGCAATCTGAATATGACCCTGCAATTTCCATCGCATGCTTGTCTCCTTCCACCCTAATTTTCTTTTCAGAAGAAACTAGTATCCTCTGGACCCAATTATTCAAGAAAACTACCACTCTTGAAAAGTTTACTGTCTGAATGTCCTCTCTGCATTCACCAGCCCCTTCTGTTCTTGATTTCACATAATTATATGCCAGCTCCAATTTTCTGCACTAAAATTAGTTTGTTAGAAGAAAATCATCATTTCACAATAATCAAAGAGAACACTTGTGTTTCGACATGAAAATTATAGCTGGCACTTGGTTCAAAAGGTCAAAGAAGAATCTTTGCCAAAAAAAAATCAGCTTTTTGTTGCAAAAACTAGTTTTCATCTAAAAGCTAGAGAATTAAAAAAATTCAGTTAGTTTTGGTTGAGAAACAGTTTTTGCAATGGCATTTGGAGCAACCCTTTTTCAAAAGTTTGAACCAATTATCAGCTTAGTTATTCTGTTTTTTTCCTAAAGAATTGTTCTCCATTCTTGTCCAAACATACAACTCTGCCTGTGAACTTGCTAACATTGCCAGAGAAGGGTTAAGGTATGTTGACAGACAGCATAAACTAGTCAATTTATGATTAATTCCCATCTATAATGATTATTCATATAGCAGACCAACTAGCTTGAATTTCGAGTATTTGTTTAGAAGACAAAATAAAACTATCAAATGCACAAAGTTTCTCTTCTAACTAATAAGAAAATTAAATTTCCCAAAACCAAATCCGTGAACTTGCAAACAAAGCCAAAAAAAAAGTTTCTATAACAGAAACGAGACCGAACTTTATTAGCAAAATATAGCCAAACATTGAAGTATTAGTACTGACTCTTGGAGATTAATAGAGTTGTTCTGAAGGGACAATATCAACTGAAGATTTCTCCATGGGGAATCATCCTGTATGTTAATTGCTTCTTCACTTTCTCGAACAGCTATAGGTTCTTCAACTTCACCAGCCAGCTGTTCGGTGCGATGGGATTTTGAAGGTCTGCTACAGCCTTCTTCTTTGTCAGTGCTATGTTGCTTTCGTTTCTTCATCTTCATCCTTTTGATCTTTCTGTGTTCTGAGTTCTACTCACAATCCGCCATTATTGTTAGGGTTTTAGCAGGGTTTTGGTTTAGAAAGATGCGACGTCGTTTCGCACTCGAGGTCAATCAATTTGTCCAAAACTCGGAAATTTTTTTATTATAGGGTTGTTAGACTGAGAATCTAAACGGATAAAAAACGTACGATGATTCCTTTTAAAAAATAATTATTTATTTTAAATATATACTTTAATTATTATTATTTATAGTAATTTTTTTATTTTCTTTTTTTCGCTCTTTCTTTCTTTCTTTGTCTCGCTTTTTTTTCTTTCTTTTTTAATGTGTCTCGCTTTCTTTTTTTCTTTCTCCCTTTCTTTCTTTTTTTTCTTTCTTTTGTCCTTTCTTTTTTGCTTTTTTTTTCTCTTTCTCCCTCTTCTGCTATTGCTTTTTTTCCTTTTTTTGGTAGAATAGTCAATAGTTCTAGATTGAATAAAATTTGTATCAATAAATAATTAAATAAGTAATATAATTGTAACAAATGAAGAGGCATAAAAACTGTAAAATGAATTAAACTTTAATTAAAATATATTACAAACATATTAAACTTGAATTATTAGAAGAGAAGTAATATAATCGTAACAAATGAAGAGACATAAGTGTGTCTTTGAAATTTCCGGCATAGGCTCAAGGAAACTTGTGTATTTTCACTTTTTTAATGTTTCCTTTTGTTTTTTATTTTACTTTTAAGTTTCTTTTCTTCTCTCTTCAACAAGAAACACCAGGAACCTTATCTTTTTACTTTTTACCAAGAAACACCAGCAACAATAACATGGGCTGCAGCAGCATCGACACCATATGAACTTCACTCATCCACCACCAATTCTTCGTTTCCATCGGCCTTTCACTACGTGAGAACAAACTCATCAACCATCAATTTCGTTGTAAACCACCAATGTCACTTTCTTTGTAGCTTCAAGATTTTTAAAGTATCAGATGCAATTCAAGCATAAACACAAAAATTAAATGGTTAGGTGTTGCATCTACCTTCCTATTTCAGATCTGATAAAGTTTTTGCTATCGAATCTACAATAAATATCGAATAGTACAAAAATCATAGAATATCTTCATTTTAAAGATTTTTATCCAACGAAACTAAACTAACTACATCTAAAAATTTAATCCCCAAATTGATCAAATTTTTGGAGCATTTGTTAATGATTTTGAGTGAAATTTCATCAATATCGAGAGAAAAACTAGAAAATGATGTAGAAATTGAGATTTTGAAGGGTACTTAGGCGATTGTTGAAAAAAATTGATAATTTTTTAAGGTTCAATTGAAAGAAATTTGGATGGAAAAATCTTCAACTAGTAGTTAATGTCATGCCTTGAGATAAAGAAAACAAAATCATTGATTTTTATATATTAAAAAATATATACTACTTGGCGAGCGTGTGTCCAGAACCACTTAATACAAATTTGGGAGTAAATTATTAAGGGAATATATATTCTACTTTAAAAATGTTCAGGGGGTAATGAGACCCCCATAAAGTATGACTGTGTAGTTGAAAATCCGATTATAAGTTTGGGGGGGGGGGTCGACCATTTTCTCCATACTATTATAAAAAAAAATTACTTATCGTAAAACAACAACAGCAAGAAAGAATGAAAGAGAAAATATCGAAATAGATCTAGAAAATAATTAACAATTGTTTAGTAAAAATTATCTTCGACTTCAATTCTTAATTGATAAGTAAAGTTTTAGAGTGTGTGTGGTACAAGAATATTACAATAACAATAATATTCCAGTGAAGTCTCACAGTAAGGTCTGGAGAACGTAGAATATACACAAATCTTACCATATTTTATTTTTGAAAAACTCATGACTCAAGTGCAACAAATTCATACATAAAGAATAAGGGAATCGTGAAGAGAATATATCAATTAACAAGTACCATTGCAAAGTCTACCAAAAAGAATTCAAAAACAATAATAAAATAATGTGAAAATTGAAACACACTAAACAACATACTAGGATAGATTATTAAAAATAATAAAATAATGATAAAATCAAAAACAAAAACTACAATATTACATACAACTAATATAAATGAAAACAAGTCACCTAAGCAAGACATAATTGCACAACTTACTAATGTTTTACCCTAATAAATGTCCTCTATACCTTATCTTCTAAGGTCATGTCCTTGGTAACCTGAAGTTGTGTCGGATCATGTCTTATCACCTCTCTCCAATATTACTTCTTCGGTCTACCTCTACCTTTCATTTACCCTTTATAACGAACCTTTTGTATCTCCTCCTTGATGTGTCTATGAATCTCCTCTTTACATGTTCAAACCATCACAGTCTCACCTCTCTCATTTTGTCTACCACAGAGATCGCTCTCACCTTATTCATGAAAAACTCTTAAAAAACTAGGGGTGGGCATAAACACCGGAAAACCGAAATACCGAACCGAACCGAATTTTTTTTCAGAATTTCGGTTCCGGTATTTTTGTTTTCAGTTCGGTATTCGGTTTAATTTTTTGTATTTTCGGTTCGATTTCGGTACATATTACTTTGGAATTCGGTATTTCGGTTTAAACCGAAATATTATATTATAATTTATAATTTATATTATATTTAATAATTATTAATATTAAATAATTTTTTTAAAAAAAATAAAAAACCCTAATACCCCATCTTTTTTACTCTTTCTACAGACTCTTCCTCACTCCTCATCCCTCCTCTTCAACAGTTCAACTTTTCTTCCTCTTCTTTTCTCATCTTCCTCTTCTACTCCAGCCGCCGTCCACCGTCCACAAGCAGCAGCGCCGCCAGCCGCCGTCCACAAGCAGCAGCCGCCAGCTGCCAGCCGCGACAGCAACAGCCAGCCGCTCGCGACAGCAGCAGGCAACAGCCAGGTGCAGGTATGTTTTCAGTTTTTTTAATTTTTTTTCTTGACTTTTTTCATTTTTTTTTCTTTCTGATTTTGTTTTTGTTACTAGTTATTGAGAATTTATTGTGATTTTTTTTATATATATAAATGGCTGAACAAACAGAATTAAATATGGGTGTAGCTGATCAAAGTCGAATAAGTATGACTGGTTTCTACGGATAATACACCTAGTAATAGCAATGATTTGTCGATTGGCGCAGAAATAACAAAAAAAAATGGATCCTAGATCTCTTGTTTGGCAACACTTTGAAAAGGTTTTTGAAAATGGTGTATTAGTTAAAGCAAAGTGCTTACATTGTAAACAATATTATGCTGTCAATACAACAAGAAATGGAACAAGTGGACTAAAACAACATTTGACTTATCGGTGTAAAGTGTATAAACCTCCGACTGTTGCACCCGGTATTCAAAAATTATTAAATATTCAAAATAACAATTTAGAGACTTGAAAATTTGAGCAAGAGGTATGTAGGAGGCTCTAGTTGAGATGATTATTTTGGATGAACTACCTTTTAGTTTTGTTGAAAAAGAAGGCTTTAAGAAGTTTATGAGTAAAGTCCAGCCTTTGTTTCATATTCCTTCTCGTAGAACCATAACAAAGGGATTGTTATGAAGTTTATGGTGAATTGAGAATAAATTTGAAACAATTTTTAAGAGAAATACAACCAAGAATTTGTCTCACAACAGACACATGGACTTCAGTGCAAAGAATCAATTATATGTGTTTGACTGCTCACTTTATTGATAGGGATTGGGTGCTTCATAAAAGAATATTAAATTTTTGTCCTATCATTAGTCATAAAGGTGAGCATTTGGCTGAGTCTATTAGTAATTGTTTACTTGATTGGAAGTTGGATAACGTTTTTACTGTTACGGTTGATAATGCCTCTTCAAATGATGTGGCAGTTTTAGAGTTGTCCAAAAAATTAGATATGTGGGGAACTAATTTGATGGAAGGTAAGCATCTCCATGTGAGATGTATGGCTCACATACTTAATCTAATTGTGCAAGATGGTTTGAAAGAAATTGGTCCTTCTATCAAAAGGGTGAGACAAATGGTGAAATATGTAAGATCATCTTCTTCAAGGGCAAGAAATTTCTTGAAATGTGTTGAAATGCAAAAGATAGAATGTGATAAGATGTTGTCTTTAGATGTGCCTACTAGGTGGAATTCCACCTATTTGATGTTAGACACAGCAGAAAAGTTTGAGAAGGCTTTTGAGAGGTTTGATCTTTATGATGATAATTTTAATTCTTTTCTTGCTACTGATGTTTGTGAAGATGGAAGTATCGCAGAGTCAATTCAATATGAAGATTGGGCTAATGTGAGGAATGTCACAAAGTTTCTTGAAAAATTTTATGAACTCACTTTGAAAGTTTCATGTTCACGGTATGTTACTTGTAATGTTCATTTTGAAGATATATGTGAACTTGATGCTTATTTGAAATTATGTATAGCAAGTGATGACCTTGATTTGAGTAAAATGGCTTCGGAAATGAAAGAAAAATTCAAGAAATATTGGGGGACTCCTGAAAAAATGAACAAAATAATTTTTATTGCTTCTGCTTTGGATCCTCGCAATAAATTTGTCTATGTTAGTTTTGCTCTTGAAGAATTACTTGGGGAAGAAACGGGAAATGTAGTGAATACGAAAGTAGATGCTTACTTGAGGGATTTGTTTGCGATATATGTAAGTATGGAAAAGGTTCCAAAAGTCAACCATCTTCATCTGACTCATCTAATTCTTCTGGTAGTGGTATTTCTCAAAATATGTCCAAAAATTCTTTGAGAACTAAGTTGCACATGAAGAAACAAAAGAATGATTCTGGAAGTTTAGGTGTTAAATCTGAGTTGGATAAATATCTTCTTGAAGACCAAGAACCTGAATCTGAAGATTTTGATATTTTGAGTTGGTGGAAAGTTAATTCTCCTAGATTTCCAGTACTTTCACAGTTGGCTCGAGATGTATTGGCTATTCCTATGTCGAGTGTGGCATCGAAATGTGCATTTAGCACCGGTGGTCGTATTCTAGATCCCTTTAGAAGTTCATTGACTCCCAAATGTGTGCAATGTCTTATTTGTGTCCAAGATTGGCTTAGACAAGAAACCAAGCCTATTTGTGTTGAAGAAAGTTTGGAGTTTCTTGAAAAAATTGAACTTGGTAAGACTTTTTATTTTTTATTTATTTATGGAAAAAATAAAATACTTATAGTGTTGTATCTTGTATGACATGTTTCTTTTTATTAATTATAGAGATGGCAAATAGTGGAAGAAACTCTTCCATTGTTGATCTATGATTGACTTGCAAGCGGTGAGTTTAATACATTATTTATTTAATCATATCTTTTTTTAATCTTAAAAGTAGTATTCTAAGTTTCTAATATTTGATTTTATCTTAAAAGGTCCAAGGTCAGACAATGAAGAAATAATTTTGTTGGCACGTGACAGTTGAAAGTTGAAAACGATCTCATGGAAGAAAGTGAAGAAACTCATTATTGTTGTTTGTTATTGTTGAAAGTAATCTCATGGAAGAAGACAAGAAGTTTAAAATACAGTTTGTTGCTTATTATTGTTTATTATGAGTTCATGAAAGACTTTATTGTTACTTGTTAGATTGTTATTACGTTGTATTTGTGAAGACATTAACTACAAATCTACAATGCAACTTTTGTTTTAGTGTCATTGTGAATTTCAAATTGTGTGTTTTAGTGATATTGTGAATTTAAAATTTGCGGTGTTAATGCCTAATGACATATTGAAGATTTGAATCATTGATATATTGAAATTTGGTAGTAAATTAGTAATGCACTTCTTTGATTTATTGTATATTTTTACTTTTTAGCCCATTAAGTTGAAAAATCAAACAAAAAATTGAAAAAATTCTAAAGTTTAAAATTTTAAAAAGCCCACTAAACAGGCCCATTAAAAAACCGAAATAAAAAATCGAACCGAATTAATAAAAACCGAATCGAAATATTTCGATTCGGTATTCGGTACGCAATTTACAAAAACCGAAAACCGAAAAAACCGAAAAAACCAAAAAAAAAAACCGAACCGAATCGAAATACCGAATGCCCACCCCTATAAAAAACAAATTGTTTTCTTACTTATTTTATAGTGTTTTATAATTATAAGTAAAAAAGACATTATTTTAAGAGCATTTATATGAAATCTAGTAAAACACCATAGGGGCGAGAGGTGGTAAGTAGTGGAGCCTCAGTGGCAGGGAGAAATGGTTAAGATATATGGGGATTGGGGGAGTTAAGGAGGTAGGAATCGGGAAAGTTGAGTTGGTGGAGCGGATTCAAATTTTAACTCTTAACTCCAAGTTGTGCATACTTTAAACATTGAGTAAAAAATTATGGATATTTTCTTTCATTTTTCGGTTGGAATCAATTATAAATTAGCTTATAATCGGTGTGTAAATAGATTTGTCACTAGACATAGAAGAAGGAGAGTAAGCTTGGTAAACTTTGTGGGAAAGAACTTATTCGACAAATTCAGGAGGCTATTATTGGTGAAGAGCCCCGAGTCAAATCAAATTGAAAAGGCTTTCTATTTTAAAATAGCATCTCGAAAATATCATTAATCAAGTTGATCATAAAAATTGAAATGTTTAAAAATATATAATAACCCTCTAAATTAACTTTAGTTTAAAGCTTTTAATAACCGTGATGCGCGAATAAGCTTTTAGGGGGATTAATACTTTCTTTAGATATTAATATCAATTTTGCATATTACAAAGTTGTGAATACTAATCAATATTAATGCATGATTCATGATATAGGTATTGTAATCACATGTTAAATTAGTTAATCCAATTCAACTAAAGTTGTTAGATATTATGACCAAATATAAACAAATAGTTCACCAAACTTCTGATGGGATATTCATTCCACCTAATTAAATGAAAGTGTTTTTTTCTTGGAACTTTTTGATTTTCGATTTTTAGAAAATTTATCTGAAATTAACTTTGAAATATTATTGCCTTGTTCCAAGATATGAAATATTATTAGGGTAGATCATTTGGTTATTTTTAAATATTAATTCATTTATTTAGTCTCCTAGGATTATTGTTTTTACAAATATTATTTATCAAAATTAAATTAACCTAATTTAATTAGTATAAATTATTTAAATCAAAATCAAACCAATTCAATTGATTGATTTGTTATCACTTTTGATTCAATAGTTTAGTTATTAATCATATATACATCAAAGTATAGGAAGCGATTCATTCAAATGAGAAAAATGAATTATTGTCTTTATCCCATTTTGAATGTTATAATTATTAATTCTTATACTATAACTCAATTATACTTAAATTATTCATATTAAAAATAATATATCATTATTTCATTATGCAAAATTTTAATTAAACATTGTATAAATGGTATGTTTTAATTAAATTTTTTGCATATTTAATTATTTTTTGTGTAATATTTTTATAATATTAATTTTGGATATAAAATATAGTTTTTTTCTAATAACAAAAGGTAAGTTACGAAATTTAAGGTATATTTATTGATCTCCAATTTTCAATTGACAGTCGAATTTTTTTTAGCACCTCAAGAAAGCAGTATGATGGCTCCGAGGAGGCCGATCCACGTTGTGTCAACATGGGTTAAACGGCAACCGCCGAAGGTAAAGGCTTTTCTGGCAGTGGTCGCCGGAATGACAGTTCTGGTGCTGCTACGTGCCATTGTTCACGATCACGACAACCTTTTCGTCGCCGCCGAGGCTGTTCACGCCATCGGAATCTCCGTTCTTATCTATAAGCTCACCAAAGAGAAAACTTGTGCTGGTAACAATCCCACATTCTATTTCTGCTTATATATTGTTATCGAAAATTGGTGCTTTTAGGAGATCTGCATTGATTGGTAGTCTTGGATTGAAATTTAGAACCTTTTTGCAATAGACACAACAATATGCCCATTGAAATCCCACTAGTGAAGTTTGGAGAGGGTAAAATGTGTGCAGACATTACCACTATGGTAGAGAGACTCTTTTGGGAAGACCCTCGATTCCTAACTGAATACTAATTTATTGATCAATCAGCTCTACCTTCTGAACTAGTATGGATTAGCTGTTTAAATCATCTGAACTCATTCAGCTTTATTTATATTACTTTATTCAGCTGTTTTAAACTCATTCACATTTGGGAGTTTTATGGTCTTCTTGATGAATTCGTTTAAACATTGAATCTTATTAGTTTTACTTGCATGCTAGGCCTTTGTAATCCACCTATTGCTGTATTGGATGATATTGATTTGTGGAGTCTTTGACGTAATGAATGTGACTGATGAATTGTATGGTACCAGTTTCATAGTTGGGCTATGCAAAAAGTGTGTGTCCTATACCTATTAACTTTTGCTTTTCATTGCCACCTTTGGGTTGGTTGAATCAGCTATATTGTAATGAATCATTTGCATTTGTATGAAAACATATGGAGACTGTTTTTTTCTGCAGCTACCTTAATGGCTAGCGATCTGACAGTCTGGCATTTTATGGTTAACTGGTTATTTGAATAGATGGTGGGAAATGATTGAATGATTCTTCTCAGACAATTCTGTCCTCTACGTTCTTTCTAAATAAACACCGATGCAGGTGAAGAGGAGGTCGCGCATTTGCTCTTGGGATCTTTGGTTGTAACAGTCTGTGAGAATGAGATTCCTATTTCCTATTCCTAAAGAATTGTTTTTTTCAAAGAAGCATAAGTGTCTGAACAGTATTTACTTGCCTTCAGTTTCTTTACATCTCTCAACTTGGCATATCAGTCAACTTATGAATTATGCCACAACTCCAAAATAGTTGGGGTTGGCTGGATGAATCCTCTGTATTCATTTTGCTCTTTTTAGGCCCATTAATTTCAATACTAAATGATTGATATTTAAAGCTAATTAAGAGTTATCTAAAACTGGAGATTCTCTGGAACTCATATTTACGCAGACATGCAAGTGTCTAACCAGCATAAGAAGACCAGATTTGTGTAAGAATGACAACAACAAATGTGCCTTAATCTCAAATATTGTGATTTCTTCGTTGCTAAATCCATATTAATTTTGATTGTCTACTTTCTGAGACAATTTTCTTCCCTGAGATCTTAGGTATACCTCGTTATATCACCTTCAACTATCACAATGGCGCCCCTAAGGACTGTTGCATAAGGATATAACCAGATGATCTGAGTCGGCCTTCTCGTATTTTATCATTTCTATGATATTTGTACTCTTGTCAAATATGATCATGTATAGTCTTGTCTGATTTTGTATAACCTCTTTGCCATCTTAACATTTGAATCCTGCAATTCAGATTGTGGATTTGTTTCGCCTTAGAAGCACAACAATTGTTCTATATAACATTGCTAGTGTCACAACTCTTCTCTAAAATTTGCCTTTTACTTAGGTCTTGTCCTATGATGAAACTCCCATAACACTCATCTTTTTATCCACTTATTTTGCTTTCATGTTTCTTAGATGACTTAACCTAGATGTGTGATTTTCTACATTAGGCCAACAATCTTGTCTAATGCCAATTCAATCAGATGTGTGATTTTCTACATTAGGCCAATAATCTTGTCTAATGCCAATTCAATCAATCTTTTTTATGGGGCTAAACTTGGCCTCTGAATATAATATCAAAATTCATTTTGTTGCATTGTAACATGGATGGTGAGAGCATCTTTTCTTGTTTTCCATTTAAGATAACTTCCCCAAACGCCAAAGCCTTTTTCACAATTTCTGTGCTATATATCATAATACTTCATATTTATAATTCATACATGTTGAAAATCACTGTGTGCTACTGAGATGGGTTATAAGGCGATAGTAGTAGAATTGTTGATAGAATGCTGTAACCTTTTCATGGTCATGTGCCCTTGTTAGTTTTCACATGAGATAGCATTTATCTTATTGTTATTCTTTAGTAAATTGCTCTGTACTCTTCTTTATCTGTTATTATAGTTTTTGAGTTTTTTTCCTCATATCCACAGCTTCATCTGAACATAACGTCAGATAGGAAGGTATGAAGGTCAAGAATTAGGGTAGGAGGTTAGTAGAGAGCTGAGTGTTGCCATTTTTCGTGTGGGAGAGGGTGTAGGCTAGCCTCCTATTGTCCTCTTAGTAGTATTATTCAATTAGCTCATAGTTTGTATTCTTTGATGTGTATTACTTCTCTCGCTGCATTTGTTTGTATCTTGCTACTTTGTTGTCTCTTTTCTTTCAATCTTGTGTCGCATACTTCCCTTTTGAGCTGAGGGTCTATCAGAAACAACAGGGTATGGTCAGTGGACATCCTACCCTCCCCAGACCCCACTTGTGGGATTACACTGGGTATATGTTGTTGTTTATAAAGTAGATTTTAAAAAATAAAATAATAAAGGAAACCTATTTCTCAATTTTATCTGGACTCAATCCTATGGCTGGGTTTTCCTGTTTGTCATGTTGGTTTTTATCTTTTGCATGCCACTGATCATTTGTAACTCTCATACTATTGCAGGGATTTCACTCAAATCCCAGGAGCTCACTGCTCTGTTTTTGGCTGTCAGACTGTATTGTAGTTTTGTCATGGAATATGATATACATACCTTACTTGATTTAGCTACATTGGCGACAACATTGTGGGTTATCTTTATGATCCGATTTAAACTTGAATCAAGTTACATGGAGGACAAAGACAATTGTTCAGTTTATTATGTGGTAAGTCTTCAAACAACCTCAATTTTATATGTGCTTCATTCAAGGTCTAGTTGGTAGTCCATAAATTGATGATTGATGTACTGATCTTTGATAGATATAACTACCAGATACCGCTTATACCTGTACTAGTGAAGCAGACTGTATTTGTGATGATGTTGAATTATTGTTTCAATTCAATTACAATTTTACTTGGTTACTGGCAAATGAAAAAGATAGAGAAAACTAGGAATTTGATTAGAGAAGATCCATGTGTGGTTGATCTCTCTTTGTGAAATTCCTTAAGATCAAATTATCTTGTCATTTGTACTTGAGGCAGATTTTTATTATGATGACATTTGTAAAGTGAAGTCCCTTTGTAAGAATGCATTTGAGTAGATAGAAAGGGATTTTATTCTCGCTTTTGTATTGTGTATAGTAGTCCATGTCAAGTTGTATAAAACTTAAACTAGAAATGATCTCAAATGTTTACTTTATCCTAAAAAGTTACCAATATTTCATCGTCTTTATTATTCTTTGTTTGATTGTTTAGAATTTCCAGTTGCATGATTCTCTGTAATGCATGCTGTGTAGAGTTTTTTCTGGCTTATCTTTTAGAAGTAAATTGTTATAACCCACTTTTGTCCAGGTCATCCCTTGTGCTGCCTTAGCCTTGCTAATTCATCCATCAACATCACATCACTTAATCAATAGAATCTTCTGGGCTTTCTGTGTTTACTTGGAGGCGGTTTCTGTGCTTCCTCAACTTCGTGTCATGCAAAACACTCAGGTATAATTACTGATTATTGTTGATGAACATGCAGATTTCGCTTTGTTAAAACTTCTGTTCTGACTAGGAAGTTGGATCAAATGTTCTTGTAACTTTTGACAACATGCTTGGTGTATTGTCTACAGATAGTTGAACCATTCACGGCTCACTATGTATTTGCGTTGGGTGTTGCGAGGTTCTTAAGCTGCGCTCATTGGATTCTCCAGGTTTGATTTGCAAACTTAAAAAATCGCACAAAACACATAAATTTTCATTGACAAGGTTTCCATTCTTCATATTTGGTGTAGACGCAGTATCTTATTTGGCTACTATAATGATTCGAACTAGCATGGATTGGAAGTCTTAGTTGAAGTAAAAATGAGTAGATATGTGGTATTGGTTACTTTGTCCTAGATTTTGATAAGTGCCTTATCGTGCATGTATAAGTGTTGGTTTTATTAATTCGCACAAAGTCAGGTTGTGCACCTAGTACTGACTACATTGTAGGAACTGATGAATGACCCTTTGAAAACATGTTTAGTTTGTTGAACAACGTATCCTCTTCTGTATGATAGCTGTAAGTTGAGATTCTAGGCTTAAGCCTGTGATTAGAGATTGAGGAAGATTGTCACCTTTAGATCCATATCAACATTCTAAATTTCTCTTGGGCTGACGACAGGTTTTGGACAGTAACGGCCATCTACTAGTTGCGTTGGGTCATGGTCTATGGCCTTCAATGGTGCTTATATCTGAAGTTGTTCAGACATTCATCTTAGCAGACTTCTGTTACTACTACGTTAAAAGGTTGAATATCAGCATCCGATGCCTTCCTTGCTATTCACTATTCTTCTCTATTGACCATATCCTTCTTATTTTTATGAATGTATTGCAGTGTTTTCGGAGGACAGCTGGTTTTGCGCCTTCCTTCAGGGGTTGTGTAACTGAAGTTTGTGCTAAGTGATGGACAAATTTCGCGTTGCCTTTGTTTATTTTTTTGTATCCTACACAAGTCCAACTTGGTCTAGTTTCTCCAGAGGCAAAACCAAGAGTGGATGTTTTTGTAAAGCTAGCACTATTTATATTAAGTAGTTGATTTTGTGGCTATCAATATCATAGTTTTAAATTTTTCGTTATGAGCTCTAATTTTTTCGGCTTCAGAAAGGTAGTCACACTTGTAGTTTTCATGAACTAAGTTGAATGATTGATTGATGATGCTGGTTCTTAGATAAACTATAGTGTCTGTTTGATGACAATATAAACAACTTGATTGTGGCAAATCCATTTAATTATAAAAATAAACTGTGTGACGCATTGGTTTATTGAAAAAAAAATGAATTTTCTTGTAGTGATGTATGTATATAGTGGGTTTGGATCGATTCCTCAAATGTTGGAATTAAATCAAATCAATTAAGTCAATTTTTAGTTTTAATCGAACTAGAAAAACATCTAATTAAATTATAGAGAATGTAGCTTTCTTGAGAAAGTCACATGCATTTCCAAAAATAAAGCCATTTTCAAGAAACTTTGTAGGAAAAATTGTATATAATTGCAAACTAATAACCTAAAATAAATGAAGTAACTAGAGTTTGATTTAATTATGCTCCATAACAAACGTTCGCAAAAAATTGTCAGGCGTCTCTCTCCCAAATATCTCGCTCGCCACTCTCCTCCAATCTTTTGCTCGCTTCCTCACTTTTTATACAAACACAAGTGTATAAAAATTGTTTCTAATTGTATAAAGCAGAGAAAATTGTATAAATACATATATTTTTGTTCCCCTCTTCCAGATCTCGCTCGACACTTCAAAATCTCGCTCGCCACCCTCGCCTTTCTCACTTATACAAACAGAAGCGAAATGTATAAATTGTGTTTCTCTTTGTATAAAGCGTGAGAAAATTGTATATGCACATGCAAGTACATATAATTTCGTCCTATACACTTATATACAATAAAAATACTCCATGCCCAGTTTCTTTTGCCTTTCTCTCTTTCTCGTTTTATACAATTTTCGAATTGTATCCAATTTCTCTCTTTCTTGTTTTATACAATTCGATTCAATTGTATATTCCTTGTCAAGTCTCTTTGTCTTTCTCTCTTTCTTATTTTATACAAATTCAAATTGTATATAATAGTTCTATACACATATAATAATACAATTCGTTTTATACACTTCATTTTTTATACAGTTCTCTGCCCAAGTATCTTTCTCTTTCTTGTTTTATACACTTCGTTTTATACAATTTGTTTCAACTGTATATGTGTAGCGAATTATACAGTTTCTATGTTTGCTATGGACGCAATTATGCAAACTTTGCTATAGCATACAAATATGAATTTTTTATTTGCTATATGTTAAAGTTGCCCAACTTTATATTCTAAAATTTCTTTCAATGAATTTTTTTCCTAAAAAATCAAAGAGATGTGATTTGCCCCGTTATCTTGATAATAATAGAATCAAACAATGATAGAACAATTAATAAATTCGAAGACAAATTATTTGAACATAAAATAAGTTTTTGGAATGATCAAAACAAAGACTATAAATCAAACTAGAGACGAAAAGTAAATAATTGAATTACTATATAGAAAAATGCTTTAAATTATAATTCGAGGGCACAAAAAAATTAATATGCTATACTCTAGACTTTTATGTAAAAATTCAGCACACATATGTATATGTGTGCGCACACACAAATATACTTTTAAATAAGTTTTATATTATTTGATTCTGTTTGATTATATATTTTTTTGTTAAAATTAAATTCAAATCATTAAAAATTAAACCAAACCAAAAGGTACTTACTAATTTTTTTTCTGTTCGATTTTATCATTTTTTTTTCATTACCAACTCTAATGAGATGTATAACAACAAGAACTAAAAAAGTATATAAAAGGTTTTGTAGACTGATCTAGTAAGTGTGGATAATTAAATTTTCAAATAAAAGCAGTCAACTTTCGTTTAAAGTATTTTTTTTTTTTGGGTAAGCATACTTTCATTTTAAATAAATATAAATAAAGTAGAGGAGAAGAATATATATACTCTTAGTTTTAATTAGGAAACAATGCACACAAAGTAACAGAGAAGTTAAAAATTAATCTAAAGAGGGTCAAAATATACAAATATAAATATAATTTTTTAGCGAAGGAACGTAAATTGACACTTTTTTTAATAAAGGTGGTTCCACATTTGAACAAGACTGTATGTACATATATCAACTACTTATTAAAAATATACTAGTAATCAGTAAGATAAAGTTAAAAGTATAAGATCATAATAGAATTCTTTTGTACAAGTTAGTTGACTTAGAAGGTAGTCATTCACACGAATGACTCAAAATTAATTCTCTTTTTACACTTTTTGAGTTAAACTTATTGCATAACGCTAAAATTTTCTTTTCACAAGCTCATTGCGATCTATCGCTTAAACAATTTTAAGTTAAACCTATCGCATAAATTAAACTTTTCTTTCCTGACCCATTCCACTCTATACCATCAATCACTCAACCAGAAGGGTTCAAAGGACACAAGTCAAATTTTGAAAAATAATTGGGCATACAATTCATTCAAATTGATAATAAATATAGCCTTCAATTTTGATGGCTAATTAATATACAATTTCTTTTGTTCTAATTCATATAATCTTAATCAACATTTTATTAATAGTTATTTTTAAATATGTTATAATAAAAGCATTATAATATTTATTTTCTTCTTCATTAAACATATGCATGCCATATTAAAAGTTATAAATTTCAAAAGCTTCTTTAAAATTTCATAATTACTTAAATATCAACGTCCTAAATTGAAACGAAGGAAATAATAATTTCGACGGAGATTAGACATGTACAATATCTTATTAGAAAAGATGTCCCCTAAATAACAAATATAGGGAGTCGTCCACTTGACTCAATAATTATAAACTCTTATCTCATAAAAATCATAATCATAAATGCTTCTAAAACAGCAATGCATGTGACCAAATTTATATGGCGTTACATTGTGAATACTATTTACACTCCATGGACTTTGAGCTTTATCTCAACTAAGTCTACGATTCTAATTTATGACAGTACTTCTCCCACTTTTTGTTATCAACTTTCAAATCCCATTTAATGCCATCAAATTGTTGACTTTAGCCTTCCATCTCTATCATCAAGTTCGGAGCCTAAAAGATATAAAATATTAACAAAAAATTTAAAATAATATATAAACTTTTATATTAACCAAAACAGCTAAATTGTCAAAACAACAGCGATTTACTCTACCGGAAAAAGCAAAATCGCTGCCTAGGAAGCGATTTCAGTTTTATTTTTTAAAAAAATTATTAAATTTAATTTTTTTTAACGATTTCCATATTTTAAAAAAAAAATTAAAAAATTGAGGTAGCGATTTTCAAAACAAAACAAAACAAAAAAAAACCGCCTAGGTAGTGATTTGAATTTTTTTTTAAAAAAAAATCACATTTTGCAAAATCGCTGCAGCGATTTTGCTTTTTTCGGTGGAGTAAATCGCTGTTGTTCCAGCGATTTTGCCGTTTTGGTTAATATAAAATTTTATATAACGTTTTGGAATTTTGTTAATATTTTATACCCTTTAGACTCCAAACTCCTCTATCATCCGTCCCTAGTGCGAAACTAGTAGTCTGCATGAGAGTTTGAATTAGATTCGACAGTTATATGTAGTTTACCGTGACTAATCGAACACCCTTTGTTAAAAAGTTATATTATATACATATAAAAATTGTATCAAATATACAAGTCAATATTTTTCGTACATGTATATTAAATCTTAAATATCCTTAACACTCTAACTTCGCAACTAATTCAAATAATATGTTTCTCTTAGTAAAATTATTAAATTATATTCAATTATCATCATTTAAAATCATTATTATAAAATTGAGAATTCATTAATCCCGAAAAATTTCACGCATAACAACAAAGCTGCTTGCTACTATGACAAATTGGATAATATTTTGGACACACACTCTATACAAGTACTTTTGAGAGAAAAAGGTATACAGTTAAAAACTTCCTTTTTATTTTTATTTTTTCTGATCGTGCATATATTCTAGTTTATTATATTTAATAAAAATGACGAAAAAGGAAATTTGTAGTTGCAACAAGAAAAAAAAGAGTAGATCTTATGATTCTAGTTAATGAGCATGAAAAGATAGTTGCTTTGCTTCCCTTTTTAGCTGTTTTTCTTTACTCTGTTTTTGTGATGAATAATCAATCAATTTGAAGTAAATACGATATGATATGACATATTTAGAATGACAATACGCAGAAATATTGTCTTTCGTCTTAACAGTAAGGATTTTTTGTCAATTTTAAATTTAAATTTTTTCATGAATAACCAAATTAATAATGATATATAGAAGTACGTTTCTTCAACAACATTGTGTATGTTTGCTCTTTTGAGGTTTATTTTGATCGTTCATTTTTATTTCGCCAATATATTAAAAATAAATTTGAATCTAGAACGAACATATTTGGGCATCACATACAATAGTAATCCTTCCTAAAACACAAATTAAAAAGAATATTAGCTCACATTATTACAATAAAACTGTGAATAACATGAAATTTTTTTGAAAATTAGTATGAAAATTCGCATCAAACTTATTTTCTACAAATTTTATACTTATCTTTTAAAAAATTCTCATATAATTCACTTATACAAACAGAAGCGAAATGTATAAATTGTGTTTCTCTTTGTATAAAGCGTGAGAAAATTGTATATGCACATGCAAGTACATATAATTTCGTCCTATACACTTATATACAATAAAAATACTCCATGCCCAGTTTCTTTTGCCTTTCTCTCTTTCTCGTTTTATACAATTTTCGAATTGTATCCAATTTCTCTCTTTCTTGTTTTATACAATTCGATTCAATTGTATATTCCTTGTCAAGTCTCTTTGTCTTTCTCTCTTTCTTATTTTATACAAATTCAAATTGTATATAATAGTTCTATACACATATAATAATACAATTCGTTTTATACACTTCATTTTTTATACAGTTCTCTGCCCAAGTATCTTTCTCTTTCTTGTTTTATACACTTCGTTTTATACAATTTGTTTCAACTGTATATGTGTAGCGAATTATACAGTTTCTATGTTTGCTATGGACGCAATTATGCAAACTTTGCTATAGCATACAAATATGAATTTTTTATTTGCTATATGTTAAAGTTGCCCAACTTTATATTCTAAAATTTCTTTCAATGAATTTTTTTCCTAAAAAATCAAAGAGATGTGATTTGCCCCGTTATCTTGATAATAATAGAATCAAACAATGATAGAACAATTAATAAATTCGAAGACAAATTATTTGAACATAAAATAAGTTTTTGGAATGATCAAAACAAAGACTATAAATCAAACTAGAGACGAAAAGTAAATAATTGAATTACTATATAGAAAAATGCTTTAAATTATAATTCGAGGGCACAAAAAAATTAATATGCTATACTCTAGACTTTTATGTAAAAATTCAGCACACATATGTATATGTGTGCGCACACACAAATATACTTTTAAATAAGTTTTATATTATTTGATTCTGTTTGATTATATATTTTTTTGTTAAAATTAAATTCAAATCATTAAAAATTAAACCAAACCAAAAGGTACTTACTAATTTTTTTTCTGTTCGATTTTATCATTTTTTTTTCATTACCAACTCTAATGAGATGTATAACAACAAGAACTAAAAAAGTATATAAAAGGTTTTGTAGACTGATCTAGTAAGTGTGGATAATTAAATTTTCAAATAAAAGCAGTCAACTTTCGTTTAAAGTATTTTTTTTTTTTGGGTAAGCATACTTTCATTTTAAATAAATATAAATAAAGTAGAGGAGAAGAATATATATACTCTTAGTTTTAATTAGGAAACAATGCACACAAAGTAACAGAGAAGTTAAAAATTAATCTAAAGAGGGTCAAAATATACAAATATAAATATAATTTTTTAGCGAAGGAACGTAAATTGACACTTTTTTTAATAAAGGTGGTTCCACATTTGAACAAGACTGTATGTACATATATCAACTACTTATTAAAAATATACTAGTAATCAGTAAGATAAAGTTAAAAGTATAAGATCATAATAGAATTCTTTTGTACAAGTTAGTTGACTTAGAAGGTAGTCATTCACACGAATGACTCAAAATTAATTCTCTTTTTACACTTTTTGAGTTAAACTTATTGCATAACGCTAAAATTTTCTTTTCACAAGCTCATTGCGATCTATCGCTTAAACAATTTTAAGTTAAACCTATCGCATAAATTAAACTTTTCTTTCCTGACCCATTCCACTCTATACCATCAATCACTCAACCAGAAGGGTTCAAAGGACACAAGTCAAATTTTGAAAAATAATTGGGCATACAATTCATTCAAATTGATAATAAATATAGCCTTCAATTTTGATGGCTAATTAATATACAATTTCTTTTGTTCTAATTCATATAATCTTAATCAACATTTTATTAATAGTTATTTTTAAATATGTTATAATAAAAGCATTATAATATTTATTTTCTTCTTCATTAAACATATGCATGCCATATTAAAAGTTATAAATTTCAAAAGCTTCTTTAAAATTTCATAATTACTTAAATATCAACGTCCTAAATTGAAACGAAGGAAATAATAATTTCGACGGAGATTAGACATGTACAATATCTTATTAGAAAAGATGTCCCCTAAATAACAAATATAGGGAGTCGTCCACTTGACTCAATAATTATAAACTCTTATCTCATAAAAATCATAATCATAAATGCTTCTAAAACAGCAATGCATGTGACCAAATTTATATGGCGTTACATTGTGAATACTATTTACACTCCATGGACTTTGAGCTTTATCTCAACTAAGTCTACGATTCTAATTTATGACAGTACTTCTCCCACTTTTTGTTATCAACTTTCAAATCCCATTTAATGCCATCAAATTGTTGACTTTAGCCTTCCATCTCTATCATCAAGTTCGGAGCCTAAAAGATATAAAATATTAACAAAAAATTTAAAATAATATATAAACTTTTATATTAACCAAAACAGCTAAATTGTCAAAACAACAGCGATTTACTCTACCGGAAAAAGCAAAATCGCTGCCTAGGAAGCGATTTCAGTTTTATTTTTTAAAAAAATTATTAAATTTAATTTTTTTTAACGATTTCCATATTTTAAAAAAAAAATTAAAAAATTGAGGTAGCGATTTTCAAAACAAAACAAAACAAAAAAAAACCGCCTAGGTAGTGATTTGAATTTTTTTTTAAAAAAAAATCACATTTTGCAAAATCGCTGCAGCGATTTTGCTTTTTTCGGTGGAGTAAATCGCTGTTGTTCCAGCGATTTTGCCGTTTTGGTTAATATAAAATTTTATATAACGTTTTGGAATTTTGTTAATATTTTATACCCTTTAGACTCCAAACTCCTCTATCATCCGTCCCTAGTGCGAAACTAGTAGTCTGCATGAGAGTTTGAATTAGATTCGACAGTTATATGTAGTTTACCGTGACTAATCGAACACCCTTTGTTAAAAAGTTATATTATATACATATAAAAATTGTATCAAATATACAAGTCAATATTTTTCGTACATGTATATTAAATCTTAAATATCCTTAACACTCTAACTTCGCAACTAATTCAAATAATATGTTTCTCTTAGTAAAATTATTAAATTATATTCAATTATCATCATTTAAAATCATTATTATAAAATTGAGAATTCATTAATCCCGAAAAATTTCACGCATAACAACAAAGCTGCTTGCTACTATGACAAATTGGATAATATTTTGGACACACACTCTATACAAGTACTTTTGAGAGAAAAAGGTATACAGTTAAAAACTTCCTTTTTATTTTTATTTTTTCTGATCGTGCATATATTCTAGTTTATTATATTTAATAAAAATGACGAAAAAGGAAATTTGTAGTTGCAACAAGAAAAAAAAGAGTAGATCTTATGATTCTAGTTAATGAGCATGAAAAGATAGTTGCTTTGCTTCCCTTTTTAGCTGTTTTTCTTTACTCTGCTTTTGTGATGAATAATCAATCAATTTGAAGTAAATACGATATGATATGACATATTTAGAATGACAATACGCAGAAATATTGTCTTTCGTCTTAACAGTAAGGATTTTTTGTCAATTTTAAATTTAAATTTTTTCATGAATAACCAAATTAATAATGATATATAGAAGTACGTTTCTTCAACAACATTGTGTATGTTTGCTCTTTTGAGGTTTATTTTGATCGTTCATTTTTATTTCGCCAATATATTAAAAATAAATTTGAATCTAGAACGAACATATTTGGGCATCACATACAATAGTAATCCTTCCTAAAACACAAATTAAAAAGAATATTAGCTCACATTATTACAATAAAACTGTGAATAACATGAAATTTTTTTGAAAATTAGTATGAAAATTCGCATCAAACTTATTTTCTACAAATTTTATACTTATCTTTTAAAAAATTCTCATATAATTCACACTTTTCTGATAGTGTAAATGGACAAACTATTCCAAACGAAGTTTGTATATTCATGGGAATACAAGGGAGAATTAATCCAAATTGTAACTTAATCAGATATGTAAGAAAATAGTCTCTCCGTTCTTAAATACTTGTCTTATTAAAAATAGATAATTCATGATGCTTATTAGAAAATCAAGACATAATTAAATATATTGTTTATACTTTATTTTATTATCCTTAGAAGAAATTATTCCGGGAAGTAAATATTGACAAATTTAGCATAGAAAATGATGATTTAATCTTCCAATCTCTTTATTTATGACTGTTAGATACTTTCATCAACACACTTTTTATTAAAAAGAAACTAAATAAAAAGAAATTAAATAAAAATACGTAAAACCATAAATAGGGAGAACTATGTTGGGCAAGTTGGTGCTATAAATTTGAACAGTTTAATTAATATTGTACCACTACTAATAATAGTCGTTTACTATTAATTTAATATCTTTTTTAAAAAATTATAAATAATATTATATTACTCTTTGATTTTATAAAATTTAAGGAAAATGCACAAGTACCCTTCAACCTATGTCAAAATCTCAAAGAAATATTTATACTATACTAAGATTATATTACCTTTCTGAACTTATTTTATAAATAATTTACTATCCCTTTTCGGTCTATATATTACTATCTTGTGGGCCTAGCATGGTTGACTTTTTTTTCTTCAAGCTAGTGCCACGCAAGTCAAAAAAGGATACAAAATTATTTATAAAATAAGTTCAAAAGGATAATAAAATCTTAATATAGTATAAGTGTGTCTCTGAGATTTCGTGCAGATTGATAGAATACTTATACATTTTCCCTTAAATTTATTACTTTGAAAAATAGGATATATAATAGAATAACATTTAATTGCAAAAATAAAATAAATATAAAAATAAAATAATCTCTTAATTTTTTAAAATTAAACAAATATTATTAAACAATAATTTTTAATATGCTAAACAATTATTATTAAACAAACAAAGTTACAGAGAATTAAAAAGTCGAAAGCTTCGTGACCTGCCTAATAAATGACCCCAACCCAAAGATTGTTATCTCCATCTTTATTTATTCCGCAATATATAAGTTTCAACAATAAAAAGATTGCCCAATCTTATATCTTTAAATATCATTCAACTGTACTGATAGTTCACTTTTATTTATACTATTATATTAAAAAATATATTTATTATATTTATTTGTTTTAAAAGATATTATTAATTATAATTATTTTTTGAATAAAAAATTTATTATATTCAAAATATGATTTAATAAAATTATTATTATAATTATTACTCTTAAAAATATAAATTTCATTCAACTGTACTGATCGTTCACTTTTATTTATTCTATCATATTTAAAGCTTATTTGGTTTAAAAAATATTACTAATTATAATTATTTTTGTAAACAACAAATTTATTATATTCAAAATACGATCTAATAAAACTATTATTCTATTTATTACTCTTAAAAATATATACCAAAACAATATTGAACAAGTAAAGATGGATGAACAAATAAAATAATTTTCTACATCATCTTATTTTTGTTTTTGATTTTTTCCTTTAAAAGAAAAAAAGAATGCGTCATTGCCAATTTCTTGGAAAAGAAATTATGTAATCACACTCAATGCATGGTTTAAAATAGATTATATTTATAGCTAAGCATTATCTTTTTTTCATTTGTTGGGAATTTCTAATTATAAATTTTCGTGTTCATTTAAGCATTTAACTCTAAAAAAAACATAATTAGTAAAAGTAAATGAATAAAAAAAAAATTGTAATAAAAGGAGAAAAAAAAGACAAGAAACAAGTATCCTTAGACTATAATCAAAATCGCGGAGACACATACATCTTAATTAAATTAAGATCCTATAACCTTTTCAAATTCATTCTTTAATAATTTGTTCATCTTTTTGGCTTACATGACATCCAAACATCTCTAGCGCCTCAACTATGTTGAGTCATGGAGTGTGTCAAATAAGTCAAAAGGTGTATAATATTAAAAGAAATAAATTTAAAATGTTATAAGATCTTAGTTTAGTTAAGGTGTTGGAGCATGATAAATAAAGTATTGATAGTCTCTACATGCATCAATGAGCTTGATATGGAGGTTTGGATCGAAACCATTTTGATTGTCTTTTCAATATAAGATCCTTCCAAACGAATTTCAATCAGACCCGACAGTTTAACAAATTTTGTGGGAAATCTCAAAGTTGGCTATGTCAAGTCCATACTTACTATTTATCTAGCTTGGGAACTCTGAAAGGAAGACAATAACTGTAAATTAGAAAATTCAATATTTCAACCGGCTGCTATTATTAAAAAAATTACGGACTGATTGAAAGACTGTTCTCGACTTCTTGACATCAGATCATCTTGAACGTTTACTGATTCTACTTTTCTGGATGCGATCTAAATTCATCAAGCTCATAAATTCGCAATTGACTCCAAAATCATTGTTGATTGCTTCATTGAAAATAAAGATATCCCTAAATCTATACATACCTATATTCATGTGAAGCTTCATTTCATCCATATTATCGGCTAGCCATTTCAAAATCGTCTAAACATTCATAGAAAGCAACAAAATAGGAGACTCTTTAGCAAACTTTGGCTGCGATTCTCAATTTCATAATAGATTATCTCTGAAATTTTAATCAAAGTCTAGAAAATATTTTGACCTTATTCGAAAGAAAGTAACAATGGATAAAATTAAGCCAATTTTTTATACTTGAATGAGCATGACTTCATTTTTATTAGTTAAACCACATATCATGGAACCAGCAATGCAAATCCCAAGTCTACCGGTTGATACTTGCATAAAATAAAGGAAATATTGATGATACAACAAAAATAAGATATTTGATCTCCCATATCTTTTATTGGAGATGTTTAATTTCCCTTGTGATTTTTCTATATACATAACAACTATTTTCCACGATCTTACGTGTTCTTTAATTTACATATTTTAATATTTGGTGTATCTATTTAAAAAATCATTCCTCCACTCCCAACATCAATTGTTTTCCCATATTATTGAATTTGTTTTAAAATACTTGATATTTGGACTCTTCCTTACTGTTCCATAAAATACATAATCGTGTTAAAAGAGAGATAAATGAAATATTCTTTGTAAATCATAATTTATGCTAAACAAAACTCAGCTATAACCCCCCCCCCCCCTCCTAAAAGAAATTAAAAATAAAAATACTATAGAAACATTGATAATGATTTAAAATATTTAAAAAAAATTGAGGAAGAAAATTATTTAGTCAAAGAAAATTGATATAATTATTGACTTGCTGAACAATAACAATGTTACACAAAATGGGATGGGGAAAAAGAAGTTTAGAAAAAAATTGTTGTTTTAACACAATTTAATATTTCCTTGGATCCATTTTGTTTGTTATATTTCTCTTATAGTCCTTGTAAGAAAACATTAACTTATAATTTCATTTAAATTATTCTTATTTATCGTTTGATTTCACCTTAATACTATTCTCTTTTTCACTATATTAATCTTTCACCATGCATATTTATTAAATGGAATTAAATAATCAGTTATATTTTATGTTTTAAAGATAATGATTATCTTAAATCAATTATTTTTAATAAACACTATAACTCCAATGATTCACAAAGGGGCATATTTTTTTTTTATTTCCACCTAATGTCCGATATGTCCATCGGAGCGTGACTAAATTTGAATTTCGCCTTGAAAAATTACTTAGAAGTAAAGTGCTATCTAACAAAAATATCTCTATAAATAGAAGAATTCGAACCCAAAACATCTAATTAAGAATGAAAAAATACTTAATATCTTTATATTCTTAGAACTGATAGTCGTAGATTAATAATAAATAGGATGAAAAAGTAGAGCTTACTATTCTAAAATTATATCATAATCACAAAAAGGGCCTACAATTTTAATAAGGATCTGTCACATCCTTGCATGTAGCAGTAGAAGAACCATATTATATAACAAAAATAATAAATAAAAAAATTGACTCCTCCAATAAAATTGGCCAAGAGAGATCTCTTTTGGTTGATATATATACGTAAACAGAACTTTCTTATAATAAATAATACTAATAATAACAAAAGAAATATAGGTTAGGCAGTGGAGGTTGGAGAGTAGTATTTATAACCCCATATTCATGCACACATTTTCAGGGAAAATGTACTAACACCTTAAGCTAAATACTAGGATCAATTTTCTTAGTTTTCTCCCACATATGGCTTCTAATAGTAATGTTGTTTTTGGTGATGAGGAAAGCCAGATTTCTGGTGGGACTAGTAGAGTTCAACCTTGTTCTTCTACACCAAGAAAGTATGTCCTTTGAATTATCATCATTTGTCTTTTAATTTGTCTGGTTGATTTCTCAGATGGTCACTCAATTAATATTTATTATCTCACTCGCGTTAGCAGGATTAATACTATTGATGATGATGAGGGAAAGAAGCACAATTTTCTCTCACTCTCTCAAAGGCTGGGCGTTGCTGACTTCTTTTGTTTGGATGTTAGTCATATATTTTGATTTTATCACTAATTGCCTTCGAAATAAATAAATGAATTATATATCGTGAGAGCATAAAATTTAAACTCTATTTCTTTTGTTATATAGGTATGGCGAGCATCGATGGGAGAACTCCTAGGTTCAGCGGTTCTTGTTTTCATGTTGGATACTATAGTAATTTCCACTTTCGAAAGTGAGACGAAAATGCCAAATTTGATCATGTCAATTCTCATAGCAGTTGTGATCACAATTCTACTCCTGGCTGTTGTTCCGGTGTCCGGAGGCCATATCAATCCGGTTATCTCTTTCTCGGCCGCGCTCGTCGGAATTATATCCATGTCAAGAGCCATAATTTACATTGTGGCACAGTGTCTTGGTGCAATTTTAGGTGCACTAGCTCTCAGAGCTGTGGTTAGTTCATCAATTGAAGACACTTTCTCACTTGGTGGTTGTACTGTCACAATAATTGCACCGGGCCCAAATGGGCCCATTACTGTGGGTCTAGAGACGGCCCAAGCCTTATGGCTAGAGATTTTTTGTACATTTGTTTTTCTCTTTGCTTCAATTTGGATGGCTTATGATCATAGACAAGCTAAGGCTCTTGGCCATGTAACTGTCTTGTCCATTGTTGGTGTAGTGTTAGGCCTTCTAGTGTTTATCTCGACCACGGTGACCGCCAAAAAGGGCTACGGAGGGGCGGGGATTAACCCGGCGAGATGTTTGGGGCCAGCTATTATTAGAGGAGGTCACCTTTGGGATGGACATTGGATCTTTTGGGTTGGACCAACTATTGGTTGTGTAGCCTTCTATGTGTACACAAAAATCATTCCACCAAAGCATTTTCTTGGAGAATATGGATTTAAGCATGATTTTGTTGGAGTTGTTAAGGCTTTGTCGAATGTATAAAGGCCCAAATGCAACAATGGGCCTATGGGCCAATAATAAACTAATGTGTAATAGGACTTGAGTACTAAGTACATAGAACATATCATATTGTCCCTACTACCTACCTAGTACCTTCTTGATGTAATTTAAGCTTAAACTTGTCAATGTTTCAACAGGTTTGTCTCTTTTCCAATTGTAGAAACTAATACTATTAGTTAATGAAGAAATCAAATTAAGTATCATTTGTCATTTACATATCCAAAATTTTGTAAAACGAACTCTCGAGGTTAATAATATGATCATGAGAATTTTGTTCATCAAAATTAATTAGTAGTACATCGCATCAAGGACAAAATTTCACTTTTGTATATGTTTAAATTTAGTTTTGATTAAACTAATAATATAAGTAATTTAAATCAAAGAGAGTGTCTTTTTATTTTTTAGTTGGTGTCTTTAAAATGAAAGAATGTGTTCTTTAATTCTTTAATTACCACAATATATTTTAGCAGGGTATTCCTTATTTTATAATTGAATTTCTTAATTATTTGTTTAGTGCATAATAGGCGTGTCATATCCACTAAAACTATGTGCGTGCAATCCTATAGCAATTTCGAGACCAAATATTGTTTTTACGAAAGCATTTTGCCTGTGTTTCAAACCTTCTATTCCATTTCGTTGTTCATACTATCAAAAAATTTTCTTGATATCTTTCATCAATTACTCAATTTAAAGTACTATATATCAATATAATTTACTTTATTGTCATGCACTATATAACTGAGTCCGAAACTCAAAGGGTACAAATTTTTTACAAAAATTCCAAAACGGTATATAAAATTTTATATTAACCAAAACGGTAAAATCGCTGCAGGAGCAGCGATTTACAAAGGTAAATCGCTGCTCCGGCAGCGATTTAGCAAAATTTTTTTTTTTTTAATAAAAAAAATTTTTTTATTAAATCGCTGCCCAAACAGCGATTTATTAAAAAAAAAAATATATATATATATATATATATATTACATAAATCGCTGCCCCGGGCAGCGATTTATTTATAAAAAAAATTTCCAGCAATTTATTTTTAAAAAAAAAAAAAAATTTTATTAAAACGCTGCTAGGGGCACGATTTATTTAAATAAAAAAAATTTCCTTATTAAATCGCTGCACGAAGCTTTTTTTAAAAAAAAAATATTAAATTATTTAATACAGCGATTTTATATTAAAAAAATTATAATATTTTTTAAAATTTAAATATATAACTTATAAGAAAAATTTTATTAAATCACAAAAATGTTAATACCGTTTTGATTAATATAAAATAAAAAAAAATTATTAAATCGCAAAAATGTTAATACAGCGATTTTATATATATAAAAAAATTATAAAATCGCAGTATTAACATTTTTGTGATTTAATAATTTTTTTTTTATTTTATATTAATCAAAACGGTATTAACATTTTTGTGATTTAATAAAATTTTTCTTATAAGTTATATATTTAAATTTTAAAAAATATTATAATTTTTTTAATATAAAATCGCTGTATTAAATAATTTAATATTTTTTTTTTAAAAAAAGCTTCGTGCAGCGATTTAATAAGGAAATTTTTTTTATTTAAATAAATCGTGCCCCTAGCAGCGTTTTAATAAAATTTTTTTTTTTTTTTAAAAATAAATTGCTGGAAATTTTTTTTATAAATAAATCGCTGCCCGGGGCAGCGATTTATGTAATATATATATATATATATATATATTTTTTTTTTTAATAAATCGCTGTTTGGGCAGCGATTTAATAAAAAAATTTTTTTTATTAAAAAAAAAAAAATTTTGCTAAATCGCTGCCGGAGCAGCGATTTACCTTTGAAAATCGCTGCTCCTTACCGTTTTGGTTAATATAAAATTTTATATACCGTTTTGGAATTTTTGTAAAAAATTTGTACCCTTTGAGTTTCGGACTCCTATATAACTTGACAATGGAGCATTTGACAAGAA
This sequence comes from Solanum chilense, assembly GCA_032847665.1. Lineage (NCBI taxonomy): Eukaryota > Viridiplantae > Streptophyta > Magnoliopsida > Solanales > Solanaceae > Solanum > Solanum chilense. The sequence continues at coordinate 56,587,099 of CM064972.1, read as the reverse complement.
ACAATAACAAAAAAAAAAAAGAATTAATTTTAGCATTTAATTTTCGGCCTGTGAGGCGACGGTTCATGGACTGATTAAAGCATACTACAATTTCTACAAGAACAAGTAGAGAAGAAATTTAGGCCACAATTTTTTTTGATAGTAACTTGAAAATTCATGGCTAGGCAAGTCTTGGAATTTGGGATAAATGAAGTCTAGGGTCATCTAGGAAAGGGTAGGGTCTTGATTTGATATTTGATTGAGGTATACTAATACATTAGAAATTCATAAGTTTTTTTGAAATTAAAGTCAGATTTTGTAAAACTCTAAAAATTAAGTTTGGTATGAAAGACACGAGTTATGATGTCAAGGGAGAATATTGTATTGTAAAAAGGACCTTTTTTCAAGAGTTGAGGTTGTTGAACTTTCGTCTATTTCTTTATAGCATCCGGCCTCCCACTTTACGGCGTTTAAACTGCTTTAGCAAAGTAAGTTACCGTTATCGTGAGATAGGCGTCACTATAGCGAGGGAATTAAAATTGGTCAAAATTCATATTTTTTGCAATTATGTTCTTGAAAACAGAGAGGGGGCGAGTTTGAAAAATCTGCTATCTTTTTCCCACGAAATTCCATGATAAAAGTAAAAATTCGATTCCTCAATCTTGTAAATTATTTCTCAAGTCTTAGAAACTAAGTGGTTAACATTGGGGAAAAGTTTGGGTCAGGGTGGGAAGAAGCCCAAATTAGGGGATGTTGGAATTCTGACCCCCAAATTCGCCTTAGGAACAGGTTTATTCTATATGTTCCTTTGAGAAATTACAGCAGTTACGTTTTGTGAATAAAATAATGACACAATATTTTATCGCGGAAAACCCCAATTCACAAGGGTAAAAACCACGATCTACACCTCTGTAGGATTTACCTCCACTTTATTAACTTTCAAGTCTCAACAAAAGATTACAAAGCGATGTAACCTAAGGAATTATAAACTCTAATTCCTAGAGGAATTATAAACTCTAATTCCTAGCTAAGAAATTATAAACTCTAATTTCTAGCTACCCAAAGACACAAAACCCCCCGGTTTTATATCTTCCGATGTTCTTCAAGTTCTACAACTTGTCGAACAACTCCTACTCACAACACTCAGATTGTAAAGAAGACTCTTGAATACAATCTTACAATTTTTCCTCACAAATTGCTACACTCCCAATAAATCTCAAAACTCTTTCAAACTTCTTGATCGTGTTTTGATCTTCTCTCTATGTAAGTGCGCAATTTTTTTTTTATGCAAATAGCTCCCTATTTATAGATCAAAACTTCAACAAATCCTTGTATAATTCAACTTGTATTTGCCTTCTACAAATCCTTGTTGACTTCTACTTGGACTCCTTTTCTACAGAATTTCCTTAAATAAATAAGAAAACACAATTTCCTTAAATAGATTTCCTTAAATAGGAATTAGTTTTCCTTCTTTCACTTGGCTTTGAACTCCTTTATAAAAGGAAACTTTTTGTACTTGTTGCTTGTCGAAAAAATAATAATTTCACAGCTTTATAACTTCTAATTCACGTGGTTGAAGTTCTCCTTATCCAAGTCGGATTCGTTCTGTAAGGAACACGTCTTGTACAACCTGTTTCTTTCATCTGTTTCTGTATTTGTCAATTATCAAAATCTTTATCATTCTAACAAATTCCCCCTTTTTGATGATGATAATTATACATTTCGAACTCAGCAAATAAGACACACATCTTCCTTCTTTTGCCATGTTACTACTACAACTCCTTAACTTTGCCATACTTCAAAACAACAATATTTTAACAAATTCCCCCTTTTTGACTTTGGCAAATTTTATCTGCTTGCATTGAACTGGTACACATAACTCATATGCAGCTGCTTCCCCCTTTTGACATTAGGCAAATTCGATAATCATGGTCACTCGGCTATCACTTACACAAACACTTAAAAATTAAGAACCCAATGAGCTAAAACAAAGCATTAGCATAAACATAGGAGATAGACATTAACCTGAAACTCAAACCCAACATTAGCATTAATCAAAAAGCATATACACCACAAATGTAATCAAAATTAAACATAGAATCAAGCACTTGTGATGAGAAAAAATTGGAAGTCAAAGGCTAGAGTGGTTAGGTAATATCAAAAGATGAGAGGATAAATAAAAGTCATTTTTCAGCAGCAAAAATATCTTTTGGATTAGCAAAATTAGCAGCCTTCTCAATTTCAAAGTTAACCTTGGTCTTTGCACGCTCAATCCCCTTCCTTTTTTTTTCACTTTTAAGGAACTTGTTCAATCAATCATGTTCTTTATGCAGAAACAATAGTTCACTCATCTTTAATTTCAATAGAGTCAGTAAGAGGAACAAATTTTCTTGAATATCACTTGTAAAGGAACATGTTCTCTCAATCTGTTCCCTGGACGTGTACTATCAACTGCAGCACCAACTATAAATTTTATTTCAATTCGAAATCCCAATTTATATGGTTCCCAATAGAAGAACTAGGTACGATAGATGTATCTTTCATCTATTCCCTTTTACTAGATGCACCCAAGTTGATCCTAATAAGTGAACTTTGTTTAAGTATAGGATCTCCAAAATATTCCCCCTCACAATGTAAATCCTCCAAGACTTTACTCAATACAAAATATTCCCCCTAAGAACCAGCACACTCTACTTTCTTAATCTGTATTTATAAGGCCCCAAGTAGAGGTGTCCTCCATCAAATTCATCTCAACCACAGACCATCACATTGGGATAAGGCTTTTTAAGAAGATATTTGTTTTGGTAGTATTTAGGGCATGAATATCTTTTGGGACAAGTGGAAGAAATAGGTTCAAGTGCATTGACTTTATCTTTAATCATGAATAATTGTAGTGCACATACCTTAGATCTCTGGATAATGCTGAATTTTGCTTCAATTTTACCAAGTTTCTCTCCTGTGCTAGATGCAAATACAATGTTATAGTGCATGAGTAGCATGACTTTAAAAGTGGTATAGAGACATACAACTTAATGTACAAAACTGAGCATAGAATTCAATATTAGAGGGCAATATGCGCAATGTTCATTAGCCATTTTTGGATACTTATGTAACCTTAATCATCCCCAAGTTTCAAATTGTTCCTCTTGAAAGTGTTTTCCTTGGCTGATCATATTTTTCATGGATTGATCATCTTAGTGCGCATAATTGTTAGATACTGCATAGGTTGAACCTGTTTCCTTCAACATGCTTCTTCAGTCTTTCTCCATTTTTTTCAACCATTTTTTTTAATTTTTTTTTCAGTTAATGTTATTCATCCATTCTTCTTCCTTTTTTTTTTCTCAAGTGAGAGGATTTTTTTTTAAGTTACAATCATGCATCAGAAACAACATGTTCAATTGGTGAATGTTGTCTGCTTCCTCTCACTTTTCCTGCAAATTCAAATGTTAGATTTAGGAACCCAGACTAGCTTGGGTCCTTTGTATTGACAAAAAGGATGAATAAGATCTCTATAAGCCCACTTGGGCAGATTATTTTTCCTTTGAGTATACATGTTCCTTTGAACAGTTTTATAAGTTCCTCTTGCATTATTTTCTGCACTAGCTTTGTATTTAGGACAATATTGTTTAGAGTGACCTGAGATACCACAAATAATACAAAACATAGGATTCCCATTTATGGATTGTTCATACCCTATTCCAGTTTTAATGATCCTATTATTGTTACCTAGATGGGTTACTATCATGGAGGATTTTGTCCACTTATTTGCTCTTTCCAGATCACTTCTCATCCTAGTTAATTCAAGATTTATTCTTCTAGAGTTTTCCTTTTCTAGTTTTAAAATATTTTTGAGTTTGTCGACCTCAAGTGTTTGGTCAGGCAGTTCACTCCCTTTTTCTTTACCAAGAACTTTTAATTTTAGATTCTCAGTTCTTAGTTCCAGATTGTGAGATTCAAGTTGCTTGATTTTCCCTAGAAGGTCATGTTTGTTCTTATTAAGATCAATGTGCTCAAACTTTAAGCTAGATAAGGAAGCAAGTAGTTGGCTCTTGGTGTTAACAAGTTCTTGAATTGTGTCTATGGAAGCAAGTAATAAGAATGAAAGTTTTTTCTTAGAGAACTTTACTAGTTTATCTTTTAGGTTAAGAAGATTTACCTCAGTTTCTTCAGAGTCTGATTCAGGTTCAGCATCTGATTCTTCTATCGCCATCAAAGCAATGTCCTCATCATCTTCTTCATACATGTCTGAAGAACCTGTTCCCCAAGCTGCATACATTGCTTGTTCTTTTTCTTTGATTTTCTTTTTATTAAAGAGTTCCTTCCTTTCTTTTTCAGTTTTTTCCTTTTTCCATTCTAATTCCCACATTGGGCAATCCTTGATCTGATGATCTGTCTCACCACACTTGAAGCAGCCTCCGCTCTGTAGTCTCTCAAGATTTCTTTCTTTTTGGGGTTGTGATTTCTTGCTAGCGTTTAATCCCCTTTTTAAGAGTTTCTTGAAGTTCTTACTTATCAGAGTAAGATCATCATCATCTATGTCAGATTCATCACTTTCAGTTGCTTTAAATCCAAGATTTTTCTCTTTTTTTCCTTCACCTCTTTTGTCAACATTCATCTCATAAGTTTTGAGATTTCCTACTAATTCATCCAAAGTCATATTGGTTAGATCTTTGGCTTCTCTGATGGCAGTAACTTTTATTTCCCATGATCTAGGCAGAGTCCTTAGTACTTTGTCTACCTGTTCCTCAGTGGTGTATACTTTGCCCAAGGATATTAACTCATTTACAACAGTGGTAAATCTGGTGATCATATCTTGAAGTGATTCTCCAGGTTTCATCTTGAAGGCTTCATATTCAGAACAAAGTCTTGCAATTCTGAATATACGAACTTGAGTTGTACCTTCGTGAGCGTTTTTTAAAGTGTCCCATATTTGTTTTGCAGAGGTACAACTAGAGATGCGGTTAAACTCATCAGGTCCTAATCCACATACCAGAATGCACTTAGCTTTTGCATTATTTCCTAACATCTTGTAATCGGCTTCTCCATACTTTTCTATAGGTTTAGGTACCTTATTCCCTTCACTATCAGTAATAGTAGGAATTAATGGTCCATTAGTAATTCTAACCCATAGTTCGTAATCTTCAGCTTGAATGAAATCTTCCATTCTTGTCTTCCACCAAGAGTAGTATTCTCCATTAAATAATGGTGGTCTATTGATGTGTTGCCCTTGACCATGCCCAAGAGGAGGTGCAGAATTCATTATGATCTTATCTTGAGTTGTTAGACTCTTCAAAGATAACCTGCTCTGATACCAATTGTTGGAATTCTGACCCCCAAATTCGCCTTAGGAACAGGTTTATTCTATATGTTCCTTTGAGAAATTACAGCAGTTACGTTTTGTGAATAAAATAATGACACAATATTTTATCGCGGAAAACCCCAATTCACAAGGGTAAAAACCACGATCTACACCTCTGTAGGATTTACCTCCACTTTATTAACTTTCAAGTCTCAACAAAAGATTACAAAGCGATGTAACCTAAGGAATTATAAACTCTAATTCCTAGAGGAATTATAAACTCTAATTCCTAGCTAAGAAACTATAAACTCTAATTTCTAGCTACCCAAAGACACAAAACCCCCCGGTTTTATATCTTCCGATGTTCTTCAAGTTCTACAACTTGTCGAACAACTCCTACTCACAACACTCAGATTGTAAAGAAGACTCTTGAATACAATCTTACAATTTTTCCTCACAAATTGCTACACTCCCAATAAATCTCAAAACTCTTTCAAACTTCTTGATCGTGTTTTGATCTTCTCTCTATGTAAGTGCGCAATTTTTTTTTTATGCAAATAGCTCCCTATTTATAGATCAAAACTTCAACAAATCCTTGTATAATTCAACTTGTATTTGCCTTCTACAAATCCTTGTTGACTTCTACTTGGACTCCTTTTCTACAGAATTTCCTTAAATAAATAAGAAACACAATTTCCTTAAATAGATTTCCTTAAATAGGAATTAGTTTTCCTTCTTTCACTTGGCTTTGAACTCCTTTATAAAAGGAAACTTTTTGTACTTGTTGCTTGTCGAAAAAATAATAATTCCACAGCTTTATAACTTCTAATTCACGTGGTTGAAGTTCTCCTTATCCAAGTCGGATTCGTTCTGTAAGGAACACGTCTTGTACAACCTGTTTCTTTCATTTGTTTATGTATTTGTCAATTATCAAAATCTTTATCATTCTAACAGGGGAAATGATCATATTTTGGCGAGTTGGGAATCAAAATAAGCCATCAAAATATAAAAATGATCAAAATAAGCCACTATTTTAGTTAGTAACTAAAATAAGCTTAGTGAAAAAAAAAGTTTCACTTTATCCAATTTTTCAAACGTTTTCCGTTAGTGTCATAACGTGTATTTTTAATGTATAATGGAATTTTTTCTTACACTTTATAATGTGTAAGTACAAATTTCACTTTATAAAGTGGAGCTTTTTCTTCCACTTTATAAAGTGAAACTTTTTCTTTCATAAAGTGGAACTTTTTATTAATTTTATAAGGAATATTTTTCACGTTTTGAAAAAGTTTTTTCAGTGTTGTCATACAATTATGTTGATATGACATGTCACAAAACGGAAAAAAATATTACACTATGTATTTTTATTTTTTAAAAAAACTTTCATCTCTATTTAAGGTCGTTTAAAATGATTGATATCACCTACAACATAAAATCTTCTATATTTGTTCATTCAATCTAAAAAAAATAATTTTTTCTACGCCTAAAGTTAAAGTTTCAATTTATTGGGATGACGAAATTATACATGACGAGAATATCATTTATTATAATTGGCTACCCAAACACAATGCTAAATATCCAATTAATGTTCGATATCATAAATTCATTTCATCAATTTATAAAAGAATGAGTATAAACAGTACTGATTATAATTTGATTATAGTCGGAAAATTCCCTACTTCATTTTTATCACAAGGACAAGAGTAGATTATCTATAATGACGAATCGTTGACCGACTTTTTGAGGGTTCCAAATGACTATATAGATCAAATCAAGTTAACAATACTTGAAATCTATGTTAGGAAGGAGCCTAAGATTAGTCAACAACGTTCTCATTTCTCAGTCGATGTCAATCCCCAATTAGAAAATCGTAATAGCGTTGATGAATTTCCAATAACTCAATCTGTTGATTTTCCTAACATGACTCATTATCAAAATATTCTTACCGGCCGATATGATTTTGATTTAAATGAAACTATCAATGAAAGTGATCGGTAATGCTCAATAATTATATTTCAATCATTATTTGTTGATTTTGTCAATTATTTATTGGTTTATATGATTTATTTTAATATTCTTACCGGCCGATATGATTTTGATTTAAATGAAACTATCAATGAAAGTGATCGGTAATGCTCAATAATTATATTTCAATCATTATTTGTTGATTTTGTCAATTGTTTATTAGTTTATATGATTTATTCTTCTTCTTCTTCTTATATATTTTGTAGCGGTTTACCTCAGCAAGATAGGAATATTGCTCCAAGTTATGGATTAGATAATTATTTTGGTCAGTCATCACACTTTGAAATGACGGAAAATGTTGGGACATTCTCAAATTTTCATGTCTCGCCTACTTTTGGTGCAGATGATTTTTAGTATGTCCAACGCTTGATTTTTTTTATTTAAGTAAGTTAATTACATGAGCGAAATATTTATACTTTTTTACATATATAGGGAAAATATTACACAAGATGAACCCATTGATCCTGTGAATATCGATGATCGTGACCTTCCTAATTATGGCTCACCTCAGCTAGTGATAGTGATTTTGCCTAATGCTGAGAAATCAGGAGATAATGTTCCATTTGAGGCATCATCTAGTGATGATAATTTTTTGACTCTCAATCTATCGCCAAGACCAATGTTCATGAACCCGTTTCGTAATCATGAAATTTCTTATCTTGATCATCTCCTAGATGGTTCAGATATCTTTGGTGATACATATGATGAGTATACTTCACAACGTACGTGGCATGAACAGAAGATTTCATGAATGGTGCTATTTATATTGAAAAAGACATGTTATTCAATTCAAAGAAGCAGTTGCAAAGAGCAGTTAAACTTCTACATTTGAAAGTAGCAAGGGAGTACTTTGTTATTACATCGACAAAAAAATCATGGCGACTTGTTTGCAGGCGTGTAGAACAAGGATGCCGATTTAGGTTGACTTCTTTTATTGATAAACATATTAACATGTGGAAAGTTGGAAGATACATTTGTCACGACCCAAATTTTCAAGTCGTGATGGCACCTATGTTCCCAACCAATAGGTAAGCCAACCCAACATATTAACCCAACTAAATCAACAAATGAGTAAAAAAAAAGACTAACACTTAGCAAGAATCTCCAACATTGAGTTCATTATAAGTACGAAATGCGGAAGCTAAAATATATCACCCCAAGAATTGGTGTCTTAAGTACAAGAGCTTCTAGAATACGATACAAGTCTGAAACTAAAATGACAAATCTAACTTAAGGGATATCCTGTCTGAATACTGAATAACAGAATACGTAAAGATAGAGGGAGGTGTGGGCCACGGAACAACCAAGCAGCTCACCACAACTCCAAGAACTTCAAGCCGGACTCAATTTGCTCCACGAGATGTGCTCCTACTCGGAATCGAATCTGCACCACAAAGAGTGCAACAAGCGTAGTATGAGTACGAAACCACGTGTACCCAGTATGTCTCATTGACCGACAACGAAGAAGTAGTGACGGGAGTTATATAAGAAAAATAAATTATTAAATTATACAAGTATATATATACATATATTACACTTACAATTTAGGTTCCATCAATAAAGGAAATCAAGCATCAAGTATTTTCCAAACACCAAACAAAACACATAATCATCAAAATAAATGATGTGATGAAATGCAATGCAATATAACACCATGTAATGAATTTTCTCAAAATACCCAGTACACACTCAACCGTATATACATGATACTCCTCGGAAATACATCGAGAGTTCATGACCCATGGGGGACTCGCGAGGTCCATATACCGACACGGACGATCTCCACGTGTCTGTGCGGACGATCTCAACGCACTATCATAATATCAACAATTTTCGCACGGACGATCTCCACGTGCCCAAATTACAATATTAACATCTCACCATCCCCAGCACGGACGATCTCCACGTGCCCAACTTATACTCAGTCTCATGTCTATGCATGTGCACAATATTATTTCAATAGAGGGGATGATAATGCATCTCAATCAATCAATATGAACATAATACATAACCACCTCAATTATCACAACTATACGGGTGAAATAAATAAAACACAATCACACAAGAAAATTCAAATCAATAATATATCAGCTAATGCCCATATGCTTTGGCATTCTCAAATTTCAATCCACATCCTATAATAGTAATTTTCCTTTTTATAACACCGGTACTCGTACCAATGCCCGTCACACTATTGATACGAGACCACCATCTTTCCCCCTTACCCCTTTGTCTATTTTTCATTTTTAATCCTTAATTAGAAAAACCGTCCTTCAACAAGTCTAAAAGTCTTAACATACCTCAAGTGCCGAATTCGTGTCACGAATCTTCAAGATAGTTCCTTCCCTTTTTGCAAAGTTTTGGAATGTTCCCAAACTACCAATTATGCAATATTCGAAGTAAGCAATTTTTTTTGTAGACATTCAAATTATTACACTTTAATAAGATCCTTAAATATTCCCTGCAACTTTTTACCTACAAATACCTATACCACAAATATTATCAAGAAACAACAAATTACTTTTTTTTTCAAAGCAAAATATTAATAATAAGTCATTATTCCCTGTAACTATTCCAATCAACCTTTTTTTTTTTTCTACCCACTAAGGATAATATTTATAAATAGACAATCCATATACTGCATAACTATGGCCATTTAAATTTTTTATATTAATAAGCCAATTCAACCACGGAAAGATAAACAATAAATTTCTCCCACAACTCTAATCGAACACCCTCAATACTTACGGTAACTCACTTAATTTACCTGCTAGTCATAAGGAATAAATTAAATTAACAAATTGTACAACCCAAAAATTTTCCAGCAGTACCTACTATTAATAATATCCTCCATCGTCAATATGAAGATTTATATAATCCAATTAAATAAAAAAAAAAACTAAATTCTCAAATGATAACATACTAATACTAGTGACTAAATTCTGTAAATAAATAAATTAAGACCCATTTTCACTAGTTACAAACCAGAAAAATGCACTTTAAATGTGAGATCCTTCATTCTTTTTCTTTAATTTTATTCGGTCAAATTTCTAAATTTCTAAATAATTGGTCATGTCATCTGCCACTTTCATAATGAGCATCATTTGTGGGCATTCAATACTCCCCTCCTTAGGTTGATAAAATTTCACATAAATAAAAAGAATTCATTTTCGTTCCTTTACAAAGGATCTGAATAGATCCAAAAATACTTTATTTCCTCATACATACACCAACAAATAATTTAAATTAACACTTTAATTCACTTTGACAATATACTCAAATGAAGAATTGAAAAGTTTGAGAATAGGTTGCTTACCTGAAGTTGACAAATTTCTTTTCCCCTACACGTTTTTTTTTCTTGCAAGAATATGTAAATGGGGTTATGCTAATCCCTCATATATCTATATTTAAAGTATAGAAAGTGGCTAAGCCACTAACAAAATTTAATACTTAAATATTCAAAGTGGTTAAGCCACTAACAAAATTTATTAAATTAGTTATTATTAAAAAAAATTTCATCAACTAGATATTTTTATTATTTTTTTTTTCGAATAGTTTAAAAATACCCCCTCAAAATTTTCAAAAGAAGTCAAACTAGTCCTAGTTCTCAAAACGACCTAGCGGGTCGTTACATCACCTACCACTTAAACAAAAGTTCGTCCTCGAACGGGAAAGAAAAGAGCTAACCTGAACGCTCAAAAAGATGAGGATATTTACTCCTCATGTCTGACTCTGTCTCCCATGTAGCCTCCTCCACTGGACGATGCTTCCACTGAACCTTTACTGAAGCAATCTTCTTGGACCTTAGCTTCCGAATTTGCCTATCCAAAATGATGATCGGCTCTTCCTCAAAAGTCAAATTCTGATCAAGTAACACTGAATCCCATTGAATCACATGATCACCACCTTGATGATACTTCTTAAGCATTGAAATATGAAAAACAGGATGAACACCTGACAAACCAGGTGGCAAAGCCAACTGATACGCCACCTCACCAATACGCTCAACAATCTCGAAAGGACCAATATACCTTGGACTCAACTTGCCCTTCTTTCCAAATCTCATCACACCCTTCATGGGTGAAACCTTAAGTAGAACCCTCTCTCCAACCATAAACTCCAAATCACGAACCTTCTTATCTGCGTAACTCTTTTGCCTGCTTTGAGCCATGATAAGTCTATCTTGGATCAACTTGACCTTGTCCAAAGACTCTCTCAACAAATCTGTACCCCATGGTCTAACCTCAAATGCATCAAACCAGCCAATTGGAGATCGACATCTCCTACCGTATAGAGCCTCAAATGGTGCCATCTCGATGCTCGAATGATAACTATTATTGTAAGCAAATTCCGCTAATGGCAAGAACTGATCCCAGTGACCACCAAAGTCAATCACACATGCTCGCAACATGTCCTCAAGAACCTGAATAGTCCGCTCAGACTGACCATCAGTCTGAGGGTGGAAAGCTGTACTAAGATCCACCCGAGTACCCAACTCCTTCTGCATAGACCGCCAGAAATGAGATGTAAATTGGGTGCCACGATCTGAAATAATAGATATAGGAACCCCATGCAAACGAACTATCTCTTGAATATAGATCTTGGCTAACTTCTGTGAGTTATAGGTAGTCTGAACTGGTACAAAGTGTGCAGACTTAGTCAGTCGATCCACGATGACCCATATAGCATCAAACTTACCCAAGGTACGTGGCAACCCTACCACAAAGTCCATAGCAATGCGCTCCCACTTCCACTCAGGTATGGGCATCCTCTGAGTTACACCTCCAGGCTTTTGGTGTTCATACTTCACTTGCTGACAATTCAAACATCGAGATACAAAATCTACTATGTCCCTCTTCATACGACACCACCAATAGTGTTGCTTCAAATCACGATACATCTTAGTAGCCCCTGGATGAATAGAGTACCTCGAACTATGGGCCTCCTCCATGATTAATCTAGTCAAATCACCTGTACGAGGAACACAGATACGACCTTTAATCCTCAAAACTCCTTCACTATCAAGAATTGCAGCCTTGGCTTCTCCTTTTAACACCTTGTCCCTAATCTTACATAAATCACCATCATCAAACTGTTGAGCCCGAATCTGCTCCAATAAGGATGACCTAGCCTCCATATAAGCCAACACCTTACCAGGTTCTGAAATATCAAGTCTCACAAAGCTATGGGCCAAGGATTGGACATCCCTAGCTAAAGGACGCTCGTCGACCTGTAACATGGCTAGACTACCCATACTTACCGCCTTTCGACTCAAGGCATCTGCTACAACATTTGCCTTGCCTGGATGATAAAGAATAGTCATGTCGTAGTCCTTGAGCAACTCCAACCATCTCCGCTGCCTCAAATTCAGATCTCTTTGATTGAATATATATTGGAGGCTACGATGGTCCGTGAACACCTCACAATGCACGCCATAAAGATAATGCCTCCAAATCTTTAATGCAAACACAACAGCCGCCAACTCTAAATCATGAATAGGGTAGTTCTTCTCATGAACCTTTAACTGCCTCGAAGCATAAGCTATCACCCTTCCCTTCTGCATCAACACACAACCAAGACCAACCCGAGAAGCATCACAATATACGACAAAACCCTCTCCCTCCACGGGTAGGGTCAAAATCGGAGCAGTAGTCAATAAAGTCTTGAGCTTTTGGAAACTAACCTCACATTCGTCAGACCACTGAAAAGTCACCTCCTTCTGTGTCAATCTAGTTAATGGAGATGCAATGGATGAGAAACCCTCAACAAACCGTCGATAATAACCTGCAAGGCCCAAGAAACTCCGAATCTCAGTAACTGAAGTAGGTCTGACCCAATCTCTAACCGCCTCAATCTTCTTAGGATCCACCATGATACCCTCCTTGGACACTATATGTCCCAAGAATGCTACCGAACTAAGCCAAAACTCACACTTTGAAAACTTTGCATAAAGCTTCTTCTCCTTTAGAATCCCAAGAACAATCCTCAAATGATGCTCATGTTCCTCCTTAGTGCGTGAGTATATCAATATATCATCTATGAAAACAATAACAAAGGAATCTAAATACGGTCTGAACACTCCATTCATCAAGTCCATAAAAGCTGCTGGGGCATTAGTTAATCCGAAAGACATCACCAAAAACTCGTAATGACCATAACGTGTTCGAAAAGCTGTCTTAGGGATATCTTCCGCCCTAACTTTCAGCTGATGATAGCCAGATCTCAAGTCAATTTTGGAGAAAACTGAAGCACCCTGCAACTGGTCAAATAAATCATCAATACGAGGTATCGGATACTTATTTCTGATGGTTACCTTATTCAACTGCCGATAGTCAATACACATACGCATAGATCCATCTTTCTTCTTCACAAATAACACTGGAGCACCCCAAGGAGATACACTTGGTCTAATAAAACCCTTGCTCAACAAATCCTGCAACTGCTCCTTCAACTCCTTCAATTCAGCCGGTGCCATACGATAAGGAGGAATGGAAATAGGCCGAGTTCCTGGCTCCACATCAATACAAAAATCAATATCACGATCTGGTGGAAGACCTGGCAAATCGGTCGGGAATACCTCTGAAAATTTACTCACCACTGGAATAGACTCAAGCATAGGAGTCTCAATACTAGTATCTCAAATGTGGGCCAAGTACACCAAACATCCTCTCTGTACCAACTGACGAGCCTTAAGGAATGATATCACACCCTTAGAAGGATGACTAAGAGTACCTCTCCCTTCTACTATAGGAATTCCAGGCATAGCTAAAGTGATGGTCTTGGCATGACAATTTAAAATTGTGTGGTAAGAAGATAACCAATCCATACCAAGAATCACATCAAAATCTATCATATCTAAGACCTTTAAATCTGCATGAGTGTCATACCCCATTAAAGTAACAGTACATAAACGATACACCCGATCTACAACTACAGAATCCCCGACAGGAGTAGAAACACTTATCGGCAAATCAAGAGACTCACACAATATATCCAGACTAGGAGCAAAATATGTGGACACATAAGAATAAGTAGAGCCTGGATCAAATAATACAGTAGCTGGTCGATGACAAACCGGAATAATACCTGTGATAACAGCATCTGAGGCTTTAGCCTCTGGCCTACCTGGAAAAGCATAACAGTGAGAACGACCTCCATCAGATTGTGAACCTCCACGACCCCCACCTCGACCAGAAGGAGAACCACCTCTACCTAAATGAGAACCACCTCTACCATTCTGTGCACCACCCCTAGCTGGAGGTTGTGCAGCCCTGGAAGTCGAAGCCTGAGAACCCTGATGTAAGCCACCACGTCTGGTCCTAGGGCAGTCTCTCACAAAGTGTCCCATATCACCACACTCAAAGCAGCCCCTACGAGACGCAGGCTGATGAGAGGAACCTGAATGACCAAAATGCCCTCCACGAACTACAGGTCTAGAAGATGAACCCTGCGAAGTATGCACCAAGCTCGAAGAGTTATGCCCAGCGTATCCAGCCTCAGACGCTGGTATAGCAGCATGAATGGGTCTGCTGGACTGAGGGTGATAACCTCTGCCTAAGTAACCCCGACTCCTAGGCGGAGCACCACCATAATCACCTGAATAACGAGTCCTTTTGCCCTCTCGCTGCTCAAATCCCTCACGTCGAATCATCTCCAACTCCTTAGCAGCATCTACCACTTTCTGGAATGGAACACCAGAAGCAGCAACCTGAGAAACTCCTAAACGAATTGGAATAATCAGTCCCTTAACAAACCTCCTCACTCTCTCAGCCTCTGTGGGAAGTATCATCGAAGCATGCCTAGCCAAGGCATGAAATTTACCCTCATACTCTGCAACTGACATACCATTTTGCTGCAAACCCTCAAACTCGGCCCTCTTGCGCTCCCTCTCACTACGTGGAACAAATTTGGATAGAAATACCTGAGTAAACTCAGTCCAGGATAGTGGATGAGATCCAGCTGGCCTACTACTAATATAATCCCTCCACCACTGTTTAGCAGAGCCAGTCATCTGAAACGTTGTGTAGTCAACTCCATGAGACTCCACTAATCCAAGATTATGCAACCTCTCATGACAACTAACTATAAACTCATATGCATCCTCAGCTAAGTCACCAGTATAAGTAGGAGGATTCATTAGTCTGAACCTCCCAAACATCTTTTGCTCATCAATAGTCATAGAAGGCCTGTTCACCAAATGTGATGTCATATCTGGAAACTCCATACTATCCAAACGAGGAGCTACAGCGGCAGCTGGCTGAGTCCTGGGAGTCTGAGAATCTGGAGCAACTATCGGGTCTGGAATTTGACCTCCAACACGAGTCTGTGAGCCATCAGAAGTGACAGGCAAAGCTCCTGCCTGGGCCATCCTCTCTAGGATTCCTAACATACGAGCCAAGGTATCTTGAAGCACTGGGGGAACAATAGTACTGGGTGGAGCCTGAGCTAGCCCATCCCCCTCGACACGATCTTGCACATCCCCACGAATAACCTCTGCATCAGGAGGTACGGTCCTATCACGACCCTGGGTAGCTACTGGTACTTGACCATCCACCGGTGCTGCAACACGGCCCCTACCCCGACCTCGAGCTCGTCCCCTACCTCTACCTCGAATAGTGTTCCCAGAAGCAGGCGCAGGAATAGGATCCTGACCACCACTTACCGATGTACGATTCCTCGCCATCTGAGAGAATATGAAATATCAAGATTAGAATTTATACAAGGTCAAGTGTGCACGATAATGAATAAAAGAAAAGAATATTTCCTAAATGTCCTATAGCCTCTCGAAGATAGGTATGGACGTCTTCATACCGATCCGCAAGACTCTACTAGACATTGCTCTTGTACTCATGAGACCGATGAACCTAGCGCTCTGATACCAAATTTGTCACGACCCAAATTTTCAAGTCGTGATGGCACCTATGTTCCCAACCAATAGGTAAGCCAACCCAACATATTAACCCAACTAAATCAACAAATGAGTAAAAAAAAAGACTAACACTTAGCAAGAATCTCCAACATTGAGTTCATTATAAGTACGAAATGCGGAAGCTAAAATATATCACCCCAAGAATTGGTGTCTTAAGTACAAGAGCTTCTAGAATACGATACAAGTCTGAAACTAAAATGACAAATCTAACTTAAGGGATATCCTGTCTGAATACTGAATAACAGAATACGTAAAGATAGAGGGAGGTGTGGGCCACGGAACAGCCAAGCAGCTCACCACAACTCCAAGAACTTCAAGCCGGACTCAATTTGCTCCACGAGATGTGCTCCTACTCGGAATCGAATCTGCACCACAAAGAGTGCAACAAGCGTAGTATGAGTACGAAACCACGTGTACCCAGTATGTCTCATTGACCGACAACGAAGAAGTAGTGACGGGAGTTATATAAGAAAAATAAATTATTAAATTATACAAGTATATATATACATATATTACACTTACAATTTAGGTCCATCAATAAAGGAAATCAAGCATCAAGTATTTTCCAAACACCAAACAAAACACATAATCATCAAAATAAATGATGTGATGAAATGCAATGCAATATAACACCATGTAATGAATTGTCTCAAAATACCCAGTACACACTCAACCGTATATACATGATACTCCTCGGAAATACATCGAGAGTTCATGACCCATGGGGGACTCGCGAGGTCCATATACCGACACGGACGATCTCCACGTGTCTGTGCGGACGATCTCAACGCACTATCATAATATCAACAATTTTCGCACGGACGATCTCCACGTGCCCAAATTACAATATTAACATCTCACCATCCCCAGCACGGACGATCTCCACGTGCCCAACTTATACTCAGTCTCATGTCTATGCATGTGCACAATATTATTTCAATAGAGGGGATGATAATGCATCTCAATCAATCAATATGAACATAATACATAACCACCTCAATTATCACAACTATACGGGTGAATTAAATAAAACACAATCACACAAGAAAATTCAAATCAATAATATATCAGCTAATGCCCATATGCTTTGGCATTCTCAAATTTCAATCCACATCCTATAATAGTAATTTTCCTTTTTATAACACCGGTACTCGTACCAATGCCCGTCACACTATTGATACGAGACCACCATCTTTCCCCCTTACCCCTTTGTCTATTTTTCATTTTTTATCCTTAATTAGAAAAACGTCCTTCAACAAGTCTAAAAGTCTTAACATACCTCAAGTGCCGAATTCGTGTCACGAATCTTCAAGATAGTTCCTTCCCTTTTTGCAAAG
>CM064972.1:56236131-56556130 GCA_032847665.1 Solanum chilense | reverse complement strand
CTGAGAGAGAAGAAGTGTACGATCAATCGGTCCAAGATTCACAACACGCTTCATTATATACTGTAAGAAAAATTATATTAATTCGTATAATATAATTATATTTTTACATATTAATGCCTAGACAGTTCTGCTTTTTATTTACTTCTATAGTATTGTTGGACCTCTACGGTAAAAGTGAATTCTATATTATACCTCTTATTATTTGTCGAGGTTCCTCAGCGAGGTTTTAACTTTTGAATTGTGAAGGGGACTAAAAGAAAAAAAAATACTAATTGAGTAAGTAGTGAGAACATATATGATGATCGAGAAAATTTTAACTAAATAATGTTTAAAATTCTTAGTTATTAACTATGACATAATCATGAAGAATGCTTCCCACTATTAATCAAAATTTAAGAAAGAATAACGATATAACTCTCTCGGCTTTCAGCTCAAGTTGGTGAAATAACTTGAGTCTGCGAACTCCAAAAGAAATTACTAAAACAAAATCATAGAAATAGTATTCAATCACCTGAATAGTGTTGGCGAAATAGCATTTGAACAAGTAAACAAGCACTGGTGTACAGAGCTCCCAACACATCCTTAGTGTTTTTTTTTTACTTTTTCAGATTAGCTTCAGGTGTTTACATCATTATATTTTGATTCATTCTATTGTAGTTAAATAATAAGATAAAAACAAACTAGACTATAACTTTGTGGTTTAATATCATTCTGAAACATGTTTAATATCATTTTGTCAAAGCAAATAGGTATCTTAAAGAACTCTCAGAAAATTCAACTTTACTATACTATTCAAAATTCCAATCTCCTTTTTAATGTAAGGTCCAAAGTTGGACCATAGGAATACTTCTTTCATAATTTATTTCCAAATTTAATACAACATAGAGATTGGGCAACTAATCCTCTTATGAATTTCAATAATTATCCCACTAACAAGTAGAAATGAAATCTAAATTAGGAATACGGAAGAATGCTAAATCAGCTCATTTTTTTCCCAATATTTTTACTATTCCATTGTAAAATAAAATTAAAATAATTTAAGAACATGTAAGTTATAATTTACTCCGTGAATCAGAATCATTAGGCAAAATGATACTATACTAGACACAAGATGAGATAAATAAAACACATTCTAAGTAAAGAAAATATGAGATGTTAAAGAAATACCTAATTTATATAATTTGTAGGGACGGATTGTTATGTTGTCGGGTTGTGCTACTCCGAAATTTTGATTTATTTAGTGTGGGGCTGCTTCAGTTGTCAAAATTAAAACCATCAATATTCATCTTCAAGTGTAAGCTTAGAAGCCATGAAAGTGAAAGAAAGAAGGAGAAGGTGAAAAGGTAAAGTCATTTTCTATAAAGTGGAAGATTTTCTTCCACTTTTGTAAAGTGAAACTTTTTCTTCCACTTTATAAAGTGGAAGAAAAAGTTTCACTTTATAAAGTGTAATTTTTACTTACACTTTATAAAGTGTAGGAAAAAGTTCCGTTATACATTAAAAATATACTTTATGACACTAACGAAAAATGTTTAGAAAATTAAATAAAGTGAAACTTTTTTTTTCCACTAAGCTTATTTTAGTTAGTAACTAAAATAGTGGCTTATTTTGGTCATTTTTACATTTTTGTGGCTTATTTAGGTTTCCAACTCTATTTTGGCCAGAGATAAGATTTATTAGTAATCTAAGTAAATTAATAAGTCATTTGTGATTGATTGTTGTTTATATTATTATTTTAAGACCAAGAACAAGTCACTCTAATTCGAACATGAAAGTATCATATAATAAGAAGTCAAAGCGCATAAGTTTTTGACATGATTGCATGAGAAAATTAATTTAAAATAAAATTACTTGTATCATACCTTAAGAAACAAGCGTCTCAAAATGAAGACACTAAAAAAGTTTCACCTATATAAACATAAAAGTAATACCACTTTGTTTGAGAGCTCAAACTTACTTCCATAAATGTTCATGAATTTTGAATAGCACATGACCATTAAAATACTAAGCATATCTGAGTTGCGAGCAAAAATAAAATGTTTATCGATGTAATTTTGATACATTATAGACTTGAATGAGCGTGACTTCATTTATTAGTTAAACCACAAATGATGGAGCCAACAATGGTAATACCAAGTCTCACTTTTTGATACTTTCATACGATTTACGAATAAGGTAAAAATTGACAAGACACTATGTTAAGTTATTTCACCTCCATCTTTATTATTTAATCTTTAATTTCCCTTGTGATTTTTCTTTATGCATAACAAAAATATTCCACAATTGTTTGTGTTCTTTAATTTACCAAAACATGTTGTATTTCCTCTACTCCCCAACAACAATTGTCTTCCCATATTACTGAATTATTTACACTTTGTTTGGATGATTGTTACACATTGTTTCATAATATATTGTATTGTACTGTATTGTATGGTAGATACAAGGTTTGGCCAGACTATATTGTTTGTTGTTGTTTAATAACATTTTAATTGTTTAATCCCATGGTCGCCTTCGTTCGTAAGGTAAAAACGAATAGACTTTCTTGTCTTGGCCCAGATGACGCACATGACCGGTCAAGAAAGTTCTTATTTTTTAATTTCGCTTTCGCTATGGCTACAGTCAAGTGGCTCCCCCTTTACAAGAATCTCTCCCATCAGAAGAAAGATTGATCGCTTTCGGTAACC
This sequence comes from Solanum chilense, assembly GCA_032847665.1. Classification (NCBI taxonomy): domain Eukaryota; kingdom Viridiplantae; phylum Streptophyta; class Magnoliopsida; order Solanales; family Solanaceae; genus Solanum; species Solanum chilense. Next base: position 56,553,446 of record CM064972.1, on the reverse strand, counting down.
CAGAGCTCCATTGCATGTGCTCGAGGTAGAAGTTTTTTTTAGAAAGATGTGAATGGGAAAAAATTTTGACCACCGGTAGCGAATGCTTTTGAAAAGATTTGAACGTAGAAGGTTGTTTCCGTCTAGCTACGGAAGCATTGTCTGAAGTAATAAGAAGAGGGAAGTGACAACTCTGAAGTTCTTTTTCTTTGATTTCAATGACCGATATCGTACAAGACGGAAGTCATGAGCGGGCACTTTCTTTCACTACTAACACCATTTTCAACATGCTGAAACATTCTGTTTCGTCGAGCCCCGAGCTTGTGGTCCTCCTTTGAGTGTGGGTTCAATTGAATGAATCTGTCAATTCAAGGAAACCGTATGTAGCAGCAAGGATGGTGCATCGCCTATTTATCGTTCTCGCTCGGGAGTCAAAATGAACACGCCTGCTACCTACGCTTTGAAGATGTTCAACCGATCTCTTACAAGGGTGTAGGGCAATCTAGTATGGGATTTGCATATCACTTTCTTCCTGGACAATCTGAATTTGTACTAAAGGAGCTGGAATATTCTACCAATCATTTAGAGAAGCTCTCTCAGGAAGCAAAAAAACTTGCGCGAAGGACGTTTTCTTCTCTGCCCTCTGCTCTCCAAAGGCCAAAAGAGAGACTGCATCCATATTGGTACTGTCATTGCACAACAAGCAAAGGAACGCAGAAAACCTTCCATTGGCAGGCGATTGTGTTTTCACAGGATTTTTCGTTACTCATGTCAACATTCTCACTTCTGATATCTCCAGGTCTTGTCTTCTTTCTTCTATTTCATAGCCTCTTCTGTATTCTTCAACTTCTTCTTTCAATTGAAATTGAGATTTTTGCCTATCCTCCTCTTCCTTCGGTTTGCCTCCACGAACGCACCACTTAGGAGCCCTACTCATATTGCAAAGGCGCTACTTCAATTCAAGCGCAAGCCCCCCCCCCTTCTATTGCATAATTGCGGGGGAACTCACACATGCGGTTCTTAAGGGGGGAGAGCTAGTAGGAGCCATCCCATCCCAATAGCGTATATTTGGAGCTCAATATGAAATCCTATTTTCTTGAAAGACCCGTTTCGATAAGGGAAAAATCTAGAGATTGCTTCGAAATAAGATCCTTGTGCATGTCGTGAAAGAAGCACATTGGACGGGCGTGCTTTGGCCGTGTCTCCGGGGCACAGTTGAATGTAGATATCATGAACGCGGAAATTGGAAAAACAAGGGCGCAAGATTTTGACATCATAATCTTTTTGTATTTTATTCTTTGTAAGAATAAAAATGAACTTCTATGAAATGAAAGAGTTTCACGGGAATTGCCTTGATCGTCGGATATCATTGAGAAAGAAATAGGAAGAAGTGTTATCGAACGATTTCTGTAATTCTTCCAACACATAGAAAAAGGGCTGAAGAAACTAGTCCATGACTTGACATCGGTAGAATGCTACCTCCAATTCCCTGTATGTAGAAAATCTCTTCATAGGGTACTGTAGCTGTACAGTCATGGTACCATAGGGATGGTGAGTATGAAGTCGCACCGGGAGCTAGTGCTTGCTATCTAAGAATTGCTCCATGGATCTCATCGGAAATGTTTGATGCTTTTTGGGGCTTCTTTGGTGACCGTGAAGTCACCGGATGTTTGATTGTATCGTACTAATTTATTAATTTATAATATTTAAATAATTAACGTAGAGGGTAAAATAGTATTTTTAAATATTATGTAAAGATATAATTGGAAAAAGAAATTAAGTAACAATGGAAACACACAAAATAGGTTGTTCCATAAAATAGGGGTTTTCATTGTTACGTAACAATGAAATTTAACAATACAGTACAATATATTTAAGTAATAATCAAAACAAACATTGTAGGTATAGCAACAATACAATACAATACAATGGATAACAATGATCCAAACATTGTGGTAGTTTCAAATTACTTGACTTACAGAAAAACATAGAGTCCCGAGCCTAAAGAGTATAAAATGTTAACAAAAATTTCAAAACGGTATATGAATTTTTATTTTAACCAAAAGGGCAAAATCGCTAAAAGAGCAACGATTTCGCTCGTCAAAAAAAAATCGCTGCAATAGCAACGATTTGCAAAATTTGATTTTTCAAAAAAAAAAAAGAAATCGTTGTCTTGGCAGCGATTTCCAAAATATTTTTTTTAATGACTTTTTCCTAAGAAGCGATTTCTTTAATTTTTTTTAATTTTTAATTTGAAATTAAAAAAAAAAAAGAGAAATTAAGAGCAAATCGCTGCAAGGCGATTTGTCTTCTAAAGTTATAGTTTTACCCTCTCAATAGTTGCCCTGAGTAATTTTATGATCAGTCGGTAAAGTTGATTTGAGAATTTCAACTATTCGATAACTACGATTATTTAATGGATGGATATATATTAAATAATTTATTCATTTATTCAATGGTTAATGGGCTAAGTCCAAGTGTTAAGTTAATACCCTATATTAACCCATATATATAAAGAGTTAGTGGGATGTTACTTCTATTTTATTGTAACATGGAAAAAAACAAAAGCGACATAAGATTCGAAGACAAGCCACGGGTAAAATTCTATCTACCCTTTTCATTTTTTTCTTATCAATTATTAATGTTTGATAGGGAAATAGTAACAGTTAGAGGATAGGCTTTAATGGGTTTAAAAAAAAATTGGAGTTATGAGGGTAGGTTATTTTATTTAGTTTTATTTATAATTTGTTGATTTAGGGGACAAGATACGCATGCCCTCATTAATTAGTGATCACATCCTTTTCCATTTGAGAAATTAAAATTTGGAAAGATGCTCAGATGGTTTGTACGTATAATTGGATGATTGCTTGGGTTCTCGATTCAAGTTACTGAATGTAATTTAACGATAATTTCGGGTTCAATTTTGTTTAGTTAATTGTTATAATTGCTTTATAAAGTTCATTTTTTTTTATACATTAAGATAGATAGTTAAATAGTTATTGTATTATATTATATGAATATTATTAGATTTATGATATTGAACCAAATTGGGACTTAACTCTATGCTTGAAACTTGGGAAAATATGATCATTGAAATGTCAATTGACATCAAGACTTCAGAACTTGATTATAAATAATTGAGTGAGTTCTTGGGTCTAGGCTAGACATGTAGTGATATGAGTGTTGTAAATTTTGAAATCTTATTGTGATTATCTATTTGAATAGATTTCTTTGAGTTGGAAGTACAACGAAAAGGGAAGGCTCAAGTTTTGAAGTGATTGTTTGACTAATGAGGCAAGTGGATTTCTAAACTCTTGCTAAGTGTATGAAATATGTGTATTTCCTTGGGATATATGTGTGGAAGTAATGGGACTTGGTGATGGGTTGACTTGTCCACATTGATTAATTCTAATGATGAAAACAAAGGATAAAGAAAGGAAATGTGAATATTTGCTTGTGTGTGATGTGTTGATAATGGATAATGGTTTGAAAGGCTTGTTGAATCATCGTTGATGTTGTTGTGAATTGTGCAATATTATGAAAATGTTCATAATCTCTTTATTTGTGTGAACATGTCATTTGCATTATTTTGAGACATGATTGTGACAAGTGTTATGTGCATAAAGAAAGAATGAAAACTTAAAGAGAATGTGTCATTTCGAGGGACGTATCGCGCGCTGCGATAGATACTATATTTCGAGGGACATATCGCGCGCCGCAATGGATACTATATTTCGAGGGACATATCGCGAGCTACGATGATTACTATTATTATCAAGGGTCGTGTCGTACGTCGCGACAGATGCGTGGACAGATATGCCCCCCATGGATCCCGGACTGAGAGACAACGGGTGTGTATCACTAGGTCAGACATGCATCATTATACTTGACATTGCATTGCACATACTTATCATTAGTGAGCTTGATATTGTGTTTTGCTGATTTTGTGAATGTCTTTCTGTGGAATTGGTGATTAATGAATACTGAGCTTGTTGTTGAGGATAAATATAATTTGTTAAAGTATTGTTGTTAAGGGCATATAATTTACCAAAGTGTTGATGTGGAGGATATGTAATTTGTCAAAGTATTGTTGCTGAACTATGTGCTATGTAAACTTTGAGTTGTTAGGTTGGGCTGATTTTTTATGCAGGTTGTAGTTGTGGAGGTTCGGTTGGGGTGGTAGGAGTACCCGTATTTCATCCCCTTATCTTGTGTTTAGAGGTTTACTTGCTGAGTACCGTGTGGTTTGGTACTCACCCCTTGCTTCTACAAATTTTTTTGTAGGTTACTAGCCCCGACCTTTATGATATATTTCTCTTCGTTCCAAGGCTTCTTGGAGATTTGTGAGGTTGTTGTTTTTCATCTCAGCAGACCTTCTTACTCCTATTTATGATCTTGTTCTACTCTAGAAACAAGTTCATTTGAGACTTGAGTTTTTCTTTTGAATCAATTGTAATACTATAGAGGCTTGTACACGTGACAACCAGGTTTTGGGGGGTATGATTTAAGTTGTAGTAAATTTTCCGCATTTTATTGTGTTGGTTGTATTTTAGGCTAACTTGTCTTAGTGGGATAAGATGAGTGTCATCACGCCCATTTTTGGGTCGTGACATTACTACTTATTTTTTATAAAATCATTAAAAAAAATTATTTTTGAATAAGTAGTAAAAAATTTAAAATTGAAATTTCTATAAAAAAAATTAAAATTTTATTTTAAAAATTTTAAAATATTTTTTTAAAAAAAAATAATTTACAAAAATAATAAAATAATTTTTTGGAGACAAATCGCTGCCCTTGCAGCGATTTGCTCTTAATTTTTTTTTAAATTTCAAATAAATAGTTTTAAAAAATTAAAGAAATTGCTGCTTTGGCAGTGTAAAAAATTATTTTAAAAAAAAAAAGTTATTTTGAAAATCGCTGTCAAGTCAACATGATAATATAATTGAAAGAATTTAAAAAGAGTTTTGAGAAAATTATTTAGTCAAAGAAAATTTAAAAATATTTAACTCCTAAAACAAATAACAATTTTACATAAAAGGAGGCGGGAGAAAAATATCTTTTGAATGTAACAAATTAATCAATTCCTCCCATCTATTTTACTTGTTATATTTTTCATTACACTCTTTTTCAAAAGATTAACAAAAGGAAATACTTTCATTAAATTATTCTTATTTACTCTTTAATTTTGATTTGATGCTACCTTTTAATTATTTCCATCACATTACTCCCTTTCTATATTTATTAAGTAAAAATAAAAATTTAATCATCTCTTAATTTCTTAAATTATTAAACTTTTGAACTAAATAGTTTTTCAAAAAGTACGATAACTAATATGATTCATAAAGTAGCATATTTCTTAAGGTTCACATAGTGTGAATGAATACCTTTTACTAATACTTTTTATATTTTGATGACTCGTAAATATTAAAGAGGATGAAAAGTAGAGCTTACAATTCTTAAATTATTTCCTAATCACAAAAAGGCCTACAATTTTAATGAGGATATGTCAAATCCTTACATTTAGTAGTAGAACTACCATATTTTATAATAATTTTTTTTTAAAAAAAAATTAATAAGAAATTGACTCCCCCAATAAAATCGGCCAAGAGATTCTTCTGCTTGATATATACAGGCAAATAAAACTTTATTATATTTTAATAATTAATAATAATAACAATAAAAGATAGGTTAGGCAGTGGAGGTTGGAGAGTAGTATTTTAAATATTTATAACCCATTTCCATGCACACAATTAAAACCTTAATTAGCTACATACTAGGATCAACTATCTTAGTTTTCTCCCATATATGGCTTCAAAGAATAATGTTGTTTTTGGTGATGAGGAAAACCAGCTTCCTGGTGGGACTAATAAAGTTCAACCTTGTTCTTCTACATCAACAAAGTATGTCAAATTAATCTCTTTGATTTATTGTGATCTTTTTCTTTAATTTGTTAGATTGATTTCTCAGATCGTCACTTAATCAATATCTATTATCTCAGAATGTCAATTTCTTTGTTGAAAAGTTTTGGAATGGTGACTTTCTGAGATAATAAGAATTAGTTGAGTAACAATATGAAAAAAATAAGCATTTATTTGTCCTAATTAATTATTGTTCCGATTAGCAGGAATACTATTGACGATGAGGGAAAGAAGCCAATTTTTCTCTCATTCTCTGAAAGGCTGGGCGTTCCTGATTTCTTTTGTTTGGATGTTAGTAATATATTTTAATTTCATCACTTATTACCGCCAGAATAAATAAATCGAGCATTATCCATGCATAATTTTTGTTGTTGTTATTGTTATATAGGTATGGCGAGCGTCGATGGGAGAACTCCTAGGCTCAGCGGTTCTTGTTTTCATGTTGGATACTATAGTAATTTCCACTTTTGAAAGTGACACGAAAATGCCAAATTTAATCATGTCAATTCTCATAGCGATTGTGATCACAATTCTACTCCTGGCTGTTGTTCCGGTGTCCGGAGGCCATATCAATCCGATTATCTCCTTCTCGGCCGCGCTTGTTGGAATTATATCCATGTCAAGAGCTATAATTTACATAATGGCACAATGTGTTGGTGCAATTTTAGGTGCACTAGCTCTCAGAGCAGTGGTTAGTTCATCAATTGAAGACACTTTCTCACTTGGTGGTTGTACTATCACAATAATTGCACCAGGCCCAAATGGGCCCGTTATTGTGGGCCTAGAGACGGCCCAAGCCTTATGGCTAGAGATTATTTGTACATTTGTTTTTCTCTTTGCTTCAATTTGGATGGCTTATGATCATAGACAAGCTAAGGCTCTTGGCCATGTCACTGTCTTGTCCATTGTTGGTGTAGTGTTAGGCCTTCTAGTGTTTATCTCGACCACGGTGACCGCGAGAAAGGGCTATGGAGGGGCGGGGATGAACCCGGCGAGATGTTTGGGGCCAGCTATTATTAGAGGAGGTCACCTTTGGGATGGACATTGGATCTTTTGGGTTGGACCAACTATTGGTTGTGTAGCCTTCTATGTGTACACAAAAATCATTCCACCAAAGCATTTTCTTGGAGAATATGGATTCAAGCATGATTTTGTTGGAGTTGTTAAGGCTTTGTCGAATGTATAAAGGCCCAAATGTAAAAATGGGCTTTTGGTGATGTATTTAGTTTTTGGGTTTCCCTTAAGGGCCAATAATAAACTAAATGTGTAATAGGACTTGAGTAATAAGTAAATAGAACATTATCATCATATTGTCCCTACCTAGTACCCACTTTATGTAATTTAAGCTTAAACTTATGAATGATTCGACAAGTTTTTCTGTCTTTCAAATGTACAAATTAATAGTATTAGTTAATGAAGAAACCAGTTAAGTATCATTTGTCATTTACGTATCGAAAATTTTGTTTGGTATTCGAAGACGATAAGTGCATTAACGATATATTAATTAAAGCATATCATCAAATATTGATTTGTGTGATATTTTTATTAAACATATAATAGTAAATTAATGTATTAACATATAAATTTTAATTAAATGACTCTAATACATATAGTTTACAGTGTGAAGTGTTGATTTAAAACTTTTAGATTGTAAGTTTGAAACTATCAACCCCTTATTTTAGCCAACATATATACAAAGTTCTCAAAGGAAAAATGGGGGAACGTAGCCCGGTCCATCACCTCAAATTGAGGAGGGGCACAAAGTTTAAACCAGTGCCACCCATTTAGTTTTAGTGTTTTCAGACTGTCTAATAAAATCTGTGTCATATATATATATATATATATATATATATATATATATATATATATATATAATTTTTAACCAAGTTAACAGGTGCACCCTTACACGTAAAGATGGGCCCGTTTCTGTTTGACATGCATTTTGATATCAAACAAACTAAGTAGCCGTTTGGCCATGCGATATCATATCACGATATTGATATTATGAGATAGAATCAACGTTTGAACATGCAATTTCACACTGATTTAATGTCATGATTTCATATCATAAGATGTGATTCCATATTCTCTTAAAAGCATGATATGGAATTACATGGTGATTCCATATCATGATTTGAGATATTTTAATACAAAAATTAATCCTTAAATTTATATTTTGTTAAAATAACCCCACATTTATATCTACTTACCATTTATTTCATATGTACATAAAATTTATAATCACATCATTACTTTTTAAAATTTATTATTCTCATCGACATAAAATATGTTATTTTCACCAACATATAATCACTTTAACTCACACCAACCGATTGTTAAAGTGATGAAATATTATGGTCTATAAACATGAAAATATAGTTGCGGATGATATTGAACAACAAATGGCTCAAAGTAACAATGTTGGTTCGTCTTTTCGTCACATGATCGAGAAATGCAAGTTCAACTTGAGGAAATTGTTCGTACTATGTGGGAGGATTATATTAATTATTAGTACACTACAATTTATGTTCAATTTTTTATTAAATTAAAGATAGATAAAAAAAAATTACATAAAAGGAGAACAAATACCTTTGTAATAATTTATTATGCGATTTTATAATTTTTTATTTGATATGATTGAATAAACAATCAGGTTATTTTAATAGTTTTACAACTTATGAGATTTTTATGTTTATGAGAAAATATACAATATAAAAATTTCATATCGCATGTCCAAACAAAACTTTAATTTCATCTTATGATTCCATATCATGATTTCATATCATAATATCATATCGCATGGCTAAATGAGCCTTAAGTAAACGAACTCTCGAGCTTAATAATATTGTCATGAAAATTTTGTTCATCAAAATTAATTAGTAGTACATTTCATTAAAGACAAATTTCACTGTTAAATTTATTGAAATTTTGATTAGATTAAGATTAAATAAATAATATAAGTATTTTGATTGAAAATGTGTCTTTTAAATGAAAGTTTGTTTACTCTTTAGTTGGTGTATTTTAAATTAAAGCGTGTGTTTGTTCATTCTTAATTTGGTTACCTCAAGTTTTATTGAAATCGGACGAAGACAGATTTCAGTGTAATTTTTAACATAATATTTTTCCTTATAAACATTATACAAAGAATTTTTTTCTTCTTCAAAAAGATCAAGTTCAAGTTCTTGCTTTTTAATGGGATTTCTTAATTATTTGCTTAGTGCAGAAAGTTATAGGCTTGTCACATACACTTAAGCTACTTACGAGCAATCCTATAGCAATCTCGAAAAGGAGAAGAAGCAAATATCATTTTTGAGAAGTGTTTCAAGTCATCAGTTCTATTTCGTTGTTCATATTATAAAACCTTTATCATTATGAAAAAAATGATAATTGTCTTTTTTTGATATGTCAAAAATAACAAGTAAAAATGAAAATCTATTCTAGAAATAACTAACAAATAAAAGTGAATAGAGAGGGTATTTGTTACGGTTCAAAGGTCAATACATCTTGTGAGTTTGATGTTGTAAGAAGCCTATAATTTTTTGTGCATTTACTTAAATGTGATTTGAGTTTTCATATATGATGGAATAAGTAATAGATTTCTTATGATCATGGAGCTAAAACTCCATTGTTGCAGATCTCTGCAATTCTAAGGAATTGACAGATGAAAAATCTAGAAGATGAAGAAAAAGAAACAGAGAGTATTATTCATCTACATTGATTACAGTTTTAGTTCTTATTTATAGGAATCATATTATGCTATGTATTCACACTTTAGGAGTTGTAGTTAGTTATAACTAACTACAAGTAGCCTAACTATTTTCCTGACTCCTAACTAACTAATACTAACAAACTTAACTACTTATTGGACTAAGTGATTCCAATACTCCCCCTCAAGTTGGAATCTCTGTAGACATTGAAGACTCCAAGCTTGTTTAACAATCCATGGTGTTGAGTAATTCTCAGTCCTTTGGTTAGAACATCTGCTAACTATTCCTTTGTGTTGATATATTCTGTTTGTATCATTCCACTTTTGATTTTTTCCCTCACAAAATGGCAGTCAATCTCAATGTGCTTGGTCCTTTCATGAAAAATAGGATTAGCTCCAATTTGAATTGCAGCCTTACTATCACAGTCCAATTTTACAGGAATTATCACATTCACATCAAGTTCTTTTAGTACTCCAAGTAGCCATGATATTTTTGATACTGCAGCTACCATGCTCCTATACTCAGCTTCTGCTGAACTTCTGCTGACTGTATGTTGCTTCTTGGATTTCCAAGAAATGAGTGAATTCCCTAGCTTGATTACATACCCTGTTACTGACCTTCTTGTGTTTGGGCATGATGCCCAGTCTGAGTCACAGAATGCCTCCATTTTATTACTATATTCACTGCTAAGTAGTATTCCTTGTCATGGGCATCCTTTAATGTATCTAACCAATCTTAATGCCGCTTTCCAGTGAGACACCTTAGGTTTTTGCATGAACTGTGATAAAACTTGTAATGCAAAACATATATCCGGCCTAGTAGTTGTCAAGTATAACAATCTACCAATTAATCTCTGATATGAAGTAACATTTGAATATAAAGGATCATCTGTCTTTGCAATGGTTTCATCATATTCAACAGTAGTTAATTTGACACCTGACTCTAGAGGTGTGCTTTCTGATTTTGAACCTCCAAGACCACAGTCTGAAATCAACTCCAGTGCATACTTTCTTTGACTGAGAACAATGCCATTTTTTGATCTTAGTATTTCAATACCAAGAAAATACTTTAGATCACCAAGATCTTTCATTTTGAAGTTACTATGTAATGTAGCCCTTAGATCCTGAATCAAAACACTACTATTTCCATTTATAAGAAGATCATCTACATAGATCAACACTGCTGCAATATCATTGCCTAGAAGCTTTCTTCAAGCCATATAAAAACTCAACAATTTACAGACTTTGTTCTCCCCCTGCCTTTGAAATCCCTGAGGCAAGTCCATGTACACTTCTTCAGTGAGATCACCTTGAAGAAAAACATTATGGACATCCATTTGAAAAAGAGGCCAACCATGTGATGCTGCAACACTAATCACAGTTCTCAGAGTGACCATTTTAGCCATTGGAGAAAAAGTTTCATGATAGTCCAATCCTTCTTGTTGATTATAGCCTTTGGAAACAAACCTAGCCTTGTACCTTTCCACCTCTCCATTGGCCTTAACTTTAACTTTATAAACCCATTTTGAACCAATAAGATGTTTACCAAATGACAAATCCACTATTGCCCAGGTATTGTTTTGCTCTAAAGCATCTACTTCAGACTGTATTGCATCCACCCATTGTTGATGTTTGGAAGCTTCCTTGAAGCTGGCGGGTTCCACTATAACTGAGAATCCCTTAATAAAGCTATGATAGGATGGTGTCAAGAGTTCATAGGACAAATTATTAGCAATAGGATATAAACAAGTCATATTGGACTTAGTTGAAACTAAGTAGTCCTTATGCCAAAGAGGAGGCTTAGAAGATCTGGTAGTCCTTCTAGCTGGTGCAAGATTACTATCACTTGTGATATCATTATGTTGTGGATCCAACACATTATGTGCAACTTCTGATTGTATAGGATTGATCACTGTCTCCTCAATATGTTCCTCAACAGAATCTACATAATTTTGAGATATATTAGCATCTGCACGATCAAACATGTCCATTTGTATGGGAACAGTCTGATCTGTGAATGATGATACTTCTTCTGTGATAAAATCTTTGAAAGGAAATGAATTCTCCATGAATGTAACCTCCCTGCTTATTGATATAACATGAGTCTCCAAATCTATGACTTTGTATTCTTTTTGTGTCTCTGAGTACTCAATGAAGACTGATTTTTTTGCTCTTGGAGCAAATTTATCTCTCCTTGGCAAAACTGATACAAAACATAAACATCCAAACACCCTCAAATGTTCTAGATTAGGTGCTCGTTTATATAGAAGTTCATATGGTGACTTCCCTTGTAGTATAGTTGTAGGCATTCTGTTTATCAGATAAGCTGCAGTTTTAACACAATTTCCCCAAAATCTGATAGGCATTTCAGTATGAAACTTCAGTGCTCTGGCTACATTTAATATGTGTCTATGCTTTCTTTCAACAATAGTATTTTGTTGAGGTGTATAAGCACATGAACTTTGATGAACTATTCCAAGAGAAGAAAACAAAACACTACATTTAGAGTTAAAAAACTCAGTGCCATTATCAGTTCATACAACTTGTACTTTAACCCCAAACTATGTATTAACCATCAACGTAAAATCTTTTAATATAATGTGCACATCTGATTTGTGCTGAATTAGACAAAGACAAGTAAATCTACTGATATCATCAACAATTGTCACAAAGTATTGCTTATTATCATGGGTAAGAACTTTGTAGAGTCCCCAAAGATCAATATGAAGAAGCTGAAAAATATGAGTTGACTTAGAATTACTTGTAGGAAAACTCAATATACTTTGTTTTGTCACTGGACATATCTGACATCAACTGTATATGGTGATGTTGAAGTGCTTCTTGAGAGAAGGTATTTGTTCCATAACCTTGATAGGTGGATGTCCAAGTTTGAAGTGCCACAAGTCAATCAAACTTGCATCCTTTATTGATGTTGAAGCTGAATTAACCCTTGCTCTAATAGTACCTTGTAGTAAGTATAAACCATCAACCTCTTTACTAATCCCAATCACCTTGCCACTGTAAAGTTCCTGCAGTACACAAAAGTGAGGAAAGAAACTCACACTACAAGATAATTCCTTGGTGAGTTTTGCCATAGATAGTAAATTGAACTTAAAATCAGGCACATGAAATACATCCTTCACTGTCTGATTTCCAAATATGACTGAATTGCATGTATGTTTCACTTGAGCTCTGCTTCCTGTTGGCAACTGAACCGTACTCGAGTGTTCATTCCTTGTGTTTTTCAATTCATACATGAGATCCTCATATGAAGCAACATGATGAGTAGCTCCTGAATCAATTATCCAGTCATATGCAGAGGACTTAGTCTGTAAAGAAACATTACCTGTCAAGTTAGCCTTGCAGTCACTTGGTTCTTTGTTGTGTAATAGATTCTTCATTTGATTGTACTATTTCTTTGTGAACTCAGACTTCTCCTTCTGTTTATCTACTGAAGCATTGTTAGCATATGACTTGAAATTACCAGTGTTGTTGTAAGCATTACTGTTGTAAGATCCATGTGATCTAAAACCTTCAGTATTGTTCTGATATGATCCACTAGAATCTGATTGTTTCCTCTTGCTCTTGAAGTCATAAGGATAACCTACCAGCCTGTAACATTTTTCAGTTACATGATTTTTGAAACCACAAATCTCACATCCAGTATTGTTATTGCCTGGTAACACCTTCTTCCCTTTGAATCCTTGTCCTTATCCACTTCCTGCCATCATAGTAAGTGGCTCTTTGTGTGAATCCACTACACCTAATACTCTTTGACTTTCCTCTTGAAATACAGTTGCATAAGCTTGGTTAATGCTAGGTACTTCACTTTTCAGCAACAAATCACTTCTCACATGACTGAAAGACTCATTTAACCCCATCAGGATTATCATCAATCTTTGTTGTTATAGATGCTCAATATAAGGCTTAGCATCATCACATTTACATGATGGTGAGGGTACCAATACATCAAACTCATCCCATAAATCCCTCAATTTAGAATAATACTCTGTTACAGAATCCGTACCTTGCTTTAATGTGACCACTTCTGTCCAGAGTTGATAGATCCTAGTGAGATTAGACTTATCGAACCTCTCCTTTTGAAATCTTCCCAAACTCGTTTTGCATTAGATGCATATACCATTGTTGTCAACATATTGTTTGCTAATGTGCTACTAATCCATGAAAGAACCACTGCATTGCATCTTTCCCATTGAACTGCTAATTCATCCTTGTACATGCTCTTCAAGCAAGTTCCATCTATGAAGCCTATCTTATTTTTCACCAACAGTGCTAATCTCATCGATCTGCTCCAAAGACCATAATTCTTAGGTCCTGTGAGTTTTGTTGTGATCAATGCTACACCAGACATGTCTGAAGGCTGCAGATGAAGTGGATGATTATGTCCAAGTGTTGCTACAGTAAGTTCTGCCATGACTGTAATTTGAACTTCAAAAATTACTTTGCGGAAAGAAAAATTTGAAATCAATCTAGTCCTAGTTTTGCCTGATCTGATACCATAATAGATTTCTTATGATCATGGAGCTAAAACTCCATTGTTGCAGATCTTTGCAATTCTAAGAAATTGACAGATGAAAAATCTAGAAGAAGAAGAAGAAGAAGAAACAGAGTATTATTCATCTACATTGATTACAATTTTAGTTCCTATTTATAGGAATCATATTATGCTATGTATTCACACTTTAGGAGTTGTAGCTAGTTATAAATAACTACAAGTAGCCTAACTACTTTCCTGATTCCTAACTAACTAATACTAACAAACTTAACTACTTATTGGACTAAGTAATTCCAATAATAAGCTTCTAAACATCCAAAATGTGGGAGGCTTGTTGCTTAAGATTAGAAATTAATTTTGCATTATCTAATATATATTTGGAGAACATAAATTTGAGATAGTTTATTCATATAATATCGATACACCCTCCATTTCAAATTAATCGAATTATTGAGATGTTTTACACCTTTTAAAGAAAGAAGATTAAAATATAACTTAGGTATAATTTTTAATTTTTACCCTTATTAATTATTATCAATTTTTTTAATAAAATAACTAAATATTAATTCACAACTAATTTCAATACTATTTAATGAATAATAAAATTAGAAGAAGATTTTAAAAGTAATCTAGAAAATTAGACAATTAAATTAATTTAAAAAATAAAAAATATCACGACGATTTGATTAATTTGAAACAAAAAGAATACTAAGAATTATGCATATATCGTTAAAAAAAATGAAGTGATTATTTTTCACATTTTTAATGAAGGATCTTGGACTAGCTGATATCATATTAAGTATCAACACTAACCAAATAGTGGCATTGATTAATCGCATAAATTGACAAAATGTTAAATAAATCTAGTTTCTTAAATGTGTAAGAGGTCAATACTTCATCTATTTCTAAATCGAGTTAACTAATTCTGATGAAAAAATTATGGCTTAACTTGTTAAGCAAGTTCTATTGGAAGAGCCAGTGGTCCAGTTCTTGTTTGTTTTTTTTTAAAAAAAATATTATTTTTTATAGATTTGATGCTCACTCTGTCCTTAATTATTGAAAAAAGGCATGAATTTCTCTGTAAAGTTATACTGAAAAGTCAGTTACACACTTCAACTATCATAACGATCTATTACACATGTTAACTACTTCAAAGTGAATTTAAAACTATCCTGATATGTGCAACACCACTCTCAGAGTATGCAGTGTATAACACTTGCTGCCACATCAGTGCCACGTCAGGATTTGTATTTTTTTAAAATCTTTTTTAGTTTCTTTTCTTTATTACTTATGTTTTATTTTATTAATTATATTTTACACTAACTATTTTCTAATCAATTATTATAGTTCTCTAATAATTATGTCTTCTTCATAGCAAAATGGTAAAGAAGAAACTTTTAGGAATGACCATCAAAAAAATTACCCTAAATCTGGAGTTTAGTCAAAGTTGAAGAGTTCTTCCATTCCAAAATTTACTCACAAGAAGTTTGCTTCAATTTCTTTCATTGATTGGTCATGAAAAATGAGCTTCCATGTTATTTGTTGCGACTTGCAGTTGTAAATATTTTTAAGATTTGGACATACATTCTTTGTTCTTTTTCCATGTTTTTCATGGAGGTATCTTAAAAAATCAAGATAATAGAAAAATAATTTTCTTCTCATTTTCAATCGGTCACCCAATTCACTCATAATATCCGTCGAAGCTTCAACAATTGAAACCTCTCAAAATTTTACTCCTGTTTGAAGTAATTTGTTTCTTGATTGCTTCTTGTTATTGGTTTATTTTAAGTTTAATGGAGTGTGAAGAAGATGAGGATGGTGGGGTATGCAGAAGAAGATATATGTGTGTGTGTGTGTGTGTATATATATATATATATATATATATGTACTTACTTTTTTTAATTATTATTATTTTTTCATGTCAACTTTTGGAATAAATTAATTCACTTTTAAATAACAGAATTGTGTAATAGGTTGTCATGATAGTTCAAGCGTATAACTGACTTTTCGGTACAAGTTTAAGGTGGAATCTATACCTTTTCCCTTAATTATTTGTTCACTTTTAAATTGACTCACTTATTAATAAAACAATTGATGACATTGAGTTTACTATTTTACCCTTATTAATTATGAAGTAAATGAATTAAAAACTTAAGATTTTGAAAAAGTTCTATTTTTTCAAAGTAATTAGTTGAAGATAAATAGGTAAATGCTATAAAATCAAGCTCATAAGAATATAATCATAAAAAGAAGAAAACAAGAGAAGTAGATAGAAGAAGAGAAAATTTCTTCATATTCAAGTGTATACAATGGTGAATGATATCTCTATTTATAGTGTTGAGATATCATAGTCAAAGGTCACCTTGGAATTATACATAGTTATCATCAAGGTTCATATCACCTTGGAATCTTATCACATTGGAAATATTAATACATGAATCCAATTTATTGTTGGATAACTCTAATGGATCATCCACATAACACAATAGATTTATAACACTCCCCCTTAGATGTCCATAGATAATGTGCCTCGTTAAAACCTTACTAAGAAAAACCCTGTGGAAAAAAATTCTAATGAAGGAAAAAGAGTACACATATCTTTTGATACGCACTATTTGTTGTCTCATTAAAAATCTTGCCAGGAAAACCCAGTGGGAAAAAATCTCACTCAAGGGAAAAAGAGTGCAACGCGTATTATACTCCCCCTGATCAAAACATCACTTAATTTGTTGTGATGATGTCTCCAATCTTCGTACATTGTGGTTGGTATATTCTTTTTCAAAGAACACATTTCTTGAATATGGTGTGTCATTTATCTCAACCAGATGCACTTTTGACTTGCTTCATGGAGGGCTTTTATTTCTGCATAGCAACAATTGCTTCATTGATCGCCAGGATATTATTGTGCCTCCACATGCAAACACATAGCGTGATTGAGATAGATTTTTATGCAGATCAGATAAATATTCTGGATCTGCGTAACCAATCAATTTTGTCTAAATTTCCTCGGGATAGAATAAACCCAGAACTATGGTCCTTCGAGGATATTCAATCATGTGCTAAACACCATTTCAATGTCCTTTTATCTTGGAGAAACTGAATCTTGCCAGTAAATTTATTGCAAAACAAATATCTGGTCAAATATTGTTAGTAAGATGCTCTAGTGCCCTGATTGTACCAAGATAGAGTTTCATCACCAAGAAACTCTTCATCCTTCTTTTGAGATCAAACTGAATCATCATTTATGTCAAGTGATCTCATAATCATTGTGGTACTCAATGAATGCGATTTATCCATATAAAATTGCATCAAAACTTTTCAGTGTATGTGCACTGTTAGTCAAATATTTCATTTGTCAAATTATCAATTTGTAGGTCAAGACAAAATTTTGTCTTACCAAGACCTTTTCATAAAAATACAAGGACAATTAGGGTCATTTTTTTACCCTTTTTCTTCCTCGACTATTTCAATCCGTATAAGGATTCTTGAAGCTTTATTGGAAAAGTTTCTTTCAAACTCTTATATGCTTCAGACACCTCGATTGTTTCAAAGATTTTCATATAACCTTCATTGTGTAGCTAGATATTACAATTATTCATTACATGCATTCAATTTTTCATATGTTGCCAGATCAAAACAAACCTCATTGCATCCACCAAAGGAGAAAACATCTTCAATAATGTCAGGATTTTTGCGATAAACCTTTATGCCCAAAGGCACAAATCGAATTTGATATCTTACGGTTATGCTATCGCATAATAATTTATTTGTACCCCACTGATATTATACCTTGATTTATGGACTACCAGTCCAAAATGTCACTTTTCTAAGTGAAACAAAATATACTTGAATTGCACATTTTACTTGGCCAACCATTTATCTGTCCACACTATATGACAGATTTGAATTCAAGATCCTCGTCACAATTTATATCATTGAGCGCTACCTCATATCAAAGATACCGTCGACGGTTATTTGATATCGATTCCAATAAGACATAACTTATCGAGATCTCTTCATTTTTTATTATTTCAGGTACCTGAACCTTTTTCAAGATTTTATGAAGTGTTATGTCAATGTGCTCGTTTATAGCACTTGCCTCATTATCATGACCATATTGATCATTTTCTCCTTCCTTCTTCAAGGAATTTTATATTTGGAATCGATTCTGTCCTTCAAGGACTTCACATTGGAGCATTTGCAGCTGAATTATATTATAGGGTCAGTGCATTCATCTGGCAACTGATTTGCAACATTATGCAACTGAATTATCCCTTGAACTTTAAGTTCACATATTTATTTAACGAGGATCTAGATAATTCATAATTAACCTCACACATAATTTTCAGTTGTCAATCATTCCCCCCCCCCCTAATGTTAGAAAATCTAACATTCATTCCAACCTTATTTGGAAATTCATCTTTGTGCGTGGTGGAGCAATTAAAATCATAACCGCATATTCAACATTTTAGATGAAAATTATATGGTTCCTGACCCTGAACCAATTTTAATGGGGTAACCTTGTTGGTTTGATGCATACATGTGTTGCTACATGTTAAATAAAATTATCTCATACCAAATCTTATTTTAGGGTTTTGTTCTCATAACCATGATTTAGTTATAATTGGAGGCATACAATTTCTACTAAATCAACCAGCATTATCAATATAATTTCATAGTTTGGAACTGTGCTCTTAATTTTAATAATTCGAGCAAACAACCTTACAAAAACCAATTTGTAAGTTGACAACAAAATACATGTGACCATCGCATAGATGCATCAATCATATAGTTGCAAATGATCCACATGACAGGTGAATGGGCCCATATTCACCCTTTTATATGTTCCAAATTTTTTAGGGGATTACAATCCCAACCTTAGCTGGTACAATGATCATTTTATCAAGAGAACAAACAACACAAGAGAATTCTTAAAGAACCTTTATTTCTTCATCATATAAATCACCTGAATTCTCAATCACATTTGCATCAAATTTAATCGGAATGGTCAACCAGTCATGCCAACTGATCTTTATTTTAGAACACTTATAATTTACTTTCACATGTGATTTCATCCGCATGTACATGTTTGTATGGAACAAACAAGAGGAAAAGTGGGATAATCTTTTAAATAAACATTTATAACCCTCTTCGGTTGTAGTGATTTATAGTCTCAATATTTATTTTCAATTCATCCAAAACTTAAAAAATTTCTTTTGAGACTTACTACAACCCAATATTATTCCTCTGATAATAGCACAACTCGTTAGAGCTTGCAATTAATTTTGTGTACTATCACATATTGAATGACACAATCCCTATTGTGAGCATCTCCTTCAAGGAGAATTATATCATTATTGTCATGGTCAAAACATTACGAGCAATAGATGTTTCTTGCTTTACTTTTGTTGTAGATAGGTACACAACCAATGACAAATTTGTATTGCCACACAATAATGACCACAACCCTTATAGGCAAGAACTATTTCTTTTTTTTGCCCCTTCGATAGTTCATAACAAACATACCATAATATTTATGACGTATAAATGCACACGATCATTGACCGTTCATGACAAATAAAATTTATATATTTCTCTCAAACCTCCCATATAGATGAGAAGTGACATGTATCATTTTTTCTCAAACCTTCCATAAAGGTGAGTTGTGCATATATCCAACCCATAATGATTTTATCATATCTTGACCCATTCTCTTATAGAATGGTCGAGCATTCACGATACTCATCACAAGTCACATTCTCTTCAAGGAATGGACTAAATATTTATATGTACTTCATAAATTTGCATTATAAGCACATTGTCATAGCTTTAAAATTCATCATAGTTCCATGACACACCTCAACATCACTTTGAAAGATTAAGTGTACCACACTTTATCTTCTTGTATCATGATAGAGGATTTATAAACTTGCCAAATTATTGGGTTGACAACATTTACAAGTCTAATGACCTTTCATACAATTTTGATGATAAAATCCTTTACATTTTGAAGGACTATTTGAAGATCTCATAGTGTTCTTTCTTTTATCATTACCACAATGATGACTATTATAATTCTGTCCCTCCACACCCTTATTCATATCATTAATTATTTGTCATCTTTCAGACTAATCATTCACTGCTACCACATTCATATGATTGAATGGAGCAAAACAACAGGCGGATTTCAGAGTTATCACATGTTGCTGCCACATTCTTTTCAAGGAATGGAGCAAATTCAATATGATGAATTTCAAGACATTTCTATATTATTTTTCTTAGTCATCATTTTATCATCGCTATGGTGCATTGGCTCAAACTCAATGTCTTATCCATATAAGGCGTGTTACGCCATAATTCTATGGGACTTGAACCCAATCACGATGCATCAAAACTCTAATTGATGTCTTACCCTTTTGGTGCGATAGAACTTGAATCTATCGTCTTATCCTCAAATATTTTTTATTATGGTGCATCCGGACTTTAACATGATGTCTTACCCTTTTGGTGCGATGAAAGTTGAATCCATCGTCTTACCCTTAACCAACGGTATAATAAATCGAAGTACAACATGATTTATTCTTTGAGTCTTTCAAAACAATCAAAATTATATTCAAACTCATGCTATTAAAATTTTATACCTTCTTCCATTTAAGAAGTTTTGTATAGCATGATTCAACCAATAGTAGATATGTCTTCGGTTCCTGATAATTGTTAGTGACTGAACACTATTTTATTCTAAATCATAAAATATTTTAGAAAATACATACCTGATTTTATGCATATAATACTTTGATATTCATAACGAGATCAACCAAAATATGAGCTAAAGAAAAACAAGAACTCACTCTCAATTAGATAGAGACTCGTGCTGATAACGTGTTATAAAATCAAGCTCATAAGAATATAATTATAAAGAGAAGAAGACAAGAGAAGTAGATAAAAGAAGAGGATTTTTCTTCATATTCAAGTGTATACAATTGTGAATGATATCTCTATTTATAGTGTTGAGATATCATAGTCAAAGGTCACCTTGGAATTATACATAGTTATCATCAAGGTTCATATCACCTTGGAATCTTATCACATTGGAAACACTAATACATGAATCCAATTTATTGTTGGATAACTCTAATGGATCATCCACATAACACAAAAGATTTATAACAGTAAATTTTTTTTGTCATTTTTTGATTTGTTAAAATAGACAAGTAATTAAAGACATAGAGAGTAGTATATAGCGATGTAAAATTGGACTGGAATTACCACATGAATCATGATGGTTGTTTAACTTGGATACGATATAATTTTATAAAATCAAGAAATAAACTTGTATTAGTAGAACTAAAAACAAGAAAATAAGTTGAGTGATCGAACAATTTATAAGAGAATCCATTCTATATTGATCCCATCGAGTATCAAAATCAATTAATCACACGCGAAGCATGTTCTCCAACACTCAAAGATTTAAATTGTGTGTATATCTTTCGTTAGTAGTTTTATATATTCTAATGACTCGTAAATAGTAAAGAGAATGAAAAAGTAGAGCTTACTATTGTTAAAAATTATTTCCCAATCACAAAAAGGCCTACTATATTAATGAGGATATGTCAAATCCTTACATTTAGTAGTAGAACTACCATATTTTATAACAGATATTTAAAAAGACAACAATTAATATGAAATTGACTCCTCCAATAAAATTGGCCAAGAGATTTCTTTTTGCTTAATATATACACGTAAACAAAACTTTATTACATAACCTTAAGTCAAATACTAGGATGAACTATCTAAGTTTTCTCACATATGGCTTCCAAGAATAAAGTTGTTTTTGGTGATGAGGAAAACCAGCTTCTTGGTGGGACTAATAGAGTTCAACCTTGCTCTTCTACATCAACAAAGTTTGTCAAATTAATAACCTCTTTGATTTATTGTTTTGTTAGATGGTCACGTAACCAATATTTGTTATCTCATAAAGTCAACTTCTTTGTTGAAAATTTTTGATACGGTGACTTTTTGAGATAATAAAAATTAGGTGAGTGTCAATCTGAGAAAGTTCAAGTTTTAGTTTGTCCAAATTAATTAATTTCACATTTGGCAGGAATAATATTGATGATGATGGAAAGAAGCAAAATTTTCTTTCAATTTCTGAAAGACTGGGCGTTCCTGACTTTTTTTGTTTAGATGTTAGTAATATATTTTGATTTTATCACTAATTACCTTGAGAATAAATAAATTGATTGTTATCATAGCATAATTATTATTATTTTGTTATATAGGTATGGCGAGCATCAATGGGAGAACTCTTAGGCTCAGCGGTTCTTGTTTTCATGTTGGATACTATAGTCATTTCCACCTTAGAAAGTGATACGAAAATGCCAAATTTGATCATGTCAATTCTCATTGCAATTGTGATCACAATTCTACTCCTGGCGGTTGTTCCAGTGTCCGGAGGCCATCTCAACCCGGTTATCTCCTTCTCGGCCGCGCTCGTCGGAATTATATCCATGTCAAGAGCCATGATTTATATAATGGCACAATGTGTTGGTGCGATTTTAGGTGCACTAGCTCTCAGGGCAGTGGTTAGTCCATCAATTGAAGATACTTACTCACTTGGTGGTTGCACTATCACAATTATTGCACAGGGCCCAAATGGGCCCATTATTATGGGCCTAGAGACGGCCCAAGCCTTATGGCTAGAGATCTTTTGTACATTTGCTTTTCTCTTTGCTTCAATTTGGATGGCTTATGATCATAGACAAGCTAAGGCTCTTGGCCTTGTCACTGTCTTGTCCATTGTTGGTTTGGTGTTAGGCCTTCTAGTGTTTATCTCAACCACAATCACCGCTAAAAGAGGCTACGGTGGGGCGGGGATGAACCCGGCGAGGTGTTTGGGGCCCGCACTTGTTAGAGGAGGTCACCTTTGGGATGGACATTGGATATTTTGGGTGGGGCCAACTATTGGTTGTGTAGCCTTCTATGTGTACACAAAGATTATTCCAGCAAAACATTTCAATGCAGAATATGGATACAAACATGATTTTGTTGGAGTTGTCAAGGCTTGTTTGGGTCCAATGTATAAAGGCCCATAATCAATAATGGGCCTATTTGATGTATTTAGTTTCGATTTCTTTATTATGGGCCAACAATAACTAATGTGTAATGGGCCTAGCCTTTGGAAACGCATATGTTCTTGAATAATCAAGTATCACATCACCTCTTTTCTTGTCCTACATATATAGCTTTCAATAGTATGATTGAGTAAAATATTAAATAGAAAGTAAATTTTAATTATGATAAAATAACATATGTGTAGACACCACATAGAATGATAAAGGTGGGATAGTTAAACTTAACACTTAAAAACAATAAATATATGCCTAAAATTATGATAAAAATAAATATATTAAAAAGTATAACGAAAGATAAATATAGCCTTTTCTAAAAGTACATTACAAATATTAAGACCCTTTTCCTTTAAGTAAATATCTATAGCTTTTGACATGTTCAATATTTTCTTTTAATTCTTAAATCTTATATTCACTGTTTAACCGTCATCACCTAAATTGAATGGAGGAAGTATATTATATCAATCATAATTTGTTTTGGTGCATAAATTAATGCGAAAGTATGCAACACAAAAATCAAGAAGAATTAAGAAAATATTTTCTTAAGAGGTGTAAAAAAATAAGTACTCTAATTTAATTGAGACATTATACACTTGAATTAGCATGGCTTCTTTTTTTTTTCATTAGTTAAAACCATGGATCATGGTGACAGCCATGCAAATCCCAGGTCTCATGGTTGATACTTACAAATAGGGAAATATTGATAACAACAACACTCTGTCAAAATAAGATATTTGATCTCCCATATTCTCTATTATTGGATAATATTTGATTTACATACTTTAACATTTGATGTATTTGTTTTAAAAAATCATTCCTCTACTCCCCCACATCAATTGTCTTTCCATATTACTTACTTAGTTTCCAAATACTTGACCTTTTTTTAAAAAAAATAGATTGTTTCGAGAGAGGGGGTAAATGAAATTTTCTCTGTCTTAATTTATGTGAAAAGATTTAATATTTTTTCTTATTTTATATTAACGATTTTTTTTAATTGTTCAAAATAATTAAACTGTTCAAAATTTAAGATGAATTTGAAATATTTTTCATATTTGATCTTTTATTTAATGAGAATTTATATTTTTAGGAGATAAATTGCACAATTTAAGAAGTTATATCTATGATTTTACAAAGGATAATAACGAAAAAAATGATTTAAATTATGGTTTTGCATGTTGTTCTTAACGAGTATGCATTACCTCACAAATTCAGTTAATATAGAACAGAGGGAGTATTAATTTATAGTGTACTTTGATTATATTATCCTTATTTGCTATTTCATTTTAATTTAATACTCCATTCTTCAAAAATATTTCTCACATTTCGCTTTTTGAGAGTCAGAATAATTTTTAAAGTCAAATTAAATTAGATTAATTCGATATTCTAAAATTAAAATTTAGATACTCAAAAATTGTACAAAAAATACTATAAAATGCAATATTTTTCATCTCAATATGATTAAAAAAATATCCTTATATATTAATCAAAATTCATGTTATTATTCAAGTCTACGAAAAGAAAACCATAAAAAAAATCCTTTTTCACCACATTTATTGAATAAAGATAAATAACGCTGAATCATTTCTCTCTCTAAATTTTTTTCTATCACGATAATTATTTTTGAACCAACTATTTATAAGAAGTACCATGACTAAAATCTTCTAGAATAAGTT
The DNA here is from genome assembly GCA_032847665.1 of Solanum chilense. Taxonomy (NCBI): domain Eukaryota; kingdom Viridiplantae; phylum Streptophyta; class Magnoliopsida; order Solanales; family Solanaceae; genus Solanum; species Solanum chilense. The sequence continues at coordinate 56,528,526 of CM064972.1, read as the reverse complement.
TCAAGTGGTGCGAATACCTTTCAATAATAATACGTTACTAAAATTATTAAGTAAATCATAAAAGGCCTACTATTTAATTATAATTTACCACATTCCTACATGTACTAATAGAAATACCATATTTTAGAACAAATTAACAAAATTAATTAATAAAAAAATGAAGCCTCTAATAAAATTGACCAAGAGATCTTCTTTATTGCTATATACACGTAGACATAATTTTCTTATATTATAATACATTGGATGTTGGAGAGTGTAGTATTTATAACCCCATATCCATGCACATAATTTCAAGGAAAATAATTAAAAAGCTTAAGCTAAATACTTGCAAACTAACTTTGTTTTTCTCCCAAATATGGGTTCCAATAATAATGTTGTTTTTGGTGATGAAGAAAATCAGTTTTCTTGTGGAACTAATAAAGTTCAACCTTGCTCTTCTACACCAAAAAGGTGTGTCAAATTAATTTCTTCTTTCATTTATTATATCAATTTTCCTTTATTTTGTCTTAATTAATTATGTATTTAGCAGGAGTACTATTGATGACGAGGGAAAGAGGTCAAATTTTCTCGAAAGGCTGGGCGTTTCTGACTTCTTTTCTTTGGATGTTAGTATTACATTTTGATTTCATCACTAATTACCTTCAGAATAAATAAATCGATCTTCGTCATTACATATAAATTAAACGTTTCTTTTTTCTTATATAGGTATGGAGAGCGTCAATTGGAGAACTCTTAGGCACATCGGTTCTTGTTTTCATGTTGGATACAATAGTAATCTCTACCTTAGAGAGTGACACAAAAATGCCAAATTTGATTTTGTCAATTCTCGCAGCAGTTATAATCACAATCCTACTCTTGGCAGTTGTTCCAGTGTCTGGAGGCCACATCAATCCAGTTATTTCCTTCTCAGCCGCGCTCGTCGGAATTATATCCATGTCAAGAGCCATAATTTACATAATGGCACAATGTGTTGGTGCAATATTAGGTGCACTAGCTCTCAAAGCAGTTGTTAGTTCATCAATTGAAGACACTTTCTCACTTGGTGGTTGCACTATCACAATAATTGCACCAGGCCCAAATGGGCCCATTAGTGTGGGCCTAGAGACGGCCCAAGCTTTATGGCTAGAGATCTTTTGTACATTTGTTTTTCTCTTTGCTTCAATTTGGATGGCTTATGATCATAGACAAGCTAAGGCTCTTGGCCATGTCACTGTCTTGTCGATTGTTGGTGTAGTGTTAGGTCTTCTAGTGTTTATCTCAACCACGGTCACCGCCAAAAAGGGCTACGCTGGGGCAGGGATGAACCCGGCTAGGTGTTTCGGGCCCGCTATCGTTAGAGGAGGTCACCTTTGGGATGGACATTGGATCTTTTGGGTTGGGCCTACTATTGGTTGTGTAGCCTTCTATGTATACACAAAAATCATTCCAACAAAGCATTTCAATGCAGAATATGGATACAAGCATGATTTTGTTGGAGTTGTTAAGGCTTTGTTTTGATCGAATGTATAAAGGCCCAAATGCAATAATGGGCCTATGGTGTTGTATTTAGCTTTATAGACCGGACTCAATAATGGCCCTAGCCAGTATCCACTCGATGTAATTTATGAAAATTTAATTTTATCAAATTATGTTTCAATAAGTTTTCTCCTTCTCTTTCTGCCATAGGGCAAAGAACATAAATCTATCATTTGTCATTTATAAGTTATAATTACAGGAATCCCTCAAACTGATACAATAATATAAGCGATGATACATTAATTTGATTTGTGAGATACATTAATTGTTAAGTAGGATACATTACATTTTATACATGATATACTAATATGATGTACATTTTATACATGATATACTAATCTGATGCGCGAGATATATTAATTTGATGGGCGAAAATGAGAGATTTTGGGGGATTTGTAAAACTAATAGGGAATAATGATAATAAGAGAACTTAAAGGTGAGATTTCTGTCATTTTTTCTAGAAAATTAATACTATTAGTTAATGAAGAAACTAAATTATCAGTTTTCATATACATATTCAAGTTATTTGGCTAATTGACTAATTAATTGTTAATTGATGTAAATGGGAAAAGACGTCTCAATCTTCAATTCTCAACTACGCAGTAATAACCTATTTTAACTGTATGACAATTTTGAGTGCATATTCAACAAAATGAATAAAATTGGCTAAGAGATCCCCATGGGTATATACGTAGACGTAACTTTCTTTCTTTTCTTGTATTTTAGTTACAACAAAAGATAGGTTAGGCAGTGGTAGTTGGAAAGTAATATTTATAACCCCATATCCATGCACAATTTTTCAGGGAAAATGCATTGATAAATACTTAGCAACTATCTTAGTTTTCTCCTAAAAAATGGGTTCCAACAATAATATTTTTTTAGGTGATGAAGAAAGCCAGCTTTCTGCTGGTAATACTAATAGAGTTCAACCTTACTCTTCCACACCAAAAAAGTATGTGTGAAATTAATTTCTTTAATTTTGTCAGATTGATTTATCAGATGCTCACTAAACTAACATTTATTACCTCACTCATGTTACTAGGAACACTATTGATGACGAGGGAAAGAAGCAAAACTTTCTCTCACTCTCTCAAAGGCTTGGCGTTCCTGACTTTTTTTCTTTGGATGTTAGTAAATATATTTTGATTTCAAACACTAATTAATTGACCATATTTGTCGGTGCCAAAAAAATTGAACTTTTTTTTAATATAGGTATGGCGAGCGTCGATGGGAGAACTCCTAGGCTCAGCGGTACTTGTTTTCATGGTGGATACTATAGTGATCTCTACTTCCGAAAGTGACGCTGAAATGCCAAATTTGATCATGTCAATTCTCATAGCAATTGTGCTCATAGTTCTACTACTTGCGGTGGTTCCAGTGTCCGGAGGCCATCTCAACCCGGTTATCTCCTTCTCAGCCGCGCTAGTCGGAATTATATCTATGTCAAGAGCCATAATTTACATTATGGCTCAATGTCTTGGTGCAGTTTTAGGTGCACTAGCTCTCAAAGCTGTGGTTAGTTCAACAATTGAAGACACTTTCTCACTTGGTGGTTGCACTATCACAATAATTGCACCGGGCCCAAATGGGCCTGTAACTTTGGGCCTAGAGACGGCCCAAGCCTTGTGGCTTGAGATTTTTTGTACATTTGTTTTACTCTTTGCTTCAATTTGGATGGCTTATGATCACAGACAAGCTAAGGCTCTTGGCCTTGTCACTGTCTTGATCATTGTTGGTTTGGTGTTAGGCCTTCTAGTGTTTATCTCAACCACGGTCACCACGAAAAGGGGCTACGCCGGGGTAGGGATGAACCCGGCTAGGTGTTTGGGACCCGCAATCGTTAGAGGAGGTCACCTTTGGGATGGACATTGGATCTTTTGGATTGGGCCTACTATTAGTTGTCTGGCCTTTTATATGTACACAAAGATTATTCCACCAAAACATTTCCATGCAGAATATGGATACAAACATGATTTTGTTGGAGTTGTTAAGGCGTTGTTTGAGTCGAATGTGTAAAGGCCCAGATGTAATAATGGGCCTATGGTGATTGTATTTAGTTCCAAAACTTACATAAATATATGATAATAAAAAAATATTTACTTTTTGTAGCAATTACATTTTCTTTTCACTCGACCACTTTTAATTCATTTATAATACAAGTTTAGTACATATTACAAATATAATTATTATTCAAAAATATAATACAAGTTTTAATGATGGATAATACATTTATCACACATTTTAATACACTTATAGTACAATGTGACAATTTTTTACCAAACAAACATAACATATTTCAAAAACAATTATAATTCAAATATATTACATACATAATTCACTTTTAATACATATTACAGATTTATCACAATAATTGCTATAAATGATAATAAACAAAAAGTATCAAAAAAATCAATAATTATTTTTAAAAATGTATTTATTCATGTAATTTTTCTTATTTAGTTTTGGTTCCATTATGGGCCAGTAATAAATCTTTAATAGGACTTGAGTACCAAGTAGTCGATGTAAAAAGATGAAATGACATATATATATATATATATATATATATATATATATATATATATATATATATATATATATATATATATATATATATATATATATATATATATAACTAATAGTTACAATTAGCAATAAATAGTTCAACATTAATTAGTATATAATAGAAAAATAAAAAATAAGCATAAAATGACCCAAATTAATTAATGATATTTTTATAGTTTTTATTTTTTATTTTTCTCGTATAACCAAAATCACTCAAAAACAAAAATAACGGAAACATACAAAATTATATATACAATACGTAACCGCCTAAAAATGGTGTATTCATTCACTTAGTATTACTATACATTTATAGCTATGTTATCCCGTCCAATGTATACATATTAAAAAATTAAACACTTTATGTATTCATTCACTCATAATATGTATACACTGCATTGAATTTTTTTTAATCAGGAAGATCATGTATGCATTGCATTCATGTATGCATTGCATTCATGTATGCATATCCGTGTATTCATTCTCTTAAAAATTGTATATATTTCAAATTCTTCCTTCAGAAAATGAGGATTGCACATGAAATATAAAATGCTCAATGGAAAACACGCAAGTTGAATCGAATAACGAGAAGAACTTACATGACTATAAAATTTAGAGTTATGGATGGAGAATCCACAAAGTTAGAATCAGAATCCCAATTTTATAAATAATCCTACGATAAGTTTCTTAAACATGACAATTGATACCCACAATTAATTACTATTACCTAATTTTTTTAAATCTAAATTAGATATAACCTTCAATTTCAAATTAAAACATAAAAAAATAAAATCAAACGACAATACAAGAGGGGTCAAATATAGGCTAACAAGTACAGAAATTGATGGGTAAATATCAACAAACCATCAAGAATTTGAAAGCGAAAGAGACAAAATAAACTATGAATGAATGTTTTTATAGAATTCAATATGTAAAACTAATAAACAAGAAAACAAATCATCTTTATTTAAAATAATGAAGAAGATAATCAATAAAGAAACACAATTTAAAATAATCGTATATGTATGGCACAAAAGAGAAAAAAAAAAAGAAAAAAAAACACTTCTCAATAAAAAAGGACATCATGCTACCACCTTTTAAAATTATTAATTTAATTAAAAAAAGCCTTCTATATGGGTAACAAATTGTAAAATTTGATTTTAAAAAACCTTTTTTCGTCAATAAAATAAAAAGAGGCTATATGTTGTCAATTAGTAAAATGGAGGTCATGTTATGCTATTTTTCATGTAAAATGTTTCAGCAAGGTTTTCTCTCTTTTATATAAGATCAGGTTGTTTTATTGAAAAATTAGCCTAAAATCTAGGATTTATTTTACCATATTCTTCAAAATATTTCATTCAAAATATTTCACAATTTAAAAAATTATGAAAATTCATACTCTCCCATATTCTCGGATCACTACAACAAAAAATGATCATTAGCGGTAATTAATTCTTAATTGCCACTAAATATGTATTTTTAGCGGCAACTGTCACTCTTTGTATATCTCCCTAAAGCCTCTAGCAGCATTGGTTCTAATGACACTTAACTAATGTCTGTAAAGACTTTAGCACTCTTTATTAGTGTCAATATTTATACCGCTAAAAGTTATTTTTGTTGTAGTGTATACATCACTTTGCGCGATGTATCGGGGTCTGATACATCACTTTACGTAATATATAAGTCGGATACATCACTTTATGCGATGTATTTGAACATATTCGATGTATCAGGACCTTGAGTGATGTATTTGAAACTGAAACGTGATGTATCAGAGCAATGTATCCAGAATCAAAACACGATGTTTGAAAGTTTTGGAATATATCCGAATTTCATTAAACTTAAGAAATTTTGTAATTTGAATAAGAATAGAGATATGATATAATTAACTCTTTCATTGTTATATTAGCATATCTCGACCACAACATTTGGTATTAATAATATTTGTACTTTTATTCAATTAAAAAGTACATATACGATACATTTTTAATCAATGTAATCTATAGGTAAATTAAATATTAGTTAATATTAACATAAATATTTCAATATACTAAAAAATATCAGATTTTAAATATCATTATACAAAGTAAATCACTGCATAAAAAAGAATCACCAAAAAAAGAGAGTAAAACTTTTTACATGCATAGGTAAAAGTAAAACTTTGAATAATATAAATATTAATATAATATTAACATAAAGATTTCAATATACTAAAAAATATCAGATTATTTTTTATATATAAATATCATTCTACAAAGTAAATCATCGCATATAAAAAAAATAACTTTTACATATAGCAAATATAAAACTTATATTTGTATTTTATAGCTATAATTTATATAATTGCGCTCCATATCAAATTTTATGTATGCTATGGAATTTTTGATTTGTATAATTCGCTAAATAAATTCAATTTATACAAATTGTTCAATTTTATATAATTTCATTTATACATTGTAATTTGTATAATAAAATTTGTATTTGTATAATTATAAGTATATAAGATGAAAATATATGTAGTTGTACTTGTATATACACTTTTCTATCGTTTTATATAAACACAAACGCATTTTATACTGAAATATATAAAATAACTATTGTATACGAAAATGGCTAATTGTATATCGAGTTAGATGGCAAAAAGGAATATTTGTTGTGAATTACGAATAAAATAAACTATGAATATAACATTTAATCTAAATTAATAGTTTGCGGAGTATTTTATATAATTTCCCTAAAAAGAATCACCAAAAAAAGAGAGTAAATTACATGCAAATGTAAAAGTAAGACTTTGAATGATACAACATCTGTTCATTTTTAATTGTCATAGTTTCTATTTTTAGAGTCAAATTATAAGAACTTTGATTAACATTTTACAATATTCTTTTTATCATATTGATATGTAAAAATTGTAATTTATAGTATTTTTCTTATGATTTTTTGATATCTAAATTTTTCCATTTAAAATATCAATTTATGTAATCTAATTAACTTTGAAAATAAATCAAGTTGACTTTAAAATAAATAAAAGTATACGGAGAAAGTAATAGATAAAATACAAAATAAAACCAAAAAATAAAGAGTATTGGGTAAAGAGGACGAAAAGAATCTTTAAATTTATATATGTATATATTATAAAACTTTTTTGTTTGGTATGTGAGTTTTTCAATTTTTCATTTTCAATTTTTGAAAACTATTTTTTCTTATTAATCTTTTTTTTTTTTTTTCATATAGAGATAGAAAACAAATGGTTTAATTGACATTTCAAATATTATTTTCTCCCTCTCCCTCTCCCTCTCCCTCTCCACCAACACACAACCCTAATTCCTTGATCATCACATATCCGCCACCTTAGAACTCAGTTCCCGCTTCCTATTCTTATTTGTTATGATCCAAGTCATAGGGTTGTGCGTTTATTGGAGAAACCTTAATCCCAACTATTTTAAAGGTGCAAAATAATGTAAAAAACTGACGAATAAAAAGGAAATTTATGTAATGATTTGTAAATTAAGAGTTTTGGATCACTCAAAGTTAACTCGTAAAGTAATTAACTTTCCCAAGAATCTAGTCTAAGCATGTACAAGAGCTTCTAAGATTCACAAGGCAAACAACATAATAACAAATGACGCAACTCCCACCACATGGAAGGAAAAATATGAGCCGTTGGAGATGGTGTTCATCTTCACTTATGAAAACTCACTGACCCTACAACTAGACTATGACAAAAAAAAAAAAAAAGTAGTATCAGTACAACTATACGTAATGGTAGGTACCATCGGTTAAACCAATACCATCACATAATATATGAAAATCAACTAGTAGGAAACATACAATAAGACAATCCATTCTTCCACCTTTACCATTCTCGTATACTTTTAATCACAATAGTACATTTGACTTTAACCCCCGATTCGCTTCGGTCTTGGTCATAATTTAGTCATTCTACCCCTTAAGAGATTCTGTATGCAATCATTATCAGTCTGGCCAACCACTTACGACACGCCTGCACTTCTTTCCCGTCACCACTCAACCCTTGACCCCATAGTATATTCTACTAAAGCTCGCTAACCGTTGCAATACAAATCCCTTCCAAGATAAGCCCCGTCTACTTAACATTTGCGACACGAACACCACCCACCCTAAGTAATGCATAGTAACTTCGGCCTCAATCTCCACTTACCATACCACATCCCGATTGGGCCTTATCATTCCAGTTCATTCAGTAACAAAATATCCATCACGTCACGACGTAGTGAACACACAAATCCAGAATGCATAAATCAATTAATGTTTCAGGAACAATGTACGTCTCCACATTCTCAATAACAAGTACATATGTCAATTCAACAATTTAGTCATCATTTTAGAGCAACATATCGTCCACATTAATTATCAATAACTAACTGATATGAACATTTTAATGGTATGTGCCGAAACGTGGCACCGAATTAAAGTTAGTGTGTCAGAACATGACACCCGATCCATTCAGCACAACCACAATCACAATTACACTCATATGTACATTCTTATAATCATACAATCAAGTGTTGAATCATGAAATACATTTGATCATTCACATTTATTTCATTAGGTTTGATCAACAATGTTTCATTCACATACATAAATGCATTACAATGAAGTAATCACCAACATATATCACACAAACAAGATCAAACCATCACGTAGGTTAGTTCACGGAATAGGATTTCCTCCTACTATATACGTCTGATGTAATCCTAGCAATATATGTATACTCATCTCTTTTCGGTGCACAGAAGCCTACACTAATTCTACCATTAATTATCAATATACTATGCAGTGAATCACTAATTTAATTATAACTACTCAATTAAATAAACTTAGCTAACCTGGACGTCAAGCAAATGTAGAGAGATTATGACTCCAATCCAGGCTTCCGAACGAAGATAGGGTGGATTTTGATGGGAAATTTGCAAGCTACCCTTACGCTAGAAACATCCTTTTGCTTTATTCCCAAGCCTAGAGCAGCCTATTGAGGTTTTCTGTTGTGATTCTAGCCTCTTTTTGGTGTTTTAAGAAAAATGAGAAAATAAGATTCCGCGTTATTTAAATTTTGTCTCATCCATCCCTTTCTGGCGGCCACTTATCCTCCTAGAGCATCGTCGCCCTAACGGCATTAGACCCACTCTGGCAGGCTGAAAGACCCAACTTTCCTGACTTTTTTCGTTTCTTAATTAATGACGGTTCAAATCATTACATTATTCACTTGAATAACATCATTTAAATATTTTTAAAATAACATTTTCTTACCTACTTTTCAAACAACTAAAAAAAAGAGAAAAACTCACTTACTCTTTTACTATTTTTCTTCATACCAACCTAAGAATCCGGCTTCTAATTTTATTTAAAATAAGTTCCATTGATTTGTCAATTACTTTTATTTCTTAAAAAAGTAAATACTACTAATTATTTTTTTTTTAAAAAAGTCTTTTTGGTCTCCCCAACTGCTTGGCCAAACAGGCTCTTAAAATCCTACTTCTTGTGCTTCTTCACAACCGGTTTTCTGTTTCCACACATTTATAATTTCTCTCCGTTTTTTTCTTTCTTCATCTATGGCCCAAAAAGAGAAGAAATCATCTCCGGGAATTCCTTGGAGGACACGAATTGCACTATCCATCGTCTCTACCGTTACCGATTATTCTCGCCGTCAAAACGGCACCGTTAACCGCCGGCTACTCGGGATCTTTGGTCTCAAAACTTCTGCCAATCCGAATCCAGTTAACGGCGTTAAATCCTACGAGGTCACTGTAGATTCTTCTCGCGATCTCTGGTTTCGCCTCTTCATTCCAACTACCGATGAATCTCGGAATTTGACTTCACTTCCGATCATCGTCTTCTTCCACGGTGGCGGATTTGTGTATCTCAGCCCGGATACGAAGGCGTACGACGCCGTTTGCCGTCGTTTCGCGAGGAAAACCCCGGCTGTTGTTGTCTCTGTTAATTATCGGCTTGCTCCGGAACACAAGTACCCTGCGCAGTATGACGATGGCTTTGATGTGCTCAAGTTCCTTGACAATGAGAAGAGCCGTGAGCTATTGCCGGAAAATGTCGATTTATCTCGCTGCTTCCTTGCCGGAGATAGTGCCGGCGGGAACCTCGCTCATCACGTGGCTAAGCGCGCATCTGAAATGGCGTCCAACTTTGATGCACTGAAGGTATGGTCCCTCTTTTACTCCTATCATATTCCATGCCAATACATGTCACGTCACTGTACTGCCTAACTTTTCGGACCTTTTTTAAAAAAAAATTCTAATTTGCAATGAAGGCAATAGCTACCTCAAGTTAGCATTATTTATTTTAGACATCTTCTTGTGATGTGATTTTGAGTTTTTTTCCATAAAGAATCTTCTCCTGATAAGGGTCCGTGTTATGTAAAATGATGATATGAAATCTTAATATAAACTCAAATGATGATATGAAATATTAATATAAACTATGAGATCGTAAAGGCTCACTTTGACCCTCCAATTTGAAATTATAATATAAATAACTTGATAAAATTAAAATTTTGTTTGGACATGTAATTTGAACTTTTAATATTATATTGTTGTAAAAATCATATCAAATAAGCAAAAAATTATAAAATCACATAATACAAGGTCACAAAGCTAATATTTATTAATTAAATTTTGATTCAACAAAAAATATAAGTTATAGTGTACTAGTCTATGATATAATCCTTACATCTAGTACAAACAACGCTTGCGTTTCTCAATTATATGATCAAAAAATGAATCAATATTATTACTTTTCATCATTTGTTGGTCAATTTGATCGGTAAATAAATTTTGTAAAAAATTAATAAAATTAGTCTATAAAAAATGTGAAAATAGAAATTAATTTAACATAATAATAAATTTTATGATAATAAAAATAATTGTTATATGAGATATAATAATTTTAAAAATAATATATTTTATTTACGAATGAAATAAACAATTAATAAATATATGATATAACTTATCTGATCATATAATATAAAATATAAATGATGGTATAAGACTAGTGATAATATGACAACCAAACATACAATTTATATCACGCCAACAGCCTAAGTCATTTCAAGTCATGTCATATTAAAAGTATAAAATAAGGATCAAAAATAGATAAAAGTAACCAATGAACAAATGACAGGTAACTTATTTATCCAAATATGTTTTTAAAAAAGGTTTCAATAAATTAAAAGAAAAAATCAACACTCCCATCCCTACACAATCATCTTCTCCATCATTTTCCTCCATTTTTATTGTTTTTTCCACCACAATCCATACCCATACAATCATTTTCTTCATTATAATTGATTATATTAATTATCTTTTCCACCATGCCCATACTTGAAATGCCATTTTCTCCACCTTATTCCTCCTTTTTTTTCCTGGTCTTTTATGTCATCTCCATCCCAATTTTATCGTCTTCTTCGCTTACCAATTCTTCATTTCATTTGGTGTTTAGTAGTGCGAACCATATAACGATAGTAGTTAGTGTTTTTAAGATTGTGTCTTAAATTCCGTTCCAAAATCAAATAAGGCCATCTTTTTTAAAAGGATAGAGTAATAGATCATGATTTACAAGTCTCCATCTTTGTCAACTTTGATAAAAAAGAGAAATTGAAAAAAGCGGCTTAGTTTTTATATTTGAAAGGCATAACATATAAATATGTTCCTTTAATTTGATGTTAAGTGATATTTATATTCTCTAATTTTAGGTGTATATTAAGTAAATATTTAAATTTATATAAAATTAAACAAATAGACATACGTCCTATAGCATCATACATGATAATTTTCATCTTATGTGGTGGTGTCTTATGTCACGTAGGACACACATTTCTACTTATTCAACTTTATATAAATGAAAATGTTTATTTATGTACATCCAAAGTTGGAGCACACAACTGTGAAATATTTGTGCACATTTAAAGTTAGACGACACAACTATAAAATGTTGTCAAGTTAAAAAACACATTTATGTATTACTCCTTCAGTTTAAAAAAAGAATGTCCCTATTTCCTTTTTAGTTTGTTTAAAAAAAATGACCTTTTTTTTTGCAACACTTTAACTTTAACTTTTCACATGACATGTTTAAGATCACAAGATTAAAAGACATTTTAATACATTTGACTTAAAATTTTTTTTTCTTTTTTTTTAACTCCGTTTCAAATCAAATTACGTTATCTTTTTTTAAATGCACGGAGTATGTCTTTTTGAAATAAAAAAATAGATACGTACCTTTGAAAAAAAAAATTGTGAGGAAGCCAATCTCAATCATTAATTATACTAGAGTCTATTGCAGACTTTTCTCCCTTTTTGACAATGAAGCCTTACCATCTTTTCACTTTCTCACGTCACAATTGGTTGCTTGCTTGATTCTAATTAGAGACTTCGCCCACGCCTCCAAATTACATGAAATTTGTGGAGTGTAAAGTAAAGTAAAGTAAGACAAATAAATTGAAACTGAATAATTATTTTGAATATCACTAGTATGAAATAGTGATACTTTTAAAAATGTATATATCCTGTTTGCCCAAAATCTATGCATATTAAACTAATCAGACAATATCCCCTGATTCTGGGTTTGCCTTACTGTATTATGTGCTCTAGGTAATTGGACTGGTGGCTATACAACCCTTTTTTGGAGGAGAGGAACGAACGGAGTCAGAATTAAAACTAGTAGACGTTGATCCATTGATATCAGTGAGAAAAACAGATTGGATGTGGAATGCGTTCATTCCACCAGGTGAAGGAATGGATCGCGATCATGAGGTTATTAATGTTAGCGGTCCAAGGGCTGTTGACATATCAAAGCTGGACAAATTTCCAGCAACGATGGTAGTCGTGGGTGGTTTTGATCCCCTTAAAGATTGGCAAAGGAGGTACTATGAGTGGCTTAAGAGGTCTGGCAAAGATGTTCACCTCTCAGAGTATCCAACTATGGTGCATGCTTTCTACATTTTCCCTGAGGTTCCTGAAGCTACACAACTTATTCTTGAGATTAAGGACTTTATCAATAAGCAATGCTCTAAGGTTGTGAAGAATTGATGTGCCATGATTCACTAACCAAGATGTCATATCATGTGTGTAGTATTTGTTAGGGTTCTCATGGATAGAGCTTAAACAAGTAAAATAGGCATGTATTCATGAGGATCCATGTTTATGTGTTGTTGTAATGTAATAAACAAATGGTTGTATTTCATTTCCTTAATTTGCACGTTATACCCTTCAAATGGATTGATTATTTTAATTTTTGCTCTGGAACTAATGTCTAGTGGGGCATAAGCTTTTGCAATTGAGCAAACCACAATATATCATTTTTTACAAGGTACCAAAGCAAGTTCAATCTCAATAATTGTGTATCGATATTGTGCTTCTAAATTAAGTTGCTCACACATCAAATGTCCAACATGGGTCGTGGGGTGGGGTAGAAGTATCCACATCAAAGAAAAAAAGGGATGGGTGCATAATCTCCTTGTATGGATTTGGACATTGATCCTCCTCTCATGAGCTAGTTCGTGGGCGTTGAATTAGATTCAACATTCATCTTTTACAAGTTCATGCAAAAGTTATGAGAGATAAAATTAAAGACCAACCACAAAATAGGGGCAAAAATGCAAATGACCCAGCTATCCCTACCTCCGGGGGCTCCTATGAAGAAAACCTATACATAAATAATTTAGGGATAATGCACAAATACCCTCTCAATCTATGCCCGAAATCTCAGAGACACTTATACTATACTAAGGTTCTAGCACCCCCCTGAACTTATTTTATTAATAATTTTCTACCCGGCCTACGTGGCACTATCTTGTGGGCCCAACACTAGTTGACTTTTTTTTTCTTCAAGTTAGTGCCACGTAGGCCGAAAAGGGGTAAAAAATTATTTATAAAATAAGTTCAGGGGGTAATAGGACCTTAATATAGTATAAGTGTGTAACTGTATTTCAGGCATAAGTTGATGGGGTACTTGTGCATTTTCCCAATATTTTAATTTTGTGAAAGTAAAGATTTTTTTTGAATTTATTGTTCTTAAATAAAAAATATGTGGAATATACCGAAATATTATTTAATTCATGGATTAACATGTCGGATAAAAAATGAAATTAAATAACTTTAAAAAACAAAAGAGACATTTTTTAAATTGAAATTAACTATGGAGCCGTTTGATTACGGTTTAAGAGGGCATGTTATTCATGTATAAAATATTGTATTAGTTTTACTATGTTTCGTAAAAGTTTTTTATTAGGTTGAAAAGTCAACATTACTTATACTATGTTTGGTTGCATTTTTGTAGTCCTACATAATTAATATCAACATAACTTATGAGGGAATCTATGTATAAAGTTATGTAAGATACAAGGTGGAATAAGTTATATGGATATTAGTTATACATGTATTAAAGTGATAAATTACATATTTACCCTATTAATTTGTTTTATTTTTTTAATTGGAAACTTTATTGTTTTCCTATGTATAGATTTGTTGTTTTTATTTCTTTTTTATATTTAGACCATTTTTATTTCTTTAATATATTTTATTTTTTAATTGGAAACTTTATTGTTTCCTATCAACATTTGTTGTTTTTATTTCTTATTATATATAGATTATTTTCATTTCTTTTTATATACTTACTGTTTTGATTGATTTATGCAAATATAAATATTTTTAATATTAGAAATTGATTGTGTATTTTTTAACTGTACATATGCTAATCAAATATTAGCATTATATGTTATTCAATATATGAATATATTTCACATTTTATTAGCATGTATTATTATTTTGTAAATAATATATATTAATAATTTACAACAAGTTTAATATTCAGTAACTAAATAATATCTACATAGCTAATACCTGCATAATTAAAGCCGACATAACTAAACCTTGCATAATTAATATCTAAATAACTAAACCTTACATAGCTAATACCTACATAAATAATACCTGAAAAGCTAATATCTGCATAACTCTAACCAGTAACCAAACAACTCCTAAAAAGATTGGTAAATCCATTTGTAGAAGTACTATCCTAATTGGATATTTGATTACATACGCAAAATTACTTACATATATAGTACATACTGCTATATGTTTAGAAGTTTAGCAGGTTCAGCAATAAGAATTAAAAGATCAAAACGATCAAATTTATATCTTAAATTTGTTTCTGTTTTTTTCCCGTAGAAATGCATGTATCTTTTTCAAATTCCTGAATACACCTCTATTTTAACACTAGGTAAAGTGAATCATTTATATTTGAACAGAGGGAGTACAAAGGGACTACTAGCAAAGATAGTTTATGACATTAGTTGGAAATACTAATTGTTAGGATTAGTTGGAAAGATAGTTCACTTTGCATGATGCTACAGATCAGGGGGTTGTACAATCCAAAGATGGAGTATGTGAACCCTTGTAAATTAGGATGAATATCCCTAAATTTTAGCGGTAATATTAGGATCAAACGGTTATCATTATGTCAAAAAAGCTATTGCTAATAGTAAAAACGTAACTTTCTTTTTTAACTAAGTCCACCAAATAAACTTCATGTTCGATCATGACTCCGATCTAGGCCACTTAACCCATAGTGAGTCTTGCCATAGACAGAATGTTAGCATTACCCAACATGTAAGATGAAAGATCTTTCTTGATCTAACAATAGATTGTAAAATCCACCCATCTCCAGTACTTGTCTATTTAAAGGAAGTAGTTTAGTTTATCTTCTTATCCTGACATATCTTAATTCCTTACCCATTTGTGTATGTACTTTTGTGAAGATCACATTCATGTTCAGTAGGTGAAAGTTGCAACTACATATCTAGGTACTAATTTATTGCATTTTGTAATTATATGGGTTCATCATTAATAACAACTTGTTAACTGTCCACATGTATGGAACTTCAAAGACATTTAATAATGTATATAATGATCATAAATATTTGCAATAGTATAATATAAAATGTACTTACTATAAATAGATTTGATTTAAGTTGGCTTGTGATCTTAAAATAAAACATGATAAGAGTCTGATGTCTTAGTTTCCAATGAAGATTTTCTACAAATTAAATAAATCATCCACCTAACTCTTATGACTTAGTAATTTCTGTTTATCTCGTTTGTTTAATACATACATAATAAGTCGATTTGTTTTGAAGCCTCTTATTATAATTTGACTTCTGATCATAGATTTCATCGAATCGTCCCCTATTAAAAACCACCTACCTCTGAAATATGATTTGTCTTAAGATAGTGGAAGTCATCCTTAATTCCTGGAATTACATCATCCTAACAATGTTAAAAAAGGCTTTACCTGTCCATATGCAAGTTACAATATGAAACTATATGATGCCACAAACAAGGGGAATATTATAGTAAGTTAAATTATTTATTTATGAACACTGACAAGTAAATCTTTTCAATTTGCGAATGAAATATTGTAATATTTGTTATTCTTACAATAACCTGTATTTATAAGGTTAATAAACAGAAACAGAAATAAGATGAAGCAGAAAAAATATAAAATACAAGAATTAATCCGAGTCTACAGAAACTACTGTGTGTCCTTAAAAAATTTAATCCCCTCACTGTACCCAAGGTTATGGATTAATTTCTCCCACGATAAAACGGATTAAACCTGTTAAAGAAATAGCGGTACCTCAAACTTCTTTAACTTCAACGAACTTAAGAACAACAACAAGTCACACAGACTCAGTCGATCGACACTTTTGATTTTTGTATTTGAGAGAAAATAAATGCAGAGAAAGAAAAAAAATTCAGTTTTTGAAAAATAAAAAATTGACTTCTTTTTATAGCCATTTTCAGCAAGGAACATGTCTGTTCAGTGAAATCTGTTCAGACCCATTTTATTCAGAAAGTTGTGCTTTTTGGAAAAAATAACAACTTTTCGAGAAAATGTGTCTGTTAGGAAAATAACTATTTTTTTGGAAAGTAACGACTTTTTGGAAAGTAACGACTTTTCGGAAAGAGTAACAACTTTTCGGAATGTTACCGTTACCTGCAAATTTATAAGAGATAATTTTTAACAGGATTTATTTGATTTAACAAAAACTGATTAAATAAATTTTGTCCAAAAAATTTATAAGTCAATCATTTGCCAAAGCCAAAGCCGAGCCGAGCGAGCGACGACGACGACGGCGCGAGGGGGCATCTTCTTCTTAGCCCTTTAAGAAGTAAGGAAGTGTTTGTTGCCAATCTGTGTTAAGAAAATCAGAAATTACTGGTTGTAATAAATCATTCAGAAACACGAAGTAACTGAGATTTTTAGAACCAGTAAATAAGATGAACATAAATTTATTTGTAAAAAATAATTTAATCTATAAAACTTACCAGAATCTAGAATACTCTTTTTAATAATTTAGGAAGAAAATCAAGTCCACTGAATTCACAGTGTCCCCTTAAGGAAATTATTCCCCTCTAGTATCCGAGGTTTGATTTGGAATATAACCTCCCAGGGTAAAATGATCTTAATCAGTAGAGTATAGATACCAAAAACTCTACTGTCAGCGAATCAATCCACAGAAGAAAAGTACACGAAGAAATATGTGTTTTTAAGAAGAAGGAAGATCAGCAAAATTCGTTAGGAAATATTCTGAAGAGTGAATGGTATTTATAGGCAAGAATAATATATTCTGAAAGGTTGCAACCCTTTCAGAATTGACACGACCATTAATGAAAGGTTGCAAACTTTCAAATGGTATTGACTGTTCCTGAAAGTTGCAACCTTTCAGAACAGTGGCGGGAATTTTTAAATATAACGGAATTTAAAACGGGTCACGCGCGCGGATCCGAGTCGGGTCGGGTTAACTAAAAAATTGAAAATATTTCGGTTAATTTCTGTTATCAACTAATTAATTGAAAATAATTTTTGGCCATTTAATTAATTAAATAAATAATTAAAATAAATTTGTCCAAAAAAATTATTCTCGATCATTTGCCAAAGCCAAAGCCAAAGCTGAAGCGAGCGACGACGACGACGGCGCGAGGGGGGTCCCTCTTTCCAACCCTTTTTTTACAATTAATAGGAGTGTTTATTTATTTAAACTCTCTTATTTTCATTTCCATTTATTAAAGCATTAGAGGACTTTTCAAGTTCCCAACCTTTCAAGTTCTAAACTTTTCAAATTCCTCTCCTTCCCTCTATTTCCCATCAATTCTTGTTACATACCCAACAGTGTTTTCTTCTATAAGGGCAACAATTTCCATTTCTTTTGCCGATATGGGAAAAATGACATTTCATTTGAACTTTTGAAATGACTTGTCATTTTCCCTCCAAAGTAGTTCCCTCACTTTTCATATTCTCTCTTTTCTTTTCCCATTCACACTTGCTAAAACCCAACAATATTGTGTAGGTTTTAGGATTATGACGAGTGAATCAATTTGGATTTATGTCTGGTAGATTTAATACAATGAACACTATTTTTTTAAAAGAAGATTGATGAAAGTTTAGTCATCACGAAAAGAAAAGATCTACATATGGTGTTCATTGACTTAGCTAAGGTATGATCAAAGATCTTTTGGTAGATTATGAATTTTTTTAATCATGAATGAGGCTCAAGTATAATGTGACAGACAAAAATTGTATGAGACCCATTTATATTTTACCAACTGAATCTATTTCAGACAATTGACAAACTCTTCTCTCTCTTCCTTTTCATGTTTTTCTCTCTTTCTTACTTTTATTTTTTTTACTTTTTTTTCTTTGGTTTCTTTTCTAACCATTGTTCCAAATCTCATACTTTAATAACTTTATTCATGAAAAAAATGAAATTCAAAAAATCTTGCGTGACTTATTTTATTTTTACATTTTGATATTTTATTTTCATTTTGATATTAATTATTTATATTGTTAAAAATAGTTATATAAAATTATTTGTTAATTTTCAAAGATATAATTTATTACAATTTTCTATTTTATTATAACAATTAATTATTTTTAAAAGTAAAATAAATTAATAAAGTTACCCAAAAAAAATTTAAGATGTAAATTAGTAAAATATATTCTATTTATGATTTCTTAAGAAATATGTAAGAGCAAAAAATAAATTATTAATATGAAAATAAAGAAGGTAGAAATTTAATATGTTCTTTTATTTTACTCACAACAATTTCATAATTCAAAAGCACTTCAATCCACAAATACTCTTCAAAAGTAAATATAACAAAAAAAAAAATCAATGATCTTGACAAACAATTATATAAGTTTTGATACTATTATCATGAAATTCAAAAATGAAATACATCCATAAACACCAACACAAATTCATATTATTTTCGTCAATTTATATGATATTTTTATTCTTAAAATTCAAGGTAGGTGAAATTTAATTAATATTTTGTTGATTAAATTTTCTTATACATTTCTTAAGAAATTATAAGTATAAATAATAATTTTAATAATTTATTCCTTTAATGAATTTTTGCAATTTTACAAAATTTATTTATAATTTTATTAAAAATAATTGTTAGGATTAGAAAACCTATTATATCTTGATTTTATAAACAAAAAAAAAGACAAATATTTATTATAATAGAATAAATAACATAAAATAGAAAAATAATATTAAAAATAACTAACTAAAAACTTATATAATGATCGTAAAATTTAAATAAAAATTCGCAAAAAAAGAAAAGCATAAACTAAGTAGATCAACAAATAAATTCTTAAAAGATATGATTAAAATAATGTTAAGAAAATAATATATTTAAAAATAAAAAATAAAACTAAAAAAATACAAAGGAGACTTAAAAGATGTCCCTTTATTAGCTTGACAAAATGGGTCCCATTCATGTCCATACATCAATCAAACAATGCCACATGGAGTGCCTCATACATAATAAAAATTTTCGGTAGATTATGGAGTAGAATTACAAATTTGTATTGAATATATAAGTGTCATAATGACATGCATGGAGGAGTTGTCGCTAATGTGAAAGCAATTGTTGGAAATCAAATAGAAAGGTGTTTTTCATAACACTTTTTCTACAAGATCAACATTGAACCCCGTACTTACTTATGGATAAGTTGATCATCAAAATACAAGATGAGATATCATGATAAGTGCTATTTGCTAACGATATTGTATTGATTGATGTAAATAACTTTGAAGTGTCAATCAAATTCTTGAGTTGTGGAACATTACTATAAGTAAAAGTAAGATCGAATATCTGTATTGAAATTTAGTCAGCATGAAAAGAACGAAGTTGAGGTGAGTGGGATTGTTGTGTTGAAATACAAACAACTTAGACAATAGGCTCGTTATAATTTTAAGAGAATGAAATTATAGATAAAGATGTTACTCAAAGTCTACAAGTTCTCGGAATCAATATAGATTTAGCTAAAGGTAGGACACATTTGCTAACTTTGTTGATGCTGATGAATTTGTTGTTGTTCATGTTTGACGGAGAAGGAAATTGTGTTTAGCATGATGAAAGAGCGTCTTGAGTTGAACTTTTGAAAACTCCATTAATGGAGGTTGAGAATGTACACAAGTACAGAGAGAAGAGCCAAAAGGAAGAGAAGAGAAGAGATCATCTTTCATATATGAAAATGAGTTTACTATTACATTGAAAAGTGAAGTTTACATTGTAGTTCAATATCTATTTGTAGACTATAGAATTGTAACTACTTTCTTAACTAACTATAGAAGCTTCTAGAATTTTTCTAACAACTTTAACTAACTCACACCATATAGCTTGTTCAATCTCTTAAGCTGATCAACACTCCCCCCAAGCTTTATGGTTGAAACACATTCTTCATTCCAAATTCGCTCAACAAACTGGTGTGTTGTATCTTGCCCAAACTTTTAGTTAATAGATCAGCTAGTTGGTCCTTTGTGTTTATGTGTTGAGTTTTCAGCATGCCTTGTCAAATTCTTTCTTGAACAAAATGACAATCAATATCAAAGAATTTTGTTCTTTCATGAAAGATAGAGTTACCTGCAATCTGGATGGCTGCCTTGCTATCACAAATCATACTCACGGGTGTGGTTATCTTGACCCCCAACTCTTTGCACAATCCTATCAACCAAGTTAACTCAGTTGTACATGCTGCCATGCTTCTGAACTCAGCTTCAGCTGAGCTCCTTGAAACTGTTTCTTGTTTCTTGGATTTCCATGAAATAAGTCCTTCTCCAAATTTAATTAAGTATCCTGTAACTGATCTCTTAGTTTCATACATGTTCCCCAATCAAGAGTCACAATAATCTGTGAGTTTAGAAGTGTTGTACTGCTGCAGGCATTAACAAACCTAAGCCAGGTGCTTCTTTGATGTACCTAACTACTCTAAGAGCTGCATTTATGTGTGACTGTTTAGGACAATGCATGAATTGGCTCAAGACTTGTATCGAGAAAGAAATATCCGGTTTTGTCATAGTAAGATATAAGAGCCTTCCTACCAGTCTTTGATATTTTGTAATATCAGTTAACAAGTTGTCTCCTTCATCTGTCTCTTCATTAATATGCTCATCATATTGAACTGATATGAGCTTTTGGTTCATCTTTAAAGGTGTACAGGTTGGTTTTGCTCCCCCTAGGCCAGACTCAGATATCAATTCTAATGCATACTTTCTCTATGACATAATTATGCCTTGGTTGGACCTTGAGAACTCAATACCCAAAAAGAACTTTAACTCACCTAAATCTTTCATTCTAAAATTTTGTTGAATATCCAATCTAGTGTTGCATAAGAGTTGTTGATTATTCCCAGTTAT
Organism: Solanum chilense; assembly: GCA_032847665.1. NCBI lineage: Eukaryota > Viridiplantae > Streptophyta > Magnoliopsida > Solanales > Solanaceae > Solanum > Solanum chilense. Next base: position 56,506,694 of record CM064972.1, on the reverse strand, counting down.
AAGCAAATCATCTACATAGACCAATATCACAACAATGTCATTTTCAGTGTATTTAGTAGATAACGAGTAGTCATAATGACTGCTTGAAACCCATATCTAACAAGGCTTCTGTTAGCTTCATATTCAATTGCCTTGGTGCCTGCTTAAGTCCATATAAGGACTTATGTAGCTTGCAGACCTTGTGAGTCTCCCCTGTATAGAAAACCAATTAGGAATAACCATATAAACCTCCTCAAGAAGATCACCATTAAAAAAGGTATTATGAACATCCATTTGATAGATATACCAAACCCTAGATGCTGCCGGAGCCACAATAGATCTAACAGTCACCATCTTAGAAACAGGATTGAAAGCCTCACTGTAATCAATACCTTCTTTCTGACTGAACCCCTGTGCAACCAACCTTGCTTTAAACAGCCCCAGAGGAAAGGTATTTGATTTTATAAATCCACCTACACCTAAATAGGCTTCTTACCAGGTGGTAAATCCACAATACTCCATATGTGATTGCTCTCTAATGCATCAATCTCCAACTGCATTGCCTTAACCAAAGCAGGATCAGTAGCAGCCTATTGAAAAGACACAGGCTCACACAAAGCTGAATATGCTTGAAGTACATGTTGACAGGGCTGAGATAGATGGAAATACGTAAGTTGATCAACAAGAGGATAGGAACACCCTTTGCGTTTGGGTTGAGTAACAAAATCCTGCAACCATAAAGGAGGCTTGCTAGTTCTGGTAGATCTTCTGGAGGGAACAGGTAGAGTAACCAATAGTGACTGAACTGTAGATACAGGACAAGGATCAATATGGACAGAACCTTTAGTTGGTGGAACACAATCATCAACAGGTGGCACACACAGTATCATTAGGGGGTAGCAGTAGGTCCAGAACTTGAAATATAGGATTAGAAAATTCACGTACATGCTTGAAAGGAAATATGTGTTCGTGGAAGGTCACATGTCTGGATACAAAAAAAGAATGAGCGTTGTAGATCAAATAGGATGTAACCTTTCTATGTGAAGAATATCCCATAAACACAACATATATGGCTCTAGAGGAAAATTTGTCTAATACTTTAGGACAGACCACATAACATAAACATCTCAACACCTTGAGATGAGACAAGAATGGAGGATGCATATAGAGTTTCTCAAAAGGAGAATGAAACTCCAGTAACCTTGAAGGAAGCCTGTTCAAAATATAGACAGCAGTAGAAACACATTCACCCCAATACTTGAGGGGAATAACAACTTGGAATCTGATGGCCTAAGCTATATTTAGAATGGTCATGTGTTTCCTCTCGACTACTCCATTCTGTTGAGGGGTATTACACACAACATGATTGATGAACAATGCCAAGTTCACTTAGCACAGACTTAAAGTTGTGACTCAAGAACTCAGAGCCATTGCCTGTTCTCAATGTTTTAACACTTGTAGACAACACATTTTTAATTTGAGTAAGAAACTATTTAAGAAAAACTATACTGTCAGCTTTGGAATTTATCAAAAAAATCCAAGTATATCGACTAAAGTCATCCACAACTGTAACAAAAAATCTTTTTCCATTATAAGTAGCAACTCTGTAGGGTCCCCATGTATCACAGTTTACCAAATTTAAATATAGAACTAGACACAGTAGAGCTTACAAGAAATTAAAGTTTTGTGTGCTTAGCAACATGACACACTGTGCAATGAAATTGATCTTGTTCTTCTGAAGACCTAAGAAACTCATGTCTCTTTATTATATCAAGAGGTGCATGTCCTAACCTCTTGTGCCATATCTCAACCAAGTTAGAAAAAACAGGTACAACATTTGACTTAACAAGTTGTTTTTCACTAAGACTCCTACTACTATTCACAAACTTCTTTAGAGCTTGAGTTGGTCCTCCTTTTAGTATGTATAGTCCATGTCGTTCCTTACCAATCCCCTTCGCCTGACAATTTGAGAGATCCTGAAACACACAGAAGTCAGGATAAAATACCACCATACAGTTAAGCTCCTTAGTGATCTTGGACACTGATAACAAGTTAACTCTGAAGTCAGGTAGGTATAATACATTTGATACAGACATATTTGTAAACATACATGTGCTACCAATATGAGAAACAATAGTATTACAATTAGGCAGATACACCTTATTATGTGCATTAGGAAAAGATACAATACTCGTGTCTAATGTGTCAAGATTTGATGTGATGTGATGAGTAGCTTCAGTATCTACTACCCATTCACCTGCATCATATGAACATAAAAGAGAAAAAGTATGTATACATGCATCAACAGAGGCCACCTTGGCAGAAGATTCTACTGTGCTATCAGTTCCAATCTTGGATAGTAGCTGAAGAATTTGTTGATACTGGTCGTGAGTGATAAATCCTCCAGAAGTTTGAGCTACATTTGAGGAAGTTAACCCGATACTAGGAGGTGTGTCAACCTGATTAGCATAGGCTCCAGAAGTCTGACCTTTCCTTTTTGACTTAAAGTCAGTTGGATATCCAACAATTTTGTAACATTGTTCCTTATAGTGACCTTTACAACCATAGTGATCACATTGCAACAAATGCCTTCTATTCTTGTAATTACCAGATGAGCTTGCACCATTATTTTTGTAACTACCAGAAGAGCTCGAGATATTACCAGAACCTCTACCAGAACTGCATCCTTTAAATGTATTTGGAACTGTATGAGAGTTTGAATTCCTATTGTTGTACATGACAGTGCCTTCAATTGTACCAGATCCTAAGTTCATTGAACTTGAATTCACTAGATTTCTCTGACACTGTTGGTTCATAAGAAGAGCATAAGCTTTGTTCAAGGAAGGTATATAACTCATCATAAGATTTGACTTCTAGGTGGTGAATAGGACTCATTCAGACCCATAAGAAACTGAAGAAGTCTTTGTTACTTACAATGTTCACCAAATTTCCTTGATTCTGGGCAAGGACATGAGGGACACGGTATGAAAGTATCATACTCATCCCACAGATCCCTGAGTTTGGAGAAGTAGTCAGCAATTGTCATTGTGCATTGAGTGAGAGTGTGAATCTCTCTGTGTAAATGAAATATCCTAGATCCGTTTACTGTATCAAACCTTTCTCTCAGATCCAACCATACCCTACGAGCATCAGATGCATAGACAACTGAACTTAGAAGTCCAGGTCGAACAACATTCATTATCAAAGATAAAACTACAGCATTACATTTTTCCCATTGATCATGTAACACATGTTCGAACATAGATTTAAGGAATATTCCATCAACAAACCCTAAATTGCTACATCCCACAAGTCCAATCCTAAAGGATCTACTCCACAATTCGTAGTTTTCAGATCCAGTTAATTGAAGAGAGATCAGAGCTACCTGGAGTATCTGTGTGTTGAAGAAACAAGGGATTATTGTGGTCAATTACAGGGAAGGATGCCATGGTTGTAACTCCAGTACTTGTTCCTTCAGTAGTTGATTCAATTGTCATTTCCAGAGTATAGATTGCAGTTGAATTTAACCTTTCATGCTTCCTTGCGAGTTTCCTTTGAATAGGGATGAACTCTGAGCACCTAGTGGTACGATTTACAGCGGAACTAGTCTTTGATCAACCTGGCTCTGATCCCATGAAAACTCCATTAATGGAGGTTGAGAATGTACACAAGTACAGAGAGAAGAGCCAAAAGGAAGAGAAGAGAAGAGAAGAGAAGAGAGCATCTTTCATATATGAAAATGAGTTTACTGTTATATTGAAAAGTGAATTTTACATTGTAGTTCAATATCTATTTATAGACTGTAGAATTGTAACTACTTTCTTAACTAACTATTGAAGCTTCTAGAATTTTTCTAACAACTTTAACTAACTTACACCATATAGCTTGTTCAATCTCTTAAGCTGATCAACAACTTTCATGATAAATGAACCTCTCTTAAACTTTAAAAAGCTTCAACTGATTCATGTATTCTAAAAAAAAAGCTAATGCCTTTTGCAAATGAGTCCTCTGATATGTGTAGGGATTGGTTTGAGTCTTGGAGAAATTACTTGATTTGTTTGCAGTATTGCATCAGTGGAATCAGTTAAACATAATTTTTTTCTTTTGCTACTGTATTTTTTCAGTCTCGAGACAAAGATATATGTAATCAGTATGTAAGATAAGATAGATACAGGCCCTTATTGTTTGGTTGTAATGCAATTGTTCATAATTCAGCAGGTGCTGCTCAAATTTCATTGTATTTGCAGTAGCAATCGTTGTTCATTAACGTTAGTTTTATACAACCAAATAATTGCTTGCAATCAGAGGAAAACTAAGATACTTTCATAGTAGCGAAACACAGTTTTGATAGTTGTAGATTAGCATAGTCGAACTCCAATTCCTCTGCAAGTGGTTAATAAGATCGGAAATGAATGATTTGATTAAATATATTGTTCGTGATTACTATTGCATTGTTATATGAATTTCACATAGAGTTACACTTGTAGGTTAGCGAAAATATGTCTTCTTGGTACTCAATTATTAAAATCAAGAGTGGTTGTTACTTGTTGTCACAATGACTTATTAGTTTAGAACGTTTTCTCCCAACATTTGCCGAAGTAAATATGGACCTGATCGGGTACTCTGATAGTGATTGGGGTGGCGGAGTTAACGATTCCAGAAGCACCTCTGGATATCTTTCTGTTTGGGGGCAAGTTGTTTAGTTGAAGCTCTAGGAAAGAAGAAATTACAGCTCAATCAACAGCAGAAACTGAGTACATAGCTGCTGCATCTGTTGTGTATCAAGCTATCTGGCTAAGGAAAATGTTAAGGGACTTGGGCCATGAACAAAAAGAAGCTACCAAGATCATGTGTGACAACAATTCAGCAGTTTCAATCTCAAAAATCCAGTATTTCATGGTCAAACTGAGCATATCAACATCAAGTTTCACTTTATTAGGGAAGTTCAACAATCTAATGCAGTGTTTCTTGTTCCTTTTTCATCTGAGAACCAGCTAGCTGACATTTTCACCAAGTCATTGCCTAAGGAAAGGTTTGAAGATATGAGGCAAAGAATTGGTGTTTGCTACAAAAATGCCAAGGAGGAGTGTTAGACAATTGACATTTTTCCAGCTTATTATTGTTACTTATTTCAGTTTAGTGCTTTCTATTTTCTAGCTAGACTTAGTCAACTTTAGTTGCTCAACTCTATGAAGTTAGTGACCCCTTTTATGGTTGTTAATGACACATGTTCTTATTTAGTTTTAACATCCACTTTGTTAGTGGCTACTAGATAGGAAATGGTTAGATTTTTCCTTGGTTAGATATTTATTCTTCAAATCAGTTTCACGAGTATTTATGTTTGAAGGGAGTTGTTGCATGAGAAACAGAAGAAAATCCTTTATATATATACATACATATATCATGTAATTGACCTAATCTTTTGTTCTTAAAAATAGGGAAATTGAGCTTCACGGGATGCTGAATTGGATCAATAGCTACACTAGCTAACAAGCTTCACCAATACACATGTTGGTAAAGATTGAAGAGCTAGAATTGTAATTGGTAAAGAAATGACATTCAAGTGACCACAGAGAAATGTTGTCTCTCTAGCAGGGAATAGTAAGGCCACCCGTTGGACTGAAATTCACTTTAATGAAACATGACAGTGGACTCGATTGCTTAATATTATCGTGCCAGATAGCTCTGTTTGCACCCCCAACTTGATGCTGTAAGGATAGAAGAGTTTTCGTCTGATAAGACAATACATTTACAGAATAGCACATAGTTTCCAGCTCAATTATTGCCTTTCTAATTGATAATTTATTGTTTTTGTTACTCTTTATCATTTCACTCTTCAGACTGAAAACAACTTTACTATAATGAGACATATTTGGGCCTCTATTGTTTGGTGTAGTATTTGAATACTGATAGAATCGATAATTCTACTACAAGAATATAAAAGTCGATGTTTTGATGATAGACAAGAAGTGCAAATAAGAGTAGAAAATGACACAGCAAAGAAGCCAAAAACGAGTAAAATGGGTCAGCCATGTAGTCAAGGAAATAGAGTTATTTGTCAAAACCAAAAATAATATATTAAAGGTATAAGTTGATACAAATAAGGAAACCTTAAATATATTATTAAGGAAGGAAGTTGTATAGAATAAGGATTGTACTTTAAAAGGGAATCCTTGTTTAACAACAATTTCCTTACCTTATCTGATAAGGATTCAAGGCAAAAGGAACTCTATAAGAAGAGGAAGATGCAGATGAAGAATACCACGACTTCACATAGAGAGAAAAGTGAGATTTATTCATCAAACTGAAGTCTTCAAGATCGATAGGTTTGCTAAGTTTAAGACGTTCTTGAGTGAGAAGGTTTTCAATGTGTAAAACTATTTTCTTGTTTAGTTCTTGATTGTAAGTTACGATTTATTGTACAAGGGGTGGTTTGTCTCTTTGTAGGGTGGAGTTTCAGTGAGGGTTGTAACAAAAGGTGGGTTTGGCCTTTTGGAGAGATCGATTGTAGTCAATCAAGAGAGGTAGTAGAGATAAGGATCTTTTGATTATTGAGTTGTAATCACAAAATCTTATAGTTGAATTAATAAAACGAGGTTTTCCTTCCTTGAGTGAGGAAGGTTTTTAATTTAATAAGTGTTTGTGTCTTTACTTAAAAGCAACTTACAAGAACCTGGTTCTTGTTCTGGGGTAAGGTTTCTTCAATTGGTATCAGAGCAGGTCTTTTCGATAAAAGATTCACACCTTGAAAAGACTCAATGGCAGCACCACCTACCCCACAAGAGGGAGCTTCACAAACACGACCACCACTGTTCAATGGCAAATATTATGGATGGTGGAAAAATCGTATGATGAACCATCTTATTGGCGAAAACCCTGATCTATGGGGAGTAATTCTAGATAGCCCAACCATACCTATGAAAACCGCAACTGATGGAATCACCAAAATCCCAAAGGAAAGAAAAGAATGGAATGCTGAAGACAAGCTTGCAATCCAAAACAATGCCAAAGCCAAGAAAATTTTGATCTGTGGCATAGGACCAGACTAATACAATCGAATCTCGTCTTGTCAAGATGCCAAAGCCATATGGGAAACACTACAAACCGCTCATGAAGGAACAACGCAAGTCAAGAAGTCCAAAATTGATCTTGAACAGGCAATATGAGCTGTTCAGGATGGCAGAAGGGGAGACTATTCAAGAGATGCACACCAGGTTCACCTCCATCATCAATGAGATGTACTCCTTGGGAGAGATAGTTCCTAATGGAAAGGCAGTAAGGAAACTCTTGAGTGTCCTTCCTGAAACTTGGAAAAGCAAAGTCGAGGCTATCACTGAAGCCCGCGACCTAGACTCACTGTCCATGGATGAGTTAATTGGTAATCTCATCACATACGAACTCCAGAAAAACCAAGAAAAGGAAATTGGAGGAAAAAGGAAGGAAAGGAACCTGGTTCTAAAGGCTACTACATCAGATGATTTTGAAGATGAAAATATTGCCCTCATAACCAAAAGGTTCACCAGAATGCTAAAGAGAGGGCAGGCCTTTCAAAAGAAAACTTCTCAAAAACCATCTGAAAACACTAAAGACCAGGTTTGTCATAAGTGTGGGAGCCCAGATCACTTCATCAAATTCTGTGCACTTTGGGCTTTAGAACAGAAAAAGGCAAACTTTGAGAAGGGCAAAGACATCAAGAAAGATAAGTTTGTCCCCTCAAACAGAAGAATGACAACTCAAGAGGCAGATATTTCAATGAAAAGGGCCTTTGCAGCAATGGGGAATTCATCTGATGAAGAGTCTGAGGGTGATGAGATAGAAAACAAGTCCCTTCTTGCACTAGAACAAGAAGATGATTATGACTTTCTTGCTCTTGTAGCAGTGGAAACCAAGGAAGAAAAGGAAACCTGCAGATCACAAGAAACCATACTAGCACTCATTGCTGGATCAGATTCTGAAGAGGATAAAGAAGAAGAAGATATGAATGAAAATGTTAGTCTTCATCACATACAAAACAATCTAAACTCATACTAAAAAAGGGAGCTAGAATCTTTACTCTACACTCTCATTGATGCATATAAAACCATACACTCAAAAATGGAATTGATAATGGAAGACTATGCATCACTAAGAGAAGAAAACAAGATTCTTGAAAAACAAAATCTTCATCTTTTATCCAAGAATACTGAACTAAGTAAAAACCTAGACTTGGTAACTAAAAGGAATGAAGCACTCTCCAAAGAGCTTCTTGTGACAAAAACTGAAGCAGAAAATGGAATGACATGGACCAGGTCCTCCATATTGCTTGACAACATTCACAAGAATCGCACATCTGAGAAACATGGGATAGGTTTTGATAGAACTATCTCTCAAGTAAAAAATCCCAACATAGATTGTCTATGCATGCACTGTGGGCTGGTAGGGCATAAAAGTCAGGATTGTCAAAGAAAACAAACTGCTCATAACAAAAACTTGAAATCTTTGAGAAAACCTCATCATGAGAAACCCAATGAGCAAAAACAAATTCCTACAGTCAAATCTCTTCCTAGATGGGCCAGAAGAAATCTTATTCATCCATTCCCTAAGCATAAATCAAAGTGGATTTGGGTACCAAAATCTAATCCCCAAAATTAAATTGCAGGGATCAGTGAAGAGGAAGCAACAACAATGTTACTTGGATAGTGCATGTTCCACACATGACTGGAGATAAAAGAAGCTTCCTCTCACTCAAGAACATCAAAGGAGGAAACGTTGCCTTTGGTAATGGAAAAAGTGGTGAAATTCAGGGAATTGGAAAGATTGGATCAATGGATACTCATGCAATTGAGAACGTATACTATGTGAATGGCCTACAACATAATCCATTGAGCGTATCTCAAATATGCGATAAAGGAAACAATGTTCTCTTTACAAAAAAGGAATGCAGAGTAACAAACTCAGTGACTGGGAACCTGGTTCTTCTAGGTAAGAGACACAAGAATGTATACAAAGCCAAGATTGTTGACTCCAAGGAAGATACTCTTAAATGTCTAAGTGCAGTCTCTGATTGCGCCATGCTATGGCACAAAAGAATGGGACACATTAGCATGACAACTATAAACAAACTCATATCTAAAGACCTGGTTAGGGGACTGCCAACCAAAATTTTCAGGGACAACCAAGTATGTGGAACCTGCATTTAAGAAAAACAGGTTAGGTCATCCTTCAAACCAAAGTTGACAGTAAGTACTACCAAGCCACTAGAACTGCTTCACATGGATTTGTGTGGACCAATGCGTGTACAAAGCAGTGGTGGAAAAAGATATGTGTTTGTAATAGTTGATGACTACTCAAGATTCACTTGGACATTGATTGCAACAAAGGATAAGACATTCACTATGTTTGAAATCTTTGCAAAGCTGGTTCAGAAGAAATTCAACAAAGAAATAATCAGCATCAGATCTGATCATGGGCTGGAGTTTGAGAACTCACAATTCCTACAATTTTGTACTACAAATGGGATTGAGCATAACTTCTCAGCACCTAGAACACCACAACAAAATGGTGTTGTTGAGAGGAAAAATAGAACACTGAAAGATATTGCAAGAACAATGTTAATCTCAAGCAAACTTCCAAAATTCTATTGGGCTGAAGCGGTGAACACAGGATGCTATCTAATAAATAGATGTATGATCAGATCAGTGTTAAATAAAACACCATATGAGCTGATAAAAGCAAGAAAACCAAATTTAGCACATCTTTGGGCCTTTGGGTGTGTATGCTTTATACACAACAATGACAAAGACAATTTGGGAAAATTTGATGCTAAGAGTGATGAAGGAATTTTTCTGGGCTACTCGTCACAAAGCAAGGCCTACAAGGTACTGAATAAAAGAACAAACCGTGTAGAAGAAAGTGTCCATGTTGTCTTTAATGAAAATAGCAGTGAAGTTGAGGGAAATTCATAGGATGAACAGAATGAGGGAACCTGCTCCAAGCCATCAGAACCAAAAATATGGGAAGAAGAATCTATACCCTCTCATAAAACAACTGAAATAGGAGATAAGTCTACTAATGAAACTGGTTCGTCTGCACCTCAAGAGCCAGTAAGTATTCCAACTCACAGTTGGAAACATCAAAGCTCTCACCCTTTGCAAAACATTCTTACTCCTCTTAACTCAAGCATCTCTACAAGATCCAAATTACGTAGCATGTGTGCATTCTCTGCCTATGTGTCCCTGATTGAGCCTAAAAATATAAAGGAAGCACTACTAGACTCTGATTGGATTAGTGCCATGCAAGAAGAACTCAACCAGTTTTAAAGAAGAAGAGTATGGAACCTGGTTCCAAAACCTCAAAACAGGACAGTAATAGGAACTAGGTGGGTGTTTAGAAACAAGCTCGATGAGCAAAGACAAATAGTGTGCAACAAAGCTAGGCTAGTTGTATAGGGATACAACCAAGAAGAAGGTATAGACTATGATGAAACCTTTGCACCAGTCGCAAGAATTGAGGCAATTAGAATATTGGTCGCATATGCTGCTCACATGGAGTTCAAACGCTACCAAATGGATGTCAAAAGTGCCTTCTTAAATGGTTATCTGCAAGAAGAGGTGTATGTAAAACAACCCCCAGGTTTTGAGAACACCATGTATCCTGATCATGTATATAAACTGGACAAAGCACTCTATGGGCTAAAACAAGCACCTAGAGCATGGTATGATCGATTGTCCACTTTTCTTCTCACACATGGATATAAAAGAGGAAAAATTGAAAATACACTGTTTCTTCGAAAACAAGGTAAAGATCTGTTCATAGTCCAAGTATATGTATATGATATCATATTTGGAGGAACCAATGATTCACTGGGAGTAGAATTTGCTCAACTAATGAATAGTGAGTTTGAGATGAGTATGATGGGAGAGTTAAACTTCTTTCTGGGACTCCAAATTAAGCAAACTCCAGTTGGAACATCAATTCATCAACAAAAGTACATCAAGAAATTACTGAAGAAGTATGATATGAATGAAGCTAAGTCAAATGACACACCCATTGGGACAACAACAAAGCTTGATAAAGATGAACCAGGTTCACCAGTCAATGACACTAGATATAGAGGTATGATTGGATCACTCCTATACCTCACTGCCAGTAGACCTAATATAGTGTTCAGTGTTGGTCTATGTGCAAGGTTTCAGTCCTGTCCCAAGGAATCACATCTAAAAGCGGTCAAAAGAATCTTGAGATATTTAAAAGGCACAATGAACCTGGTTCTCTGGTATCCAATTGGGGACTCTTTTGATTTAAAAGGATTTGCTGATGTAGACTATGCAGGAAATATGGTTGATAGAAAAAGTACCTCTGGGATGGCACACTTTTTAGGACCATGTTTAATATCTTGGGCAACTAGAAAACAAAATTCAGTGGCTCTATCTACTGCGGAGGCTGAGTATGTTGCAGCTGCTTCATTTTGTGCCCAACTTCTTTGGATAAAATAGCAGCTTAAAGATTTTGGTATAGAAACAGGTTGTATTCCTATTCTATGTGATAATACAAGTACTATGAACATGGCCAAAAACCCAGTTCAACACAAACGCACCAAACACATAGATGTTAGACACCACTTTCTTCGTGATAATGTTGAAAAAGGAAACATAGTAATGAAGTTCTGCAAAACTGAGGATCAAGTTGCTGATATTTTCACCAAGACACTAGGAAGAGAGTCATTTCAGAAAAATAGACTTGAGTTAGGACTCATCTTTTTAGATTGAATTCTATCCAACCAAGTTCTAGGGAGATATGAACCAGGTTCAGTCAAGTTGGTTCTACAACTGCTTTACACATAGCTGTCAAAAATAAAAAAAATAAAAAAAGGAAAAAGGGGAAAACAATTCCATCTTCTCTCTCCTATGTCACGTCTCTAAAAAGCAGGTGCAACCGTCAAAGCACACGTCTCCTCGATGTCAATCCCCCATAATTACTCAAACCCCTCGAATACAACATCAAAACCGTTCCCAATAAAGCACTCTCTCTAAACAAGCAACCAACTTTTTCTCATCTTTATTCTTCAGAAAAAAGAAAAAGAAATTCCCTCCATCACCATGGTTAATCCACTCGTTGCTTACTCAGATGGCGAAAACTCATCTGACAGTGCATTTTCTCAGGGGGAAGGGAACCCGGTCGTTGATACTGTGCCTAATCAAGGGGAAGAAAACCAACTTCCAACTAAACCATTTACATCCTCACCCAAATCAGATCCGTCTACATCTCCACCACCACAAGTTAAAGAAGCATCTCCACCTTTAGTTGCAGAATCTCCACTAGCACCCATCATAGAATCTCCACCACCACCAGTCCAAGAAACCCCATTATCACCAAACCCAAAAACTCCCATAACCACTATCCCAAATAATCCCTCTTCTTCCCCATCTCACAAAACCACTCCTCAAAATCCACCACCATCTCCACATTCTCCAATCAATGATGATATTCTTCTGAGCACACTTCACCCTAAAAACCAAGAAGACCAAGAAAGCACATTGCAGTTAAATAGGTTCGTCTACACAGGCCAGTGACTCGGAGTGCGAATGTGGCCAAACCAACTGATGATGCAACATCTAGTGTGAAGCGTCGTCGTCTGGGTAAGTCTCCTGCTCACTCATCTGTTTCTCCAATGAATCTTGATTCTGAAACTGATAATGTCTCTGAGGGTAAACATTCTGCAACTCCTCAGTCAAAATCAAAATCTACAAAAAGAAATGTAGATAAATTTCTCAAAGTGGGAAAGAAAAAGTACTTCCAAACCAAAACAGTGCTTAGGGGTAGAACTTTTCACCCTGATATACTTTCAATGGATATAGTCAACCAGGTTTGTGAACTACTAAGGTTTCAGGGGTGGGAGGAATTATTCCTTGAACCAAATTTGATTTATGAACAAGAAGTGGTAGATTTCTATACAAACTTGGTAATCCTGGAAGGAGATGTGGTGTCATCTAGTGTGAAGGGGGTTGACATTGTCTTTGATGCAACCAAACTTGGGGAAATCTTGCATATACCATCTGTGGGGATTAATGAGTATCATTGGGGTTTTGATGAATATTCTAGCTTGCCAGCTAAATTCTCTCAAGGTAGAGTCAATTCTAGGGCACAAACTGTTTTAAAGGGTATTATGAGATCATTGCATAAGCTTCTTTTTGAGATAGTTCATAAGGTGATACTGCCTAGAGGTCATCAATGTCACATTGCCTCCACAAGAGACATGGGACTTATGAATGCTCTTGAGTGCAAAGAACGCATTGACTGGCCCACACTGATTATCAAACATCTTTCTAGAATTGTTGCCCCTAAACTAGGTTCTCATCAATTAGCTTTTGGAAATCTGTTAACTAGAGTGTTTGATGCATTTGAAGTACCATTGGGAGAAGGCAGGATTTTAACTCGTGCAGATATGTTCACTCAAACCATTCTTGCTGATTGTGGCATTCCCATGGAGTCGGAGCAGGTTGCAAAAGCTTCTCCACGTACATCTGGTCCTGTTGCTCAGTTACTCAGGGAACTCAAAGTAGCTGAAGAAAAATATGTCACTCTTGAATCAGAAAACCAGAAGTTACGTGCTGAACTTGACACTTCAAATGCTGAAATTCACAGGTTGAAGGATCAGTTGGTGCAGCAGCAACTTGCTAACAATGCAAGAGTTGACAGAGTTCTGGATATGCTGGCTTCTGCTTCAACCAAGCCTGGTCAACCTTCACATTGAAAAAGCATCTTATTTGAACCTCGTTCTCTTAGTTGTTTAACTCTGTGTTGTTACTCTTTGTTTTGTTGCCAGAACATTTTATTATGCTCAACTGGTTGAGCTTCAATTGTTGCTATGGATGTTAATTGGTTTTGTTTAGCTGCTGTTGGACTCTTTTTGATTTGTCAAAAGGGGGAAGAGTATTTGCATCACACAGATAGATTTGTCTTCATCAAAAAGGGGGAATATGATAGAATCGATAATTCTACTACAACAATATAAAAGTCGATGTTTTGATGGTAGACAAGAAGTGCAAATAAGAGTAGAAAATGACGCAACAAAGAAGCCAAAAACGAGTAAAATGGGTCAGCCATGTAGTCAAGGAAATAGAGTTATTTGTCAAAACCAAAAATAATATATTAAAAGTATAAGTTGATACAAATAAGGAAACCGTAAATATATTATTAAGGAAGGAAGTTGTATAGAATAAGGATTGTACTTTAAAAGGGAATCCTTGTTTAACAACAATTTCCTTACCTTATGTGATAAGGATTCAAAGCAAAAGGAACTCTATAAGAAGAGGACGATGCAGATGAAGAATATCACGACTTCACATTGAGAGAAAAGTGAGATTTATTCATCAAACTGAAGTCTTCAAGATCGATAGGTTTGCTAACGTTCTTGAGAGAGAAGGTTTTCAACGTGTAAAACTATCTTCTTGTTTAGTTCTTGATTGTAAGTTACGATTTATTGTACAAGGGGTGGGTTTGGCTCTTTGTAGGGTTGAGTTTCAGTGAGGATTGTAACAAAAGGTGGGTTTGGCCTTTTGGAGAGATCGATTGTAGTCAATCGAGAGAGGTAGTAGAGATAAGGCTTTTTTGATTATTGAGTTGTAACACAAAATCTTATAGTTTAATTAATAAAACGAGGTTTTTCCTTCCTTGAGTGAGGAAGGTTTTTAATTTAATAAGTGTTTGTGTCTTTACTTAAAAGCAACTTACAAGAACCTGGTTCTTGTTCTGGGGTAAGGTTTCTTCAAATGCAATTATTTTTTCCCATCTGCTTCTCTAATTTGTGTGGTGCCAAAATTTAGTGTATTTGCAGCAGTCCTTTCCACTTATCATGTGTACGACCACAAGATCAAATGACATTTTAGTACCTTCTAAGTATCTTTAGTTTAACACTGTAAGATTCAAAAGCTTACTTTATTTTCTTAAACTCCATACCAAGTCAAAATCAGACAAACAAAATGAAACAAATGAAGTTTTCTTGCTTGTCCTGGCATATCTGCCCTACCAATTTAGTGTATTGTCCTTTTCTACATTTCTTCTCAGAACACATCCTATAAGTCTCAAGTACATGTGATTTGTGATTTATCATGTCATCATTATATATACAGATTATCCAGTCACTACTATTTTTTCGCAGGTTGGCATATGACCAAATATACAATCATCGATAGGAAATTTGTCATTCCTGAGGCCTTCTAGTTAACTGTCCACATGCAACTTGAAAGATATTTACTTCATGCATGTAATCTTGTATTTAGAGATAAATATTTGATTTGTGTTAAAAGTAAGTACTAATAAACAGATTTTCTCGAGTGCCAGTCCTGATGCAGCACCAGATTTTGGTGCCTTAAAATCTGCTGTATGAGATTGAACTAGTTTCTTATAGGAAATAAACCAATTGACGAAGTAGTGTAAATGAGATTTATGGAAATCTACTCAAGGCAAACAACTTTCTGAAAGATTAGAAAAGGAAAATGATTTGGTGAATAAATCGAACTCAGTTCATTAATTTGTTACTATTTTCGACCACTTGATAATATTCTATCAATTAGTATCTTGCAAGCTAACCGAACACCATGGTAAATTTTTTTTAAAAAAAATATCTGCCAATTAGTTGCAAATGGATCACTGTTTTTGTCAATCAGTGCCCCTCTAATTATTTTTGTAACAAGTCCATTCATCAGCTGTTTTTTAGTTCAAAGATTGTGACATATCTATGTTTTGGCCCCTCAATGATTAATTATTTCTTGTTGTCACAATAATAGTTGTTTATTTTGAGCTCAATATCTTCCTTTCTTTGCCATTTTGTTATGTCTTTTTCTTCCTTTCATCTAAAGAACATGTCCTAGAGATGCAATTATTATTTGTTAGATAATCTGAGTATTATTTAGTGCATATTGATATGTGCATCTAATATTTAATCAATCATTGATCACAATTTTATCATTGCTATGGCTTATTTTAGAACCTACAGAGTATAGTCCACAGTAATACCAATCACTATAACCAAATAATTGCTTGCGATCTAAGTAAAATTAAAGATACTTTCATAATAGAGAAACACATTTTTGATAGTTGTAGATTAGCATAATCAAACTCCAATTCCTCTACAAGTGGTTGATAAGATCGTTAATGAATGATTTGATTAAATATATTGTTCGTGATTACTATTGCATTGTTATAGTAAATTTCATATAAAGTTACACTTGTAGGTTAGGATTGTAGTAATATATGAACTACATCAATAAGCTATTCAACCTATAAATATACATGATTGTATAGATTGAAGAAGTATACTTCTACACCGCCTTTACTAATTGGTAATGACATTCAAGTGAGAAGTGACACAGAGAAATGCTGTTTCACTACATGGGATAGTAAGAGCTCCCATTGGATAGTCAAATCGATATTCCTCCTCTGCATATCTTAACAAGTCTTGAAACGAAGGATGCTTCAAGCAAGAGACGGGAACCACAAATCTATGCTTATTATTATGGTTCTCTCCAACATAAACTGCCATGTGACCCTTGGAAACATCTGTTAATTTTGTTGATGTTGATGAAGGGGTTGCAGTTGATCCTTGACGGTGAAGAATATTGTTTTTAGCATGATGAAGGATTGTCTTGAGATGATTCCTCATGATCGATGAACTTCTCTTCGACTTATAGCTGGTAAGAGTAATGTGTAGTGTGAAGAAAGAAACTTAATTTTGCGAATGAGTTCTCTGACTTATATATATATATAGTAGCATGACATCGACAATGTAGGGACCAAAATTCACTGTAAGAGAGCTATGTTTGCTCCCCAACTTGCTGGTGTAAGATAGAGGAAGTTTCTTTTGATTTAACAATTCATAGCACATAGTTTACTGCTCAAAACCGCGTCTATAATCCCCCTCTGATTAATTTGTACTTCCTCTCACTAGTATTTTCTATTTTGAGCACTACGAAAATATCTCTTCTTGGTCCTCAATTATTAAAATCAAGAGTGATTGTTTATTTGTTCTCACAAATGACTTATTAGTTGTTCATCCTAACATATCTTCCCTACCAATTTGCATATGTCCTATTGGTACAACTACAAGTAATTATGAGGTCATTTTTTACTAACCCGAATACTATTCTGGTGCAGGCTGCAGTATGTATTCAATATTCAAAACCATTAATAACAAGTTAACTATCCTCATGTGACAAATATTTTCTTTGTATTAAAAATGTAAAAAACAAATATTATTCGGCAAGTCTTAACGTTAAACATCATATCTTGATGCCTTAATTTGCTACTTTAACTACTGCTGTTGTTATGGGCTATGGTTCTACTGTTCTAGTGAGGTGGGAGAGGGATGGGGAGTCTCACATGGCTTTGATCATATAGCTGAATAAAAATACAGTATCTTTTATTCTCTGTGAATTCATCAACCTGAAGTAGTCAAGTGGCTAAAGAACATTCATCAATTCCTATAAAGTTATTGCATGGCTTGCTCTAATACTAGTATTGATGCCTCGGGAATAGCTGATCGTACAATGAAAACATTCATTACCATACTATGTGACGAAGGAACGCGACTACCAAAATCACCATCTCTGATCTCCATACTTTACTATAAATAGGCTTCTATTACTTCAAAGTCTTTTCTTATGTACTGAGGAGTTTTTACAATTCCACGATATATCACCTTCAGTTTTCTATATTCGAACATTGTAAAATATCTCTTTTTGGATCTGAATGGTTAAATTAAGACTGATTGTTAACCTATTATCACAGTGACTTATTAGATGTTCATCCTGACATATCTTCCCTACCAATTTGGTCTGTCCTTTTCTACATTTCTTTTGAATTATCCGGATACTGTTCTGGCGCATGCAGGTTGCTAGGGAATTCAATATTCAATCATTGATGAGAAGTTGTTAACTGTCCACATCTGATGTTAATCTTCATGAAAGTGATCTTGTATTTTGTCATATCAGCTTTTAATGCCTTGAATATTTCACTTGTATATT
Organism: Solanum chilense; assembly: GCA_032847665.1. NCBI lineage: Eukaryota > Viridiplantae > Streptophyta > Magnoliopsida > Solanales > Solanaceae > Solanum > Solanum chilense. The sequence continues at coordinate 56,488,713 of CM064972.1, read as the reverse complement.
GCGCTTACTTTAGATGTCGAGGCTCTCATGGTCTGCAGGGAAAGAAAAAAGTAGCACTAGAAGCCATCCCTAATTTCTGAAAATAATGCATTATTCTAACAAATCTTAAAAGGATCCACTTTGTTCATAATCAAATTACTGAACTTTGAATGCTATAATATAAACTTGATGATTATTCAACTAGGATCGCGCAATGGCAATTTTATAGCAAATGATTCCACTTAATGATTGTCCATGCAAGGAAATTATGCAACTAAATGAGTAGTTTCAAGTAAGTATGGTAAAGTTGCTGGATTAGAAACAGAACAAAAGCCTATATCATGTCATATGACAGAAGCGTTTGTTCTTAATATGAAATGCAGCTTAACGAGATGATGAATTGGATCCATATAGTTACAAGTTTACAAGAAAATAGTATCTACAATGTTTAGTAAGGAGAGGACTCTGTTATCTATTACTAGCTACCAACCTTCAACAACACACATGATGGTATCGATTGAAGAGCTAGGATTGTATACCTTTGTTAATTGACAATGAAATGACATTCGACTGAGAAGTGACAGATGTTGTCTCACTGGTTATCATTTCAGTCTTCAGATTTATTAACGAGGCATATTTGGGGCCTTTGCTGTTTGGTGTAGTACTTGAATGCAATTATTGTATTTGCAGCCGTCCTTGCTGGTTATCGATAGAAGTTCACTACAAGCAAAACAATATGGGTTTTTTGATACTAACGCTTTAGAATACATTGGTGATGAAGCTAGCAGTGCCACTTGGCTCATTTTATTACACCACTCACCTGCATTCTTCTTGTTCAGGCGCTGTGAGTTATCTCGTATTTTGGCCTTCAATTAAGATTGGTTCATTTTCTGCTGTCAAAATGAATGATTTAGTTGTTCATCCAAACATATCTGCCCAAACCAATTTGAGGTATTGTCCTTTCCTACATTTCGTCTCAGAGCACATGTCACATAGGTCTCAAAGTACATATGAACTGTGATTATCATGTCATCTTATTGCAGGTTGGCATATGCTCGACTATCCAATCATCGATAGGAAGTTTGTCATTCCTGTGGCCTTTTTGTTAACTTTCCACATGTAAGATATTAAATTCATGCATGTTATCTTGTATTTAGTGATAACGATTTGCTTAGTATTAAAAAAGAACTAACAAACAGATTTGCTATGGCTTGTATTAAGATACAGCATCAGATTTTGATGCCTTAATACAGCTCTAACACTATCGATATTCCTCTTAACAAATCAATCAAGATTTTCCACAGATCAAATAATCATCCTAACATAACTTCTACTTTCCATGTGAAATTATTTCATATATAAAAACCGTGACATATATAGAGATTCATTCATATCAAAAAACTATTAAACTGATAGCAAACTAAAGCCTAGATTGCATATCTTAAGATATCACGTAGAACGTTTTACGCTGTGCTTGTGGAGATAGTAAACTGTTTCGTGAATTAGTTGAAGTGCACACGAGCTATCTTGTACTGCAGTCGTATTATAAAAGAATACATGATATTTTCACAGATAAAGAATATGGCTATCCATTTTAAGCAAACAACAAACAATTGTAAACATTTCATTTGTATTCTTTGCTAACTTTGTACAAAAGTTTACAACTCTTGCCTAGCAAGATGAAAATTCTAAACTCAAAATTGTCTGATTTCTACAACAGTACTATCTCATAGTTCTACATATCATTAACTCAATCGAGAAGTGATGTTGAAAAAATCATCCTCATTGCAAGGTATTGTTAGACCACCCATCGGATGATGAAATCCAAACTCCTCTTCTGATTTCCGTAACAACTTCTGGAAAGTAGGATGATTCAGGTATGTTATTGGCACCACGTATCGTTTCTTCTCTGTCTCACCTACATAAACTGCAAAATGTCCTTTTGGAACATCTGAATGATTTCTTGTAAGAACAGACTGCATCTTGTGGATTTGCTTTGCACTGACAATCATAGGTAGCAATCGAAATCCCATGACTTGTTGATATGTTAATATTAGAGTAATTTAGATTGAACTAACACTTGCACTGAAGTTTGCACAAGGAATAAGTTATATTTATATAGTTGCTAGCATACATTGTTGCTATGGGGGAGAGCTAACTCACATGGCTTTGGTCATAAAGTTCAATAAATTAAAAAATGCAATATGTTCAATAGTAGGTGTGTTCTGCATCAGACTGATGTGATCAAGTTGCTAGGTGTGTTCTGCAGTTATTGCATTATGGAGTGCCTCATTTTTGTTGCTGATGCATCGGGAATAGCTGATCGTACAACGATTTCATAACAGTACGTACTACTATGTGATCGATAAGGATGTGAATATCAAAGTTACTATGCTGAACATCTGGAAATAGTGCTTCACTATAAATAGGTTTCTGTTAATTCATAGACCTTTTTTGAAGTAATTTGGACATGTTCTGCTTTTATTAAATTTTATTTCCTTCAACAAATAGACTTCTATTGAAGTATGCATACACATGCATGTGACTCCACTTTTAGTAATAATAACTATTTGCATCAAGACAGCCTCCAAGATGACTGCAAAAGAAGTGGTGCCTGCCTACCTAGCTCAGTAATTCAATATCACTGTAAATTTTAGGAACATTTAAGAAGAGTGCTAATTAATTATCGTTAAAGATTAATTTTAGTACGGTGGTAGAGGGATTAATCAGTGAGAAGTGTCATAAAATGAGGAAAATGTCTTCCCTAATGCAAGTTGGGAAAACAAGTAGCATAAGAGATTATTTGCAACAAATTGAAGCGATAGAAAATAAATTGTAGTTACATATAAAATATGAAGAAACATGATTTTATTAATAATATAATGCAATTATAATTTTGTTCTTTACTTGATTCTTTTCTCTTAAGATTTCTTCATGATTTGAGAATGTTTTTTCGAACTAGGATGATGTCGAGAGTCTGAACACATCTTGATCTAATTTTTGTGAATATTTCATAATTTATGGAAGTTCTGCATGAGATGCCTCTTTAAGAAAATATATAAACTTTGATATATAGACATGAGCTAGCTAGGATTTAGGTAAACAATGCTAAAGTCTTTATCGGCATTAGTTAAGTGTCATTAGAATCAATGTGCTAAAGGCTTTAGAGACATATATAAAAAATGTCAATTGCCGTTAAAAATATATATTCTTAATTGCCGCTAATGATCATTTTTGATATATTGCGTAGCTTCCAAGAACCCTAACTGAAATTGAACTACACATGTAGAATCCTACAAGATTTCGATGTCTATAATGAGTGACATTCCAAGTTTATCGTCTCATCCAACTCTCACCCCTTGAATCCACTCCCCCCATCCCTGAACTCCCAATGCCCATCTCTATCCTCCTTCATAATAATATTTTGCTACATAACATATAAAGTATTCTTCGAATAATATTTTCTTACTTTCTTATCAAACACTAGAAAAATAAATAAGAGACCAACTTATTTTTTAAGAAAACACTTTAATTCATTTCAGTAGTTCCCAAAAATGCTGGACCAAATTGACTAACACTCTTTTCAATTCCCAACTTGTAGATGGAAGAAAACTTCTGGAACAATACATTTCAAGAATAGCACATAGTTTTGTGCTCAAACTGTGTACTTTCTAACGTCACCTAGATTCAGCAACTATTTCTTTTATAATATAATATATATTTCTTCTGTTTAATAGTTTATTGCTTTCTGCAACTTTATTTTTTTAATGCAAGTAATATTTTCCCTATCAGCTTGTGCTAACAATTCATTGTACTTGTAGCAGCCTTTTTATAAGCATATATAATTGCTTTCTCATTCTCTGCATTTTTCAATCATAAAAGCTCAACTAAATGATCACTTGTTGACTAATCCTTGAAACTTTCTGCAACTTCTAATCAAATCAGAAGCATCTCATCTGGCTCAGGCTTGTAGAATTATTAAACTACTAGATAATTTGTCTATCGTTTTGCGCGATCATAAATAATAATTAAAATTAACTTGCAAAGATAATTTCTTTTCTAATATTCATAAATCATATATAATAGAAAAATAGGTTTTTAAAAACATATTAATAATATTTCAACATGAATTTGATTGTTTGTCATTATCACATAACTCAAGAACCTTTAATGAATGAATTATACACGAAATAATAAATCAATGGTTCTTTAATAAACATTTAAAGGGAAATAAAGAAGAAAAAAGGAACTCAAAAAAATAAATAACGCTTGAACATGAAAACAATTATAACTTTTGAACTTGCATAATGAATTTCATCAATTGAAAAGTGAGAATTTCATATCTACGTAAAAAAAAAAACAAATTCATATCTACGTAAAAAAAAATAATACGTGTAAGCTTATATATCTTTAAGTTACAAAATTTAATACAGAATATCAAAACATGAATTCTTGAAACTTAGTACAATAATTATTTTCTGCAAAATGAATATATATACTATATGTGTATATGTTCAATATAACCGGAGACAATAACTTTGCAGATACATAAACAACAGTGTTTAAAACAGATACTAAAAAATAACAATTAATATAATAATCATAAATTAATGAGTGTAAAAAACATACCAGAATATGTAAAAAATAAAATGAAATAGAAAGAAAAAAATTGAGTCCACTTAATGCACAATGTCCCCTTAAAACTATTCTCCTCCAATATCAGTGGCTTAATGAATTACATTCTCTCAAGATGAAACGATTTTATTAATAAACTTATTGATAAAAAAAATAATGGTGTTAGTAAGTCACACAATAGGAGCAAAGTACACAAATGTTTAATTTTGTGGAAGTAGAAGAAGAAGATCAGATTTTTTGTTATTTTAAAATGAGAGACAAAAACGATGTCAGAAAGATGAAGGGCCCAAAAATCTAAATAGGGGGTCGAAAATTCACTATCTCATTGGGGGAGAAAAACGAATCAACATTTCGATGTGACGCAGCCCTTTCGATTTTAGTTGAGAAATATTTAATTTTGCGGAAGTAGAAGAAGAAGATCAGAATTTTTGTTGTTTTAAAATGAGAGGAAATCCACTATGTATAGACAACAAAGGGTAGTATCAACAAATCCTTACTGTGTCTTATCAGAATGGTTACAACTATTTGGAAAAGTTACTACCCTTCGGAAAATTCACAACCTTTCGTAAAAGTCGCAACTCTCCATTAAAGTCGCAACTTTTGATAAAATATACAATTTTTTATAAAAGTCGCAACTGTTTATTTAAGTCACAACTCTTCATAAAAGTCACAACTTTTTATAAAAGTCGCAACTCTTCATTAAAGTCACAATTTTTCATAAAAGTCACATTTTTTCATGAAAGAGAAGGCTAGTTTTGAAAATAAATAAATTTACAAGCAAATTCTTGCTTGTGGTGACGCAGGCAGGCCTAGGGCTCTCTTTTATATAAATATATGATACTTGCTGAAATTCATAATATGTTTTGATTAATGGTCTGCTTATATAAACTTGAATTTCTCGTGATATAATTTTTTTATGTTTATAGATTCAAGTATCATATTTTTATATGGTATCAGAGTAAGATTCATCTCTGTTTTGAACTAAAAATTCACACTCATGTAGTTGGGACTGCACGTCCAAAGAAGTGTTTAGAGTTCCACATTTATTGGAGAATCTACTGATGATCTACTTCTATAGACTTGGTGTGACACCCAGCTTAAGACCACATCGAAAAAATACATAAGAGATATTGGATATACCAACTAGTGATGCGGTTTAAATCTGTGCTGGCCTAGGTCCAAAGCGACAATATTCTAGAGGGTTGAATCATTACAAATGGTATCAAAGCATAAAGGGTTGTTAACACATGAGAAATATTGAGTATATAAGTAAGCAGATTTTACCAACTAGTGTCATGTTTTAAAATTATGCACGCCTAGACCTATAGCAAATAATCACGGACTGAGCCGTTACACTTGGACAATCCTCCCTAGCACTCCCCATAGCCTTTATCTTATTTGTATCGTCGAATGAAAGTGATAATTCGACTAGAGAATCAGGAAGTCTTCCCCGTGACTTCGATTCGTAGCTGCCCTACCAATTCAGGTATGTAATTTTCCAATCTTTTCTCAAGAACACATGTCCTGGATCTACAATTAGATGTGAGCTTGTTGTCATCTTACATTATATTAGTACTATATTCATCCAATATTGTTTAATCATTGATCACAAGTTTTTCATTCTTTGTTAACTGTCTACATGTGCATTTTATCTCATCTATATATCTAATCTTGTAATTTAGTAATCATGGTTTTATTTGTATTATAAAAGTAGTAATAAACAGATTTGCTCTGGATGGTCCTGAGATATAATATCAGATTTGTGATCTCTTTATAAGATATGCTCTATATTATTTTCCCAACTAATTTGATGCGTATGATTGAGCTAGTTTAATTAGGTACTTTTATATACCTTATTTAATTTTTCTGTATCTACTAACCCCATTATTCTAGATCTTTCACAATTTTTTTTTCACGCCCAATAGTCGATATTCATATTAAAATTCAATTAATTTAAATTTGCATCGATAACGAAGGATCTTTCGCAGTTTAAATACGGCATACATAATACATAAACGTCCTTTTAACTTAGTTTTAATTGATATTTATGCCCTCCAAAATTGGTGTGCACAAATAGCTAGGCTCTTAATTTTGCATAAAATTGAACAAATAAATATATTCGTCTTATGTGACATCTTACATGACAACTTTGTATTTCTACGTAGCATACTGCATGTATTATGTCAAGTAGGATAAGAGATGTGTGTCTATTTATTTAATTTCATACGAAGAATATAAATGTCAACTAAATCTAAATTAAAAATATATACTGTATATTTTTATATACTATGCCTTCTAAACATTTTAACATGACTTCCAGTTGGCATTAAAAAATGTAATGAGAAAGCCAGCACAGAGATTCTAATTGACTGCTAAAAGAAATTATGCAAAAACAAAATTAAACAAGAGAATGTGTCTTCTTTAAACTCAATAATTTTTATTTTAATATAACTGTCTGTAATTCTGACATATAACTATGAAACGCAGATGCCCTCAACAGTTAAAAGGAAAGAAGTAAAGAAAATTTTCTAACTAACTGATCATTAAATGCTGATAATTTCAAAAATCTTAGTAAATCAGTTGGTTGATTATCTAAACTTTCACTTTGTTGTAAGGGTTTGAATTTCAATCTTTTAAATTTTGTGATCTTAAATTAAAGATATGTAAATGTGCCAAAATGTCGTTTAATTTTTATGGTTTTGACATAACAAGTGAAAAGTTAGATTTTTCTTTTTTATAAAACGGACTAAAAATGAAAGCAGAACAACGAGAGTAATTCCGTCAATCAAAAAAAAAAAGTTGGCTATACATTTTCAAAGTCAAAAAAAATTGGTAAATGTTACATTTGTTGAAGGCTTTGTACATAGTTTACATCTCTTGGATGACAAGAGGAAAAAACTGAAAAATAAAAATTCTGAACTATAAGTTGTTGTTGATTTCATAAAGTGTTCAATTGAGAAGTGACATCAACAAATGCATCTACATTGCATGGTATTGTTAGACCTCCCATTGAACGATGAAACCCGAATTCATCTTCTTCTTGCCTTAATAAATTCTGAAAAAGAGGGATGATTCAAGTACGTTATTGGGACCACGAATCATTTCTTCTCTGTAAGCGCGGATTGCAGTTTGTAGATTTGTTTAGCATTGGAAATCATGGTAACAAACGAAACCCCATTTCTTGTTACGTAATTTGGTTGATTTTTGTTGTTATGAATTTTGCATTTATATAGCTGTTTACGTATTGTACTATTGCCACAATATAATTATAATGGCACCCTATGTCAGCTCTTGTTATGGGCAATGGGTCATGTTATGAGCTACTTCACATGGCTTTGATAATATACCTCAATTAACCAAGTTCAAAAAGTAAAATAAAATAGTATCTTTCCTTAAGTGACTTGTTTATATTTCGTAGTTATAGACATTGAAATTTTGTGAGCGCTTAATTTTTTAGTTGAAAATCTATAAGGTGTGTCCAATTCTAATAAGTATTTTTCAAGATTATTAGCTTTCAATCCTATATTCTAGTTCATGTCTATATAAAGGATACTATATTTCCACCACAAATTCATGAAATATTTATAAAGAGATTAAAATCTCGAATATTTCACAAATTCATAGATTATTAATAAAGAGATTAAATCCTAATTTTCTTAATTCGAGAAATACATTGTATTGGCTTGGAGTAAAAATAGGCTTCTCAGGGCTGCTACAATTTTTTCTTGGAAAATTTATGCTCATTTTTTTAACACAGAACGAGACTTCACAAAAAGAAGTTTAACTTGTATCCGCTTATAGAGTAAAAGCTATCGATACGTGTATTAACTATGTAAAATAGATCATTTGGATTTTTTATTATATTTTGAAATAAATTATATCTTCGTTATTCATAAATACTCCAAGAGCTAACAATTTAAATTTTTAGTAATAAGACAAGCCATGTGAGGCTAATTATATTCATTTAAGTGTTGCCAATTAGCATTTATTATAAGAACCTAACGGCAATAAAAATAGCCACAAAATACAGAATATTGTTACTAAAGATTTTCTTTGATTTTAAGTGGCAACTAAAAATTGCCACTAAAACTTAAATTTTCAACAAAAAATATGGTAATTTTCAATTTCGACCTAATTTTCTAAAATTAATATACATATACTATCAATATTAAAAACATCAAATATTATAATGAAAACACCAAAATTTCTTCTCAACTCGAATATCCTATACTACACAAATGCATTATTGTACATTTTATGTATTCACATAGGACATGAAAATAAAATATATGTTCAAACTCCTCCTTAGTCGACATCATTTGTGATTTTTCAAAAGCAAAATCCCTATTACAAAGAGAGAGAAAAAAAAGCAGAATCATTTTTATAATCTAATACTAAAAACCAATGAAAATCTCTAGTGACGATATTTTGAAATTTATGGCGATTGTTGTCACCACTAAATATTCATAATTTTTTATAGTAAATCTTAGTTGGCAACACTTAAGTGGAGGAATTAGTCCAATGTGATTATATTACAATTTACTTTGAGCAAAAGTTTCTTACTCTTGTGCATCTAGTTCTATAGTTAGAAGTGGATGTAGTAACACTCAAGGGGTGTCATGGAACACGGCTTCATTCGAAAAAAATGTCAAATATGTATCTATAATTAATAGCAGGGTGGACCTATGTTGTAGGTTTTGGGTGCTTGAGCAATCATTAATCTCAACGCGTGATAAAATTAGACATAAAATACTTTAAAATTAATATATTAATAATTGAGCACCCACTAATACTAAAGTGCTTTAGCTGCTTTGTTTTTGAAGCTGAATATGCTTTGCTCAGCACATGAGAGAATGGGAGTTCAAATCTTGGTGGAAGCAATTTTTTTAGGTTTTTTACGCTAACATTTCAATGTTAATTTTTATTTTAGTTTATTTTTATACTTTTTCTAATTTCCTATATCTCATTTATCACAACAAAAAACTTAAGTTTTTAAAAACTCCTAAATATTTGTAGCTGTCAACATGCAATGATATGATACAATTGTTCAATATCTTCAAAATATAAAAGTTCATCGAGAATCATACTAGTAGAAGCTTTTTTTTTAAAAAAAAATATATATATTAGTATTGATCGTAGTTTGCTTGGTAACTTATGATCACTAGAAATTTTATTTCTTATAATAAGCTTTGAATTTTTAACCAAACTAAGTCATTATATAAAACAATTTACCAAAGTAATACATTTTTCTAAAATTTTACAAAACTAGTATAAACGTATTTCATGGTAACGTTTTAGGGTATATTTTATTCTTTAAAAACTAACAGCATTAGGTTGATATATGTTACTGTAAGTAACGTTTTACTTTTAAAACGTTATTTTCAGTGACGTTTTAGGAGTAAAACGTTATTGTGAGTAACGTATATCAATCTGACGCCATCAACTTTTAAAAAATAAAATATATCCTAAAACGTTATTGTGGAATACGTTTATATTAGTTTTGTAAAATTTTAGAAAAACATATTATTTTGGTGAATGACTTTATATAATGGCTTAGTTTGGTTAAAACCTCATAAGCTTTTTATTTTCACGTTAATTAAAATAATCATGCATTTATATTAACAAGTGAGCACTCATAATCTTAAAATTCTAAATTTACCACCGATTAAAAGACAGAAAAATATTAGAATATATATAGAGTGTTGTAGTAAGCTTTGGCACAAAATTATGTGCAGTGTAGTGGGTAATTGTAACAGTCGTCTGTGCAAGAAACCCCAAGAGTACATTTTTATATATATACATTAAAAGGTCACATTGATTATGAAAGGGATAATGCACAAGTACTCCTTCAATCTATGTCCGAAATTTTAGAGACACACTTATACTATACTAAGGTCCTATTACCCCTGAATTTATTTTATTAATAATTTTCAACTCCTTTTCGGCTTACGTAGCACTATCTTGTGGGGTCAACGCTGGTTGACTTTTTTTTTTCAATATAGTGCCACGTAAATCGAAAAGGGGTAAGAAATTACTTATAAAATAAGTTCAGGGGGTAATAGGACCTTAGTATAGTATAAGTGTGTCTCTGAGATTTCGAGCATAGATTAAGGGGCTAGTTGTACATTTTCCCATTATGAAAAGAACTTTGTGTACTCCACGGTCCAGAGCTTAACACTTACTTTTATGATGGAAGGGCAGCTGAACGTAGTAGTATAAAGAAAAAATTTCCATTGATTTAGGTGCTAATTATTTAGTAGCATAGCAAATCATATGAGACTAATTCATCCACTTAAGCATTGTGAATTAGAATTCATCACAAAAAATTAAATCTTTAGCAGCGACAAAAATAGCCACAAATCTCACAATATCGTCATTAAAGGTTTTCACTTATTTTCAACAGCGACTAAAGGTTGTGCCTGTAATAGCCACTGATTTTTAGTGGCAACTAAACATAGCCACTAAACCCTATTGTTTCAAAAATATACATGTATTATCTGTATAAAAAAACATCCAATATTATTACGAAAAGCACCCAAATTACTATTCAATCCGAATGTCCTACTACGTACACAATTTATTGTTATACATACCCTTCATACATTCACACATATGACATAAAAATGTTCAAACTCCTCCGATGTCATTTGTGATTTTTTAAAAATAATATCCCTGTTATGAAGAAGAAAAAAAAAGTAAATCATTCTTATAATCTATGCTAAAAATCAGTGAAACTCTTTAGTGGTGATATTCAAGAATTTTGTGACGATTTTTATCGTTGCTAAAGATGTAATTTTTTGTAATAAATCCTAATTAACAACACTTAGTGAAAGGATTAATCTTACATGATTTGTCACATCATTAAAAATTTGAATTGTTAATATTTGAGGATATTTGTGAAATATTTGAGGATACTTGTGATTGATCTCTTGATATAACGATGATGTATTTATATATAATATATCACTTAAATGCAAGATCTAGTTTAACCTAATTAGATCTCTTTCTCCCATTAATCTCTCACGATTTGTGCGTTCATCTCACCCCCAAATTTTTTATAGAAAAGAAAAAAAAATTTCATCGATGTAAAATTAATTTCTAATTATTGAACTTCCTGTCTTATCAGTTCACAAATTATGGCCTCGTTTCATCACACTACTTGAATATATATATATATATATATATATATATATATATATATATATATATATATATATATATATATATATATATATATATATATATATATATATAGTCCATAGCCTAAATGGTAAAATATTTTGACAAAAATTTCAAAAGGGTAAATGAAAAAACTTTTAAACTAAAATGGTGAAATCGCTGGTGATGTAGCGATTTAGGTGGTGCCGTTAAGGTAAATCACATTTGTAAAATTTATTTTTTAAACTTTTTTTAAATAAATCGTCGCTGCCGAGGCAACGGTTTGGTAAATGATTTTCTTTTTAAATTATAAATCGCTGCCTATGCAGCGATTATACTTTAAAAAAATTAATTTTATTTTTTGAAGTATATCGCTGCCTTGACAGCGATTTTACTTTATTTATTTTTTTTAATTTTGAAGTAAATCGTTGTCATAACAACGATTTCACTTCATTTTATTATTTTTTAATTTTGAAGTAAATTAACACGTCAAATTTGTACAAAAAAAAATTCACATGCATATTAATATTTATGTCTGGATGTGAAAATGTGAATTTGAAAGTTTGACAATGTGATTTTTTTTTTGGCTAATTATAATTTATTTACGACAAAAAATTAAAAAAAAAAATAGGTGAAATCGCTGCCCAAGGCAGCGATTCACTTCAATTTTTTTAAAAAAAAATTAAGTAAAATCGCTGCTAAGGCAACGATTTACTTCAAAATTAAAAAATAATAATAAGTAAAATCGTTGCACAGGCAGCAATTTTTTAAAACAATCATTTATAAAGTAATTTTTTTTACAAATTGCTATTACTGCAGCGATTTTACTTGCGATATTGCCGTTTTGATTTAATTTTTTTTTCATATTACCCTTTTGAAATTTATATCAATATTTTTTACCTATTATACTTGGAAAACTCTCTCTATATATATATGGGTTAATTACGTGGGTGAATTCTTTTTAAAAAATAATTACTTATTTTAAATATACTCTTTAATTATTACCATTTATAGCAGATTTTTAAATTTCTTTCTTTTCTTTGAATCGCTCTTTCTCCTTTCTTTCTTTCTTTCTCTTTTTCTCCGTCTCTTTCTATCTTTCTCTTTTTTTAATCCTTTTTCCTTTCTTTCTGTTGTCCTATTTTTCTTGCTTTCTTTTTGGTTGCTCTTTCTCTCTCTTTTTCTATTGCTCTGTTTTCCTTTGTTTTCATAGCATAGTCAACGATTTTATATTGTATAAAATTTATATCAATAGTTAATTAGATAAGTAATATAATCGTAACAAATGAAGAGGCATAAAAAATTACAAAATGAATTAAATTTTAATTAAAAATGTATTACAAATATATTAAAGTTAATTATTAGAAGAGAAGTAATATAGTCGTAGCAAATGAAGAGACGTGAATTAAACTTGAATTAAACATATATTTCAAACATATTAAAGCTGAATTATTAAAAGATAATTAGATATGAATGTAGAATGTTGAAACAAAAGAGCATTCTTTGATCTGCATGTAAACTGAATAAAAATTGTATCAATAATGAATTAAACAAGTAACCCAATTGTAACAAATCAATCACTTAGTTGCAAAATGAATTAAATTTGTATATAAAAGTGTACTACACAAATATTAAAGTTGAGACAAAAGAGAAAATTAAACATAAATAAAAAAATGTAACAAATGAAATATTAGACAGTGATTTATTTGAGTTAAACTTGTATCAATAATGAATTAAACAAATATCCAATAATAACAATAAATAAATAAAAACTGCAAAATGATTAAATTTGCATTTAAATTGTATTACTTTTGAATAAGAAGAGAGAATTACGAATGAATGGAAAACGCAACTAAAAACTAACAAGACAATGATCTTTAAAGTGAATTAAATTTGTGTCAATAATGAATTAAACAAGTATCCAATAGTAACAAATAAAGCAAAAAACTATAAAATGAATTAAATTTGCATTAAAATTATATCACACAGTATTAAAGTTGAATTAGAAGAGAGAATTAAGAATGAATGGAAATCGTAACTAACGAAAGACATGACAATGATCTATAAACTGATAAGTTATATCAATGATGAATTAAACAAGCTAAACAAATAAATCAAAAACTTCAAAATGAATTAAATTTGCATTGATATTGTCTATCTAATTCAACTTTAGTACAATTTTAATATTATATTTAATTCATTTCAATCTAATATTTCACCTAAAATCAATTATAAACTTAACCGAACTCTCTTAAAATTGATATATAAACTCCAAACGACATTTTCAATTATTTGTAGGAACTACCTGTTCAAACTTATCACAAATTCGTAAAATTCATATAATAAATTCAAAATTTGAAGCTTTATATTGATCATCAATGGTGAACTCTTGCTTCTGTAATTTTAAAGATTTGAAAATTTTGCTCAAAAACGTGATTTTATATAATTTCAATTTTTTTTCCTCTTTTCATCTTGTTTTTGGATAAGAATAGTGACACGGGCAAAAACTGATTGAAAGAATATAGTTATTTCGATGAAAAGTTCAAAGAAGAAGAACAAGAACTAAAAAAAAGAAGAAGAGGAAGATATCAGATAAGAGAAACAAATAGAAGAGTAAAAAAAAACATAAAGAGATGAAGGTGCAGAAGAGTAAAAAGAAAGAAAGACAGAGTCGAAACAGTAGAAGAATTAAAAGAAGAAAAGGCAAAAGGGTTGCGAAAGAAATGAATAAAGTATAATTTTCTTAATTAAAAAATGTTATATTTAGTTAGAAAATTTATGTTGCTATAAATGGTAAATATTTTTATAATATAGCATATTTATGTGATTTACCCTATATATATATGGTAAATAATTAAATTACCTATGTAGTTGACTAGTTCTATAACTTAAATCTTTACTTTTATAATGTAAGGACTGAACGCAATTGTAATAAAGGAAAAGTTTTACTTCATAATAAGAAGCTCGATGCAATTTCTCAAATCTGTTTCATTTTAGTATGAGTTTTTAACGGAAATCAACTAGTTTGGGAGCTAATTAGTTTGATTCATGCTAATTTGCAATAGTATGTCTACAAATATGTATTTTGGAATATATGGGATCAAAATTAGGTATAATTTATTTGAGATACACGATACTCAAATGGATTCGCATTTATTTGGAATACACAGACAAGTTTCTCTCTGTCCTCCCACCCATCACACTCACCACTCTCTTATCTCATTCGTATATCTAGGATGTATTCCAGATAAATATATCTAGTGTGATTCACATGTATTTCCAGATAAATATATCTAGTGTGATTTACATATATATGGAATACATAGGTGAATGCTACACACCTCCCTCTTTGTTCTTGGTCGCCTCTATTCCTATTTTAGTATATCTGATAACAAACACACATGTATCTAGGTGTGTGTGATTTAAATTTTCGTATAAAAATTATTAAATTAGTAAAATAAAATGTAATTATTTCAAATTATAAAGACAATTAATGAATATGATAGAAATATTTATATAATTAAGTAGCTTTTCCTTTTAATGGCTAGAAGCAAGGAAAACATTTTAAAGTTGGTAATTCCAAAATAATAACTCTAACTAGTAATTAAAGACTTATTATAGTTCCAGTATTGTTGTCAACATGAATTAGCACATTTTTCTTTATTATATAACCAATAATTAACCATATAACCGATCTATGTTAGTTTCTTGTCTGAAGATTAAAAAAATGGATTCTCATATCTGAATGTGAGAATGTGCAAGTGGATCTTTTTCGAAAATTTTGTCTCTCATAATTAATTAAGTGTCATTATTTAATTAAGCATATTGTCACAGTCTAATCACTAATGTTACATGACATTAATTTTCTAGCAATAGTACTAGTACTAGAATTTCTCAATATTTTTATATTAACCTATAAAGTTTTATCATGAAAAAGAACACACTATCTTACTTGTCCGTCTGTTACTTGTAAAATTTACCTTTTTACTCGTCTACTTTTACAAATTAAAAAAAGAATATTTTTTTTTTGTTATACATTCAATTAATTACTTTGAAAGGGATAGAACTTTTTGAAAATATTAAATTTTTAATCCACTACTTCATGATTAACAGAGATAAAAGGATATATTTATGATGTCAATTATTATTTTTTTAATATGTGTGGAATCAAAAGTGGACAAATAATTAGAAACAAAGGAAGTATATACTTGTGTAAGATTCACGGAAAAGATCTCTAAATATTTTTATTGTTTAAAATGTGGTAAATTAAGAAAAAATAAAATACAGGCAAGATTACAGATACATCTCAATATGTTACAATAATAAAAACAAATAATATTAAGCAAAGACAAAAATCTGGATCACACTAATGAGAAAAAAAATTAATCAAGAGATCATGAGATTTAAAACTGAATCTACTGTAAGTTGATCAAATATCCAATAAAAAAATTCAAATGATATGATCATAGACTGTTCCGGAGCTAAATAAATTTTATATTAATCAAAACGGCAAAATTGCTGGAACAACAGCGATTTACTCCACCGGAAAAAGCAAAATCACTGTCACTGCAGCGATTTTGCAAAATGTGAACTTTTTTTTTAAAAAAATTGAAATCGCTATCTAGACAGCGATTTTCAATTTTTTGTAAAAAAAATCGATTTTCAATTTTTTAAAAAAAAATAAGGAAAAGAAAATATAATTTTTTTTTACAAAAAATCGCTGCCTAGGTAGCGATTTCAAATTTTTTTAATTTTTTTTCACATTTTGCAAAATCGCTGCAACTGCAACGATTTTGCTTTTTCTGGTGGAGTAAATCGCTGTTATTCCAGCAATTTTGCCATTTTGGTTAATATAAAATTTTATATACCATTTTAAAATTTTTGTTAATATTTTATACCCTTTAAACTCCGAACTCCTATTTTTCAATACTTTATAGCTTGCTATTCAAAATTATTAAATACTTTATAACTTACTGCTCAAGATATTAGACCTTGTTTAATTTCAATAGGAGTGACATATAATAAGTTTTAGAGTTTTAACCCAAAGAAAAAAAGTTTTAGAGGGAGGACTTCATTATTTTAAAACTTAATACATAAAATATAATTTACAAATAAATTTATTGGGATGGTTCGCTATTTTATTTTATTGTTTTATTTTAAAAAGTTGTTTTTATAAGGAAAAATTGTATATAATAGCAAATTAATAATCTAAAATAAATGGAGTAGTTAGAGTTTGATTTAATTGTGCTCCATAGCAAACGTTTGCAAAAAATTGTCAGGCGCCTCTCTCCCAAATATCTCGCTCGCCACTCTCCTCCAATCTCTCACTCGCTTCCTTACTTTTTTTACAAACACAAGTGTATAAAAATTGTTTCTAATTGTATAAAGCAGAGAAAATTGTATAAATACATATATTTTTGTTCCGCTCTCTCCCCTCTTCCAGATCTCGCTCGCCACTCTCCCAAATTTCGCTCGCCACCCTCGCCTTTCTCACTTATACAAACAGAAGCCAAATGTATAAATTGCGTTTCTGTTTGTATAAAGCGTGAGAAAATTGTATATACGCATGCAAGTACATATATTTTTGTCCTATACACTAATAATTATACAATAAAAATACTCTCTTGCCCAGTTTCTTTTGTCTTTCTCTCTTTCTCGTTTTATACAATTTTCAAATTGTATCTAATTTCTCTCGTTCTCGTTTTATACAATTCGATTCAATTGTATATTCTTTGTCAAGTCTCTTTTGTCTTTCTCTCTTTCTCATTTTATACAAATTCAAATTGTATATAATCGTTCTATACACTTATAATAATACAATTTATTTTATACACTTCGTTTTTATTCAGTTTTCTGCCCAAGTGTCTTTCTCTTTCTTGTTTTATACACTTCGTTTTATACAATTTGCTTCAACTGTATATGTATAGCGAATTATACAGTTTCTATGTTTGCTATGGAGCGCAATTTTGCAAACTTTGCTATAACATATAAATATGAATTTTTTATTTGCTATATGTGAAAGTTGCCCTTTTTATAATACTAAAAATCCACCTAATTATTCGATATGGCTATAAATTCAAATAAAAACCTATAATTTTTTCGGATAAGTCAACTATTAACTCCCAGCAATAAAAAGACCTACATTACTATATGTGAAGAATTAAATGGATTGAAATAAAAGAAATATTCTATTTTCATTACTGATTACAACCTAAAGAACAATAAATATTTACTATAATTTATGTAGATCCTAAACTAATTAGAATGAAAGTAAAAATTCAATTAAATGGTTTCGGTCAAGTATAGTAGTGAATCACATTTCAGAATATGAATTTGAACTACAAAGAAAATAAGTATTTTATCATTAATCACATCTAGATCCTAACTAGAGTGAAAGTAATTACTTTAAAATATCTCTAGTTATATATACTTTTAACTAGGGGTGTATAAAATTAAATCAAAAATCAACTCAAATCGCAAATTGAGTTAAATTGGAAAAATAATTCGATCAATGGTTTGGTTTGACTTGATTTGGTATTTAAATAAACCCGACTATATTTTGGTTGGTTTGATTTTAACTAAAAAAAAAAACCCGAGACCAAACCAATCCGACATTATATATGTAATTTTAAAATTTTATTTTTATACATAAAAATATTTACTTTGATATCATTTAAAAATATTTCTTATACTATTTCATAGTTTTTATCTTTTAATATATTATTTCAAGTTTAAAACTTAAAATTTAGAATGGTCCAATAAAGAATATAGTTCATAGATGTTGATGATTATAATAAAACTTAAATCAAAATCAAATTAATACTAATGCAAAAAGAAAATCAATTCAATACTAAGAATGACAATAATATTGAATATTTGTTCTTTAATTTTACTTTTACATTGATTTAAACAATTAAAATATATAATCTAATTTAATTTTACTTAAATATTTAGTAATGTAACTAATACTTATTTAACTTCTTTTAGCATGATTTAGTACTTTTAAATTATGATTATTTTCATTATGACTTTACAATATTTATTTTATATGATGTTTTCATTATTTTATTTTATTTTTCAATATTTCTGTGTCATCAGTACTCATCTCATATTTTTGTTATTTTTTTAAGAAACACCTTAGATAATTGTATTTTGGTTGGAGTAAAGAAATATTTGGAGCACAAGTTAATAATTTGTTTGTATGCAAGCTTCACCAGAAAAATCCAAAAATCTGTAAAATTTGAAATTTATTAGTTTGATTTGATTTATAAATTTAAAAATTCGACATAACGATTTGATTTGGTATTTGAAAATTTTGAACCGGTCAGAAATTGAAAAACCCAAAAAAATTTTGAACTTTATTAATTTGGTTTGATTTATAAATTTAAAATTTTACATGAATTATTTGGTTTGATATTTAAAAATTCAAACTAACGTGGTCATGTATACCCTACTTTTAACCACTCTGACAAGGCTAAAATATTTATGGCAAATATTGGACATAAACTAAACATACTAACATGACTTAGAAGCATAATGAGACAAAAAGAAACATTTAATTTTGAAGAATGTATTATGTATGTATAAATTACAAGTAAAGAGAGCTGACTTAGTCAACTCTCTTTCAGCAAATAAATACAAGGAAAAAATAAATGAGTATGTCGAAGTAAGAAATTATGCTAATTTTTTCTGTATCGTTCCGATGAACCATGAAGTATACATTATTTCGGTTTTGTTTGGTCTATGATGACTTATTAAGTAGGGATGTGAGACTAATGAAGTAGTCTTCACTACATGGAATTGTTAGACCACCCATTGGATGGCTGTACCCAAACTCTTCTTTAGCCCAATGTAACAAATCTTGGAACAAAGGATGACTCAAATGTGCTATTGGAACAACAAATCTTCTACATGTTTCACCAACATATACTACAAAATGTCCCTTTGGAACATAATTAGTCGTGGTTGTTGGTGATACACTTTCATTTTTATGTGAAATCGATGGTCGAAGTTTGTTTTTGGCATGAGCTATACCAACTAAACCCCTTCCCATTTTTCGAGAAAAAATAAGTAAACAATAGGACAGATATTCTCAAAAAAAAGAAAGAACGAAAGAAAGAAACGAAAACAAACTAGGAGGTAATAGTGAATATATAAGACTTGCTAGGTTATAGCAAGACAATAGAAAAGCTAAATAGCTTTGACTAGAAAAAAAAAGGTTCAGATTGAAGTGTAGGAATAGAATTGTACTATTGACTAGTGTTTGCAATGGTAGCTTTTGAAAAGTAAAGTGTTATATATATAGGAACACTACATTCATCAAATTATGAATAAAGAAGTGTCTAGTAAGTGAATTTGGTAAAAACATATGGTTAGATATTAGCAAAATATCACATGGTATTTGGCTTAATATATATATTAAGACAACATGTGTTACCACTTTAGGGTACAAAGAAGAATAATAAGCAGATTACACAATATAAAAAAATGTGATATGCTAATATTTGTATCTAGTTATTCTCTACAAGCACTTACACTCACTACATTTCAAAATTTACGATTGTTTGTTGATACCTAATAAATTTAGAATCCCAAAGAGTTTGTTCTCTATTATAGGAGCATTGAACTTGAACTTGCATTATTTTTACAATTAAAACTAAGTAGGGTCATTGGGATAATATATTTTAGATTCTTGATATTGGAGCCTCAACTCACCTTGTACAAATTTTTTAATTGAGTCAGGTTAGTTGATTAAGATTTGTATTTGGATTCTCTACTTAAAGATTAATTCCAACTTTGTTCAAGAGTAAAAATGCCTTAATTGATAAAGATTTCATGTCGAGAATTGGATTTTAAACTTTTTGAACATGTTTGTTTCTGAAAAAGAAAAATAACATAATTTTTCTTTGTATAGTATTATATTTGTTTGTCCAATAAATATGTACGAGTAATCTTTTTCAAATTGTGAGATTTAAAATCTTGAAAACAAAATATATTATTTGTTCCATTAGTAATTTGATGATGTAAAAAATATTTATATTAACCAATTCTTAACAGCTTAGTTGCCACACAAGCATAATTTGCCACATCGTCAACAAAGACATAACATTCTATGCCACAACATGACACGTGAAACTCTCACCTCAGGTGTTAGAGGCGCGGAATCAAGATTAGGAGTATGAGATTTTAAATTAATTTATTTGAGATTCACAAGTTAATATACATAAAAAAAATTCTAACATATATATTGAATTTACGAAGAAGTTAAAGTGAATTCTTCCAAACTCATGAATTCCCACCTGACTGATAATTTTTTATATATCTTATCTTTTCCTTACACATATTTTTAATTTCATAGGATTCCTTTGTATGTTGATTTGGGTAAGAGAAACGGAAAGGAGGTTAGAAAGTCAAAATTTGAACTAGCTAGAAAAAGTTAGATAATTAATTAAGTTATTAAACTTTTCTTCAAAGGATTCCTCTTATATATATTGTCGTAATCTCTGAGAATTACTATCTTTTGGTTCAAGCAATCATTTATTGATTTAGTTCCTAATTTCTTCTGTCCTTATTAGTTACAAGGTAAGAACCATCACTTGTTATTAGTTTATAGCTAGTGAGTTAATGATTTTGTTAACAATTTCAATTTTTAATTTTTGGTTGACTTAAATTTTTTGTTATTCTACGGTGTGTTAGTGTTTATTTTTGATATAATATGTTAACTAATATGCATGGTTCATTAGGTTTGTTACCTTGTTTTCAATTGATCTTTGAATAATTTTTTGTTAAATCTTAACAGTTAAATTAATAACCGAACCGATAACAATCAATAACCAATAAATCAAACACTGATAAAAATATGTTCACCAAACTTTTTTTTCTTGACCTTTTTGATGTTCTATTGCTGTCACTAGTAAATGATTTAATCTTCTCTGTTTGTTGAGTCCTTATCTTTCTCTCTTGAACATATATTGTCCATGGTAAGCAAATATTTTATCAACCAAAAGATAATTGCCTCACCAAAATTTTCGAATTTAGGAATTAGTGGAAAAATGTCAGCGAGTCTTTCGAATTTCTTTTCTATCTTGAGAATTCAGCGGTAAACCAAAAAAATACTGCATCTTCACCATAGATACGGTAACTTAACCATAGTTTAATAGGTTGTTTTGGTTAAATACTTATTGACCCTTGGATCATTACTTATGTGATAAATAACAGCTATTTAAAGGGAACTGGATAGCTGGATGAAAAAAACACTAGACAGGCGCTCAACCCATGGAAGAGAAAATAAATCTTAGCCTATGAAACATTGTAAAAATTAGAAAAATGAACAAGTGGCCTCTCAATCTATGCCTGAAATCTCAGAGACACACTTATATTATATTAAGATTTCCTGAACTTATTTTATAAGTAATTTTCTACTTTTTTTTGATCTATGTGGCACTAGCTTGAAAAAAAGTCAACCAGCGTTGGATCCACAAGATAGTGCCACATAAGCCGAAAAGAGGTAGAAAATTATTAATAAAATAAGTTCAGGGGGTAATAGGACCTTAGTATAGTATAATTGTGTCTCTAAGATTTCGGGCATAGGTTGAGGGGTGCTTGTGCATTATCCCTAAAAATTATATAAAATCAATTTGATATACCTATATATACGCTAAAATATGCGTCAACATTAGATCGAGTCATGGGCGGAGACAACATATACTTAGGGAGTTCATTCGAACAATTTATACATGGTCAAAATTATTTTTTTAAATATATATAATATATGTGGAACCTCCTTCCACTTGTTCGTGTGTTTACTTCTCAGATTTTGAACCCCTTGTTAAAATGTTGGTGAATGTATAATAAATGTCGAATCCCCTTCCATTATTCGTATGTTTTGAGTCTCTTATTAAAAATACTGACTTCGTCACTAGATTGAGTGACCATTACAATCTGTAATAATGTCTCCATCTCTTTGAAGATCCAGTTTTGTGGGCACAAATTAATTTGGATCGTGATCAAAATCATATTAGTTTAGTTGATTCATTAACTTATTTAAATCAAAATTATATTAGTTTAAATGTTATTGATTTTAGTTCAATTTAATTCGTTCATTGATTATACCATAAAGTAAAAGAAACGATTTATTCAAAATAAAAAAAGACAACAATATATTCATTTAAAAAGGAATCATAAATTGTTTTTGTGTGTCATTTAGATCTTATAATTCTTACCGAAAGTTCAATTATGTTTAACTTCATAATATCTCACAAAACCCTATTTATCTTGAGCAACTATCACTTTTATCTTCGTGTTTGTCAGCTTATGTTATCAATAATTAGTTATTTATTACGTATGTATAATTATAAAAATATTGAACGATTCACTAACTTTTTGTTTTGACCCTTTTTTTTAATATATAATAAAAATATTGAACGATTCACTAACTTTTTGTTTTGACCCTTTTTTTTAATATATATATATATATATATATATAGTTGGTAGAGCCGTCAAAATAGGCTTAGCTCATGGGGCTGGCCCAATCCAACCGGTTATTGGGGTAGGGTTGGGATAAGACTTTTCAAGCCTTTTTAAAACTAAGGCTTATAAGCCCGACCTATAGAAGCCCTTAGCCCTTGAGGCTTGATCGGGGTCGGGCCGTGGTTGGCCCATGGGCTAAAACTTTTTATTAGGGTAACTTACAATAATTTAACTAGTATATAATCCAACTATTAAAATACACGCTATGTTGTAATTAATATTATAATCATACCAGATATTGATACGTCCAGATACATATTTCAAAATACATGGACTCAAAATTAGATTAATATATTCTAGATACACTTTATCAAAGTAGATTCACATATATTTAGGATGCCTAAACAAAATCTCCCACCCTCGCCTCCCTCCAATCTTGCTTATCACTTACTTATCTCGCTCGTGTATCTGGTATGTGAGATACATGCAAATTACACTGGACTTTTTGTTAGTGTTATTAAAACAATATCATTGTTTGTCATATTTGATTTGACAATCTTTTCATTTTTTTGATGTTATAGAATTATAAGTTCGAAAAGAAAAAAATGAAAAGAAAAAAAAAAGAAGAGCTAGCCCACCCCAGCCCTCGGCCATTCAAGAGTTGGATTGGGTTGAGGATATTCAGGAATGAAGGGCCAGCCTGCCCCATCCCTTCAAATTCCTTGCCCTTTTTTGATAGCTCTATATATTGGAAAAAGACCTAAAATACCTTTGAAGTATAAGAAATGGTGCAAAACTACCATCTATCCACCTATTGGTTTCAAATACCGTTCTCCTCAACTTATTGACTCCAAAATAATCTTGTCATTCACCTTTGTGTTCAAAATTGATCACTTGTTTAGCAGATTTAAATTTAAATTATTTAAATATTTTTTTAATACGTGGTGCTCAACTATTTGTTATAATTTAACTTATTAAAATAATTTGCAAATCAATCCACAACCTACCCATTACTAATTAAACCCACCCAATTAATAAACATGCCTCATTAATAATGCAACAACAGGAAAGCTACTGCCAATGAGTGTTTCTAGAAATTTGAGGCGAAAATGTCTATAGAAGTACATTATCATACATCAAGTCCTCAATCAAAACATATTATAATTTAAGTGTCTAAATAAAAATTAACGATTAACTTATAAGCTTGACTATGTTCATCTTAATTATCCATTCGTCTCAATTATGTGATGTTACTTAGTAATAGATAACTTTTTTTAAAATATAATATATTAAAGTTTTAATATTTAAAACAAATAATAAATATTTCTAAAATTATATTAGAAAAGTGTATGAGTTAATTCGAGATATACAATTTCTTTACCTTTTAATTATAAATTTTGAATTCAAGCTTGAAACATAATCCTATTGAAAGTGTCCTCCTAAATAAGAGATTCCACCTAAATTTAATTGGAGCTTCATTTCGGACTCGAATAATTTTGAATGTCATTTTCAGGAATCTGTAATTTCGTCGTGTTTTAGTAGTGTTTAGGGCGATTTTGATGTTAGAATTGGTTTATTAATTGTGTGGAATTTAATTAGTAATGGGTGGATAATGATTTGATTTATAAATGATACTAATAATTAAATTATATCAATAGTTGAGTGCCAAGTATTTTAAAAAAGTAGTTAAACATTAAATAAGTGGTCAATTTTGAACCAAAAGATTGATAACAAGGGTATCTTGGAGCCAATAGGTGGATGATAAGGGCATATTGAAGCTAATAGATAGACAAAGGATAGTTTTGTGTATATATATATATATATATATATATATATATATATATATATATATATATATATATATATATATATATATATATATATATATATATATATATATATATATATATATACATATATAATAATAATAATAATAATAAAACATGTAAATAGTTTATCAGTTCAATTTGGTTATTTTTGATTTAATTGAACAAAGTTAAAATTAAATCAAATATTATTGACTTTTTGAAAATGTAAAACTAAATAAAATCAAATAAAATTTAACTTATTGAATTGATTTGGCTTAATTTTTTTATTTTTATCCAAATTATAAACACCTTCAAGCTGTAGTAGCCGTATCCATTAAGCTTAACTCATCTACCAGTTTGTGCTATCTAACATTCTATATTTGACATGATAATCTAGTATATTAGTTATATAACCAAATATTTCAAATAATAAATCTCATGGTACCATAACATATGATTTCAAACCTTAAAAATATTTGCATAAATGCTACAAAAATTAATCTTACACATATTATCAAATTGATAAACCTCTTCGAGACTCAATTTCATATTATCAAATTAATAAATTAACAAAATGTTATTCAAACAAATAAAATCATAGGTAGAATTAAACAACAAGACAAAATACATTTCTTGATTTAAAATCATAAATATTGACGTTATAACATTATAATAGGTTTCAATTCTCATAAAATAAATTAAATCAAATTTAAAACAATTATAGTCTCTGTTGTCAAAAATAATTACAAGATATAAAAAACTAAATAATATATAAAACAAGTCAAAATGATATGACAAACCATAACATATAATAATATTCATATGGCAAATAAAAAAAAAGTTTTTCCTCCCTCGAAAAAAAATTGATCTAAAAGGTTCGTGAAATCTTCCAATATTTTCAAGAATCAATTTTGGCCAAACATTTCTTTTTCTTATGTATCTAATTATAAGCTGTGTCAGCTTTTGAATGTAGGTCTAAGAAAAAATCACAATAAAAATGAGATAGGGTAGGAAGGTTTCAAACCCTAAACTTTCACTATGTATTGTTATTCCACACAAAATCATGTAGACTACATAACCTTATTTGTTTAAGATTATGATAGAAAATTCTGAAACATCAACATTAAATCAAGTGACCATCGTAATCTGTAGTAAGGTTTCCATCTCAGTGACCATTGTAATATCTAATAATGTCTCCATCTCCTTGAAGACTCCATATTGTTCTTCCGGCAATTAGGGATGTCAACGAATTGATTTGGATCAATTATTCATCAAAACTAAATAAATTTAATTGATTTATTAACTTATTTAAATTGAATTGAATCAGTTTGGATATTATTGATTTTAGTTTGTTTTATTTCGTTTATTACCCAACATCAGAACAAGTGACCATTGTAATCTCTAATAACGTCTCCATCTCAATGAAGATTCAATATTGTCCTTGTTGGTCAACAAATTGATTTGGATCGATTATTGATAAAAATTAAATTAATTTAGTTGATTTATTAACTTATTTAAATTAATTTAAATCAATTTGGCTGCTATTGATTTTAGTTGGATTTGTTTCATTTATAACCAGTAAAAGAAATGATTCATTCAAAAGTGAAAAGAAGACACCAATTTGATCTTATATGAGAAAGTATGAAGAAAGTATAAATGTAATGTTGAACAATTGAGAGAAGAAAGAAGAGAGAAAGAGAAGGAAGAATTGAAAGATAATCTTGTTATTCTGATATTCAGTCTATTACAAAATGACTCACCAATACAACTATATATAGTCTTCACAATTACAGCTAATCCTAACTAACTTGACAATTTGTTACACAACTACCATTTCAAGAAGTTAATTACATAACTAAGTTCTTGTAAACTACTTAACTTATTAATTGACTTCACTAGTATCTTTAACACCCCCTCAATTTAGGTACTCTAAAAATGTTTTGAATACCTAACTTGCAACTCAAAACTTCATGTTGAACTCTAGGAAAGCTCTTGGTTAATACATCTGCAGGTTGTTCATTTGTATGAATGTAATTAGTAGAAATCATTCCTTTCATAACCTTTTCTCTAATGAAATGACAATCTATCTCAATGTGCTTTGTTCTTTCATGATAGACTGGGTTGGTTTGTATAGCAGCCTTACTGTCACAATAAACTTTAACTGGAATTTTAGCCTCCACACCAAATTCTTTTGTCAATCCAATTATCCATAGTAATTCTGCTATTGTGGATGCCAAGCTTCTGTATTCAGCCTCTGCTGAATTCTTAGAGACTGTTGTTTGCTTCTTAGATTTCCACATGATAGGAGAGCCTCCAAGCTTTACTACATATCTAGTTACAGACTTCCTAGAGTTAGGACATGTAGCTCAGTCAGCATCACAATAGGTTGATACATCCATGTTGTTATTGCTAGATAGTAGAATTCCTTGCCCTAGCTCTTTCTTCAGATACCTAACTATTCTGATTGCTGCTTCCATGTTAGACTGCTTAGGAGCTTGTAAAATTGATACAATGTGTGTACACAAAATGAGATATCAGATCTGGTTGTTGACACCCAATTTCGACCATCGACGATATGAATTAATTAACGAGCTTTTTAATTCTACACGATTCAAAATAATTAGAATTTATAAAGTAGTAATATTTGTATGACTACTCGAAAATCATCGCAAAATATTTTACCTTGTTTAAATATTCTATTAACTAGTTTAGTCACATATGAGTTTATATTTTTAATTAGTTATTTTATAATCAAGTCAATTATTTTATCATGTCAAAATTAAGAAGCTTGTTAATTAATTTTATCAATTCGTCTTACTTGCGATTTTAGCCGAACTTGTTGATCCAGCTCAATTTAACTAGCTTCTTAATTCAAATGGCTAAATTCATAATCTTTTAACCCTTTTTCTCAACTACAAATCTAACCCATTTCCTAAGCCCATTTTAATTGAACCCACTACCAATTAACAAAGACCCAAATCCCCTTTTCTTTTGTTTGACCCATTTCCCATTTTTCAGCAACACTCCTTCCCAGGCCCAACTCCTCTCCAAAACTCCTTCAACCCGGCCCATTTGTGCGTTCAGATTAGACAGCGCGTGGAGTTGGAGCAGGTTGTTCTTATTCTTCATGAAGAACCAGGATGCACGGTAAAATCACGCGCTCCTCCAGCAACGGCATCAAGTCGCAGCCGCGCGTGACACGCCTTTCGCCTTTCTACCCTTTCCAGCCTTCGATTGTACCCTCGTACGATTCCAGCGACTCTATTTCGTCTTTTAGCGGCCAGATGTCTTCATCTCCGCGATCTTCGCGTGAGGGCATCAAGATCAGATAACCCTTTTGCATTGTTCCGTTGAGATTGGTACATTTTCGTACGAATTCCAGCTGGTTCTCCCTGATCCTCTAAAGAAATTTCAAATTTTGGAAGGAGAGTCGATTGTCGATTTTATCCTTTTCCCCCTTTCAAAACCAAAAAATTTTGATTCTTCTAGAAATTTTTGGTTTTCCTGAGCAGAAAAGGTTGGAAAATTTTGGGATATACTTTTATCACATAGAGATATACAGAGGTTTTTTTTTGGGGGTGGAATTCTATTTGTTATAAAAACACAGATAATCAAGAAAATTCGAAAAAAAAAGGAAATTTTCGAAAGGATTTTCCTCATTCTGTCTTTATTTCTTTGTTGTCTTTGGAGTTCGTTGAAGTTATCAGGCTTCCTTGTGGTCGTGGAAGGTCATCTCCTTCGCCAGCACTGTCTGGTTCGCTGCTTGTAGAAAGGTAATGCTTCCTTTTATTTACGTCTTGCTTTAGTGTTGAATGCAATACGATGAATGTTGTTGGTTCCTCTGTTTCATCACTATTTTGGTTTACTTGTTTCGACTTCTATACTCTTCTTCCAAAGATTGTTTGGTGTGATTGATTCGTTGTTGACTATGATGGATATGTCTCAACCGTATTTATGCTCAATTTGAAACTGCCTGCGTGCAGATTTTACTTTAATCGTGTTGTGTTTCTAGTTTAGCGTAGATATGTGCAGTGTTGTGACTTTTTCCTACGAGTTAACATGGCTTCATGGTTGTGTCTTGTATTCTTTGTCATTTGAGTTTGAGTTCTTGAGCAGCCGAGATATTAGTTTTTTTTTTTCTCTTTTCTGTTTCCATTTTCTGTTTCTTTTGCTCCTTCCTAAAAGTTCTCTTGCTATTTCTTAACGGAACGATCCCCGCTTCGTTTGGTGATTTGTCTTCTTTGCAAAAT
Source organism: Solanum chilense (assembly GCA_032847665.1). Classification (NCBI taxonomy): domain Eukaryota; kingdom Viridiplantae; phylum Streptophyta; class Magnoliopsida; order Solanales; family Solanaceae; genus Solanum; species Solanum chilense. Next base: position 56,459,414 of record CM064972.1, on the reverse strand, counting down.
GTGTCTTTGGCTTCGAAGCTGTAGTTTCTCTTAAGTTCACTATCTCGTCTAAGTTGGAAGTTTTCCATGGTACAATAATGTCCTTGTATATTTGCCGAATGTGAATGAAGTTCCCTCTTTTCCTCTAGTAGCTTTATGATAGTTGAGTTTAAGCTTGTTCATATTAATCTTGATACATTTCTGTTTCTGAAAGTTTGAATGAAATGAGTGAGTTTCAAATTTCCACTTGGTTTGATAGTCTTGTTGTTTAACATAAGCAACATTTGTTTATGTTCTTCTGCTCCATCATTTTGGTCATCTTGGTTTTACAATACTAATGTTTTCTTGTTATTACTTCTTGTTTCTGATCAAATCTGCCTGAGTTTGTGCTGGTTAATGATCTTACATATATATTATTGTCAATTTAGCTTATCGTATTTTATTTCATCCTGTTATTTTAGCTCTTTATCTGCTGTACTGATGGTTTGTTTTGCCTGTCATTTTTTATGGGACTCTCTGAGTTCATTTCAACTCATTCCTTTTCTTTTGCCTTGTTTGCTTGCATGTGAAACTATTTTCGAGCCCCACAGACTTCTCTCCCTTCTCTTGCATTTTTCCTTGAGCCATAAAGGCTCAAAACATCCTCCTCGAGTCGTATACCCTTTCTCAACTGGCGTACAGGCTAAAAAGACGTATTGGGGATCAAAATTCAAAACCTAGGTTGATGGCAGTAAAATACACTGCTGAAAAGGAATTTTTAACTTTAAAAGGTTGAAAAACAGGCTGATATACATCCTGTATAAACTGATATACAGGCACGATATACTATAAATATGTGTAAAAATTGTGAATTGCAGGTTAACGTACAGAGACGCTGATTTTAATTAAAATACAGGACTAGGCAATGAATTCGGACATAGGGTACAGCCCGTATACATTAGTATACATTTTGGGGCAACGATATACCATGGTTAAACAGGTTAAAAAATGATACATGTATAAATACGCAGAAACGATGTGGAAAATTTAGGGTGAATAGTGAGAACACGTATTCGAATAAATACAGGCCTCAAAAGGTCCAAAATGGATCGAATATATACCGTATACAGCAGTATACATTTTGTGTATACTCCTTATGACTTTTTTTTTTTCAGGAAATGGGCCAGGGCCCTTCAGCAGATTTTTAAATAGGCCCAAGGGGCCAAATGTTTTTTTTTTGCAGGATTTTAAATTGTTAAAAGGGCCCAAACTTAAGTAATTTAGTTTAGGACAGGTGGGCCAAAGCCCAATGAAATGAATTTGGGCAATCAAGCCCAAGTTCAAATATTTCTCCTCTTTATTTATTATTTGTTTGAATATTTTAGTAAAATCTTAATAATCTCCTAAAAGGCAGCCAGTTCTTTTATTTTAAATTTTACTATTATGTTTACTCGCGTAGTTGGTTTTTTATTGACTTTTGTCAAAGTATAGATTATTCCGTTAGAAATTCCCTCTAATTGTTTCCCCTGTAGGAATAAATAAATGGAATAAAATATTTTAAAAACAAATTTTCTCTTTACTTAGTTAAAATTTTAAAAAGTCATTTAGTCAAATCGCCGGCCAACCGCTAGTTAGCGGGCATTCCGAGGGCCTAACACTTTCTCGGGATGTATATTGAACTTCGAACCTTTTTCAATTGATTTTATCTGTTTTTAAATCTTTTAAAAATTTTTCTTGATTTTATCAAAAATCAAGTGGCGACTCCGTAATTTGGAAAGTCGATTTTTCTTAAATAATAAGATTAATCGATTTTTCCGAAACCTAGTCATCTTCACCATTTTTAAACAAATAGTATTTTTAAAATATAAAACAGAAATGGCGACTTCGCTGGGAATTAATTAAGTTCTAACCAAAAGATTTGACTGTTTGACTATTTATTTTTGATTGTTAAAATATTATTTGTGCCTCATACGTTTAAATTTTCATATGAAAACTGACATTGCATATCATGACATATTTCCGATATATATATATATATATATATATATATATATATATATATATATATATATATATATATATATATATATATATATATATAGTATACTAAATGATGGTTTGCGAAACCGCAGCTGGACTTTTTTATACTCACCCTTTTTCGTTAGGCGTCCAATGGTTGTCGCGAGTTTCAGCCCAAATTGTCCGTTTGGGTTCCCAATCCTTTCAAAAAGCCACTCCTAGGCAACTAGCGTAGAGCTGGGCCAAATCCCGAATTTAGGAGCATTTGAACTAAGATGACCCAACGTCCAAGGCGTGTTGGGCCCATTAGAAGACCACCTTGAGTCCAAAACGGCCCACGGCCTAAATGGACATTCATACTTATGTGTTTAAATTTGAAGGATGTATACGTTGTTTGAGAAAATCATTGTCTCATAGGATAAGGATTAGATTATAGTCTATATAAGTTAAATAAAGAGCTTTAAAAGCTACTGGTCCATCCAAAGACGTTGGCACCCGAAGAGTGCAAAAGTAAAAAAAAGAAGGATCTTTCGTGGAGGCATAGTTTAGGATCGTACCCCTGCGTAAGACTGATTATTTTGTTTGCATTTCTCCTATTATGTATCCCCATTAAGTTTTATTCATGAAATTTATATAAATTTGAGTTTTGGGGCAATGAAATATTTCAAATGACAAGTACGGTAACGAAAAATATCGTCAACTTTGTCTCGACTCAAGTTGACCTTTTTTTATTCACTAATCCCAAAGTCAAGTAGACAAATTTCTGTCTATTTAACCCTTTCTCTATATTGGTTTCTCTATATTTGTGAGCCAGTTTATCTCCTATTAAAACAACTCTTATGTGTTTACACCTACATGTGATATCTTGTATTATTTACCACCTCCAGGCACTAACATATTGGTCTTTTGAGTTTTTTCATTTGTCAGGTATTTAAAACTGATATGTGTTGATAAGTTGGTTGATCATCCGTATTTCACAAGGTCTAAGGCCCCTAAATATTCCTTCCCCGATCAAAATTTGCAAAAAGAAAAGACAATAATAGGGGATAACAATAATGAGATTGACATGAATGATGTTGTCGTGGCTCAACCCGCCGCCGATGATAAAAATGAATTGATTATGCAGTTGATGCAACAGATTGCCGAAATGAGGGTCGAAATGCAAAGAATGCAAGATTTGTCTAATCTGATTTCATCCTTCAACCCTCCAAGATATGGAATACCTCCACTCCACTTTCCTTCCCTAAGCAAGGAACATGTTCAGAACCTTCTCTCTAACCCCACTCAAAATCCTCCAACCATTGACTTAACTACCCCTAATCCCCGTCACGCCACCACATCGTGTCAAGCACCACATCATCCTCAAAATACTAACCTTCAAATCCTCCATCTCCATCAAAACCAAAATATGAACAATGCTCAAACCTTCCCCCATCTTCAAAACCAAAATACCGATCCTCAAAATTTGCCCCAAAATTATCAAGCCACTCAAAAGACCCAGAATCCCTTCATTGTTCCACCCATACCTCAAAAGACTACTTTCCAAATCCCAACTTCAAATGAACCTTATGTCGACTATTTCGAGCTTGATTACTATAAGGAACATGAGAGAGAGTGGAGGTCAAAAGAAGAGGTAGTCAAGATTAATATGAAATAAGAGATCAGGAAAGCCATGAAGGAGTTGCACTATATATCTGAAGTCGATGGATTGAGCTATAAGGATTTATGCATTCATCCGAATCTCGACCTCCCGAAAGGGTTCAAAGTGCCAAAGTTTGTCTTAATGGAACAGGAAATCTTCTGGCACATCTGAATGTTTATTGTGATCAACTAGTGGGAGTTGGCAAAAATGAAGCATTATTGATGCGTCTCTTCAGTCGAAGTCTAAGTGGAGAAGCTCTAGAGTGACTTACATCACAAGAGCTGAAACAATGGAAAAGTTGGAATGCACTCGCAAAGGATTTCACGAAAAGATTTGGACATAACATAGAAGATGCCCTAGATCGCTACTACTTGGAGAAGATCAAACAGAAGTCTATAGAAAATTATCGAGAGTACGCTCTTTGTTGGAGAAAAGAGGCCGCAAGAGTTCAACCTCCAATGTCCGAACGTGAGATCACTGAAATGTTTATTCGTACTCAAGAGCCCGAGTACTATGAAAGAATGTTGTGTATGATGGGACAAAAATTTGTCGAGATTGTCAAAGTGGGAAGGCTTTGGAAGATGGTTACAAGACTGGAAAGCTCACCAAACTTACTGCATTGCAATCTAATGTAAAATCTACCAGAATTAGTGATATGGATAAACCAAAAGGAAAAGTGGAGGAGGTGAGTATGGTCACGGCTACCCGTATGAGGCCAGCTTCTCAAAGGGAATATCAAAACCATAATGTCAATAAAAAAAAATTCCTCGCCCAAAATTTAGGAAGGCTCCTAAAGTATTTACACCATTAAGGAAATCTCAAACTCAACTTTATGAAAGGTTCAAATCAATGAGTATGCTCTATCCTATAGAAGGAAGACCAGTCAATCCTTTGGGAAAATTTTACAGAGCTGACCACAGATGTGCTTATCATTCAGGAGCCGTTGGACATGACACAGAGAATTGTTCAACTCTGAAGCACAAGATACAAAACATGATCAACAACAACTTGATAAATATTGAGAAAACCACCTGAATGGAAGACATATTGGATGCTCAAGAGTGAGTACAAGACATTCTCGAACTGAGTCATTTGAAGATATTCATCATCAAAGGTCGAGAAGAAGAATGCCCAACATTAGCCAAATTTTGCATATGAAGTTTTGTTACCTTTCTTTTGAAATGTATTTAACCCCTTTTTCCCCCCATTTTATCGCCCATTTCTTGTCTGAACTACGTTCGACCTGAATTGTCATGAATGAGATACGTAGGCGGCCTATGTCGGACTCAGTCGTTTCTTTATCAAAACTTTCTATTTTGGTTAATCCTTGAGAGGGGAACTACGTTTGACCTAATTCCTGCTCCAATGGTATACATAGGCGCCACAACGGCTCAGTCATATATCAGTAAGATTTCCATTTCTCTTCATAATGGAAACTGGGACATAATTTTTGAGAGGATCTCAAAAATTCATTTGAAGTTGGACTTCTTTAACAAGTCAAAACAGAAGAAAAAATTTCTACGGAGATTAGCCTTGGTGGATCTCAAAAATTACGATAATGTAGTTTGCAACTGGGACAGAATTTTTGAGATGATCTCAAAAATTCCACAAATTTCATTTGTTACTTATCGAGGTAAACTGGGACAAAAATTTGAGGAGGGGCCTCAAAATTCCAGAATGACCAACCTCAGAATTAATAGAGCAAGTTATGAGAGTTCTTATATATTTTAGATCAGGAAAATTTTTTTGAGGAGGATCCTCAAAAATTCCATCAAATATGTCATATAAAGGACGGGCGAGCGTGTAAGCCAACTGCAAGAAGGAGCATGGAGACAAGACCAACACAAATCAGTTTTTCAAACTAAGAATTTTTCTTTGGATGCAGGAACATTGAAGTCACAAAATGGCTATATAAAGCTGTCAAGAATGACAAAAGGCGTCACTTTCACCCATTCATTTTATCTCTAGTTCCTTATATTTCCTCAAGTGATTTATACACAAGTTTCTTTTTATCTTGCAGGAATTTAAGGACGAACACTGATAGATTCTTTCAAAGTTGCAAGAAGCAAAGTGTGGGAGGATCGCTAGTTATGAGTCATGATCAAAGATTACAGTTGGACTCATCATAGCCTAATCTGGATAAGCAAAATGACTCAATCTAGTTCCTCAACGTTACTTTTATTCTTTACTTCATCATCGATACTAATGTTTGGTGTCGAGCTTTGCAGGTGATAGTATTGATAAAGTCAATTATATAGAGCTTGACATCAAATTTGAAGATGATCAAAGTGACACTAACTTAGAAGTTTTGCAAGGAAATTACCGAGTCCATCACATCAGAAAGATGATGGTGACCGCAACATCTCCTTGACAGTCAAAATTATCGAATTGTTTTATATTTTCGATAGTGTTAAAAAATGACTGCAACAAACTCAAATTCTGTTGAGTTTGTCAAGGAAGACGAGAGTGACTTTAATTTTCGCGTGAATGAATTAAGTCATTCACCTCGATAATTCTTTCTTTTAAAGAACATAATCATAGTCACGACGTGCATAAACGTCAATTTAGTTTTTAGTATGTTTGTCGCGTAGCAATTTCGGCGTACTTGTTTCTTGAATATGTCAGAGTCTGAGTTCTAATATGTTATGTATCCACCCCTTAAGTGGATTATGTGTTTTGATTGGACAATCTAAGACTTTAGCATATAGTTTGTTGGGCTATCCACCCCATAAGTGGTTCGTATATATGCTTTTCCATTTCAGGTTCCTATTTTTGAATTATATGGAATATTATCGAGCCATCCACCTCGTTACAGTTGGAATATTATCGAGCATCCACCTCGTTACAACTGGAATATTATCGAGCCATCCACCTCGTTACGGTTGGAATATTATCGAGCATCCACCTCATTACAACTGGACTATTATCGAGTCATCCACCTCGTTACAGTTGGACTATTATCGAGCCATCCACCTCGTTACAGTTGGACTATTATCGAGCCATCCACCTCGTTACAGTTGCAATATTATCGAGCCATCCACCTCATTACAGTTGTAATATTATCGAGCCATCCACCTCGTTACAGTTGCAATATTATCGAGCCATCCACCTCGTTACAGTTGGAATATTATCGAGCCATCCACCTCGTTATAGTTGGACTATTATTGAGCCATCCACCTCGTTACAGATGGAATATTATCGAGCTATCCACCTCGTTACAGCTGGACAATTATCGAGTCATCCACTTCGTTACAATTGGAATATTATCGAGCCATCCACCTCATTACAGTTAGATAATTATTGAGCTATCTAGCTCGTTACACAGAACTCCAAAGAGGAGAAAACTATCCCAAAATCAAGGGTTTTCCTAGAAGCAAGAGGCATTTATATCACTTATGTCAAAGACTTGGGAATATGAATTGTTTATTTCAATCCAGTTCCAACAATATGAAATTTACAAAGTGCGTCTAGCCATATTCAAATGTGAATCAAACAGGAATCTCCAGGAAGAGTTTACGATTTCCGTAAAGGACGCTGTTTGCATTACATTATCAAACAAGATAGTTATTGTCAATCAAGACAATGCATTACCCCAGGGGGGATAATAGTTTTATTATCAAGGAGATATATTATCTGGAGGTCGTCTTGCCGTTATCATCAACAGAGACGATGTGAATATTCATGCATTGCGAGTTAAAAATCATGCATCGAGGGAAATCATGCATCGTGGAAATAATGCATCGCGGGAAATAATGCATCACGGAGAATCATGCATCGCGAGTCAATAATTATGTTCTATGAGAAGATTTCATGCCTCGTCAGAATTTATACATCGAGAGAAGATTTCATACCTCGCTGAAATTTATGCATCGCGAGAAGACTTCATACCTCGCTAAAATTTATACATCACGAGAAGAATCCATGCCTCGTTGAAATTTGTGCATCGCGAGAAGGTTTTGTGCCTCGCCAAAAGTTATACATTGCGAGAAGATTTCATACCTCGCAGGAATTTACGTATCGCGGGAAGATATTCATGCCCCGCAAGAAGGCATGCATGGATAAAAGTAAACATCAAGAAGAGCATCGAAGATGACAGCAAAAGAAATATCGATATCGCATCAGCATTTATTTATTTTAACATCAAATGAAGAATTAAAGATTACATTGCCAATGCAAGTCATAAGCTTTATTTGCTGTACGTCAGACCGATCGATTCGACGTCAAATATTGAGGAGAACAATGAAGTGTCGACATGGTAAAAAGACACTGTCTCCCATCCTAATTGCATTTTTAAGCTGACGAGTTTTATCTCAGTCTTTGTCGAGAGCATCCAAAAGTATGAATTCTCCAAAAACCACAGGTTCGGACGACATCAAAAAGGATGCAGCACAACGTGGAACTTTTCCTTAGCAGCGAACTAAGACATAGTCCGAAGAGGAATGTCAAACTCTTAGGATACGAGCAGGGGAGCGACTTCCACCAAAATCAAACCACACCCCTATCAAAGACATGTGGGTATTTCTTTAGGTCTGTCAGTTTCAATTTCACATCCGGAAATTTCGGTATATGTCGGAAGCAAGTTTTCAATTTGAGTGACAATGTGCCAAGAGCTTTTGAAATTATGTCTGTGTAAGCTCTTAATTATGGGTGTGAAGCACGCCACATTCATGGCTAAGAGGTTACCAGCCTCCTTTTCATACTCGTTTAATTTGTCACTTGTCCAAAACCGAAGGTTATCTAGCATAATAGATTTCCTTTTCAACCGATCGAGTTGAACTACACACGGCCTGATTCCTCAAGGTTTAAGGATATGTAGGCAGATTCAATGTTGAAAACTCGGCTGTGTTCCAACATTCGCTCTCGAATTTTATTCTCAAGCATTTTGATTACCTTCATAATTCGGTATCAAGGTGTCTTTTGAATTCTTTCGACATTGTGTGTTAAATCAAGCTCATCGAACTACAAGTGGCCTGAATTCTCATATAGATGAATGGGGTAGGTCAAAATTGGTTTGGTCAATTTCATTTTCCTCAAATTGCTTGCATACAAGTAAAATGAGGGACAGTTGTTGACACCCAATTTCGACCATCGACGATATGAATTAATTAACGAGCTTTTTAATTCTACACAATTCAAAATAATTAGAATTTATAAAGTCTAAAATATTTTAAGTTATTTTGCCTCATCACCTCTTTATAATCTTTAGACTTGTGTATGTTTTGCGTAATTATGTATATAAGTAATATTTTTATGACTACTCGAAAATCATCGCAAAATATTTTACCTTCTTTAAATATTCTATTAACTAGTTTAGTCACATATCAGTTTATATTTTTAATTAGTTATTTTATAATCAAGTCAATTATTTTATCCTGTCAAAATTAAGAAGCTTGTTAATTAATTTTATCAATTCGTCTTACTTGTGATTTTAGCCGAACTTGTTGATCCAGCTCAATTTAACTAGCTTCTTAATTCAAATGGCTAAATTCATAATCTTTTAACCCTTTTTCTCAACTACAAATCTAACCCATTTCCTAAGCCCATTTTAATTGAACCCACTACCAATTAACAAAGACCCAAATCCCCTTTTCTTTTGTTTGACCCATTTCCCATTTTTCAGCAACACTCCCTCCAGGCCCAACTCCTCTCCAAAACTCCTTCAACCCGGCCCATTTGTGCGTTCAGATTAGACAGCGCGTGGAGTTGGAGCAGGTTGTTCTTCTTCCTCATGAAGAACCAGGATGCACGGTAAAATCACGCACTCTTCCAGCAACGGCATCAAGTCGCAGCCACGCGTGACGCGCCTTTCGCCTTTCTACCCTTTCCAGCCTTCGATTGTACCCTCGTACGATTCCAGCGGCTCTATTTTATCTTTTAGCGGTCAGATGTCTTCATCTACGCGATCTTTGTGTGAGGGCATCAAGATCAGACGACCCTTTTGCATTGTTCCGTTGAGATTGATACATTTTCGTACGAATTCCAGCTGGTTCTCCCTGATCCTCTGAAGAAATTTCAAATTTTGGAATGAGAGTCGATTGTCGATTTTATCCTTTTCCCCCTTTCAAAATTAAAAAAATTAGATTCTTCTAGAAATATTCGGTTTTCCTGAGCAGAAAAGGTTGGAAAATTTTGGGATATACTTTTATCACATAGAGATATACAGAGGTTTTTTTTGGGGGTGGAATTCCATTTTTTATAAAAACACAGATAATCAAGAAAAATTCAAAAAAAGGCAATTTTCGAAAGGATTTTCCTCGTTTGGTTTTTATTTATTTATTGTCTTTGGAGTTCGTTGAAGTTATCAGGCTTCCTTGTGGTCGTGGAAGGTCATCTCCTTCGCCAGCACTGTCTGGTTCGCTGGTTGTTGAAAGGTAATGCTTCCTTTTATTTATGTCTTGCTTTAGTGTTGAATGCAATACGATGAATGTTGTTGGTTCCTCTGTTTCGTCACTGTTTTGGTTTACTTGTTTCGACTTCTATACTCTTCTTCCAAAGATTGTTTGGTGTGATTGATTCGTTGTTGACTATGATGGATATGTCTCAACCGTATTTATGCTCCATTTGAAACTGCCTGCATGCAGATTTTACTTTAATCGTGTTGTGTTTCTACTTTAGCGTAGATATGTGCAACGTTGTGAGTTTCTCCTACGAGTTAACTTGGCTTCATGGTTGTGTCTTGTATTCTTTGTCATATGAGCTTGAGTTCTTAAGGAGCCGAGATATCAATTTTTTTTCTCTTTTCTGTTTCCATTTTTTGTTTCTTTTGCTCCTTCCTAAAAGTTCTCTTGCTATTTCTTAACGGAACGATCCCCGCTTCTTTTAGTGATTTGTCTTTTTTGCAAAAATGTGTCTTTGGCTTCAAAGCTGTAGTTTCTCTTAAGTTCACTATCTCGTCTAAGTTGGAAGTTTTCCATGGTACAATAATGTCCTTGTATGTTTGCCGAATGTGAATGAAGTTCCCTCTTCTCCTCTAGTAGCTTTATGATAGTTGAGTTTAAGCTTGTTCATTTTAATCTTGATACATTTCTGTTTCTAAAAGTTTGAATGAAATGAGTGAGTTTCAAATTTCCACTTGGTTTGATAGTCTTGTTGTTTAACATAAGCAACATTTGTTTATGTTCTTCTGCTCTATCATTTTGGTCATCTTGGTTTTACAATACTAATGTTTTCTTGTTATTACTTCTTGTTTCTGATCAAATCTGCCTGAGTTTGTGCTGGTTAATGATCTTACATATATATTATTGTCAATTTAGCTTATCGTACTTTATTTCATCCTATTATTTTAGCTCTTAATCTGCTGTACTGATGGTTTGTTTTGCCTGTCATTTTTTATGTGACTCCGCCTGAGTTCATTTCAACTCATTCCTTTTCTTTTGCCTTGTTTGCTTGCATGTGAAACTATTTTCGAGCCCCACGGACTTCGCTCCCATCTCTTGCATTTTTCCTTGAGCCATAAAGGCTCAAAACATCCTCCTCGAGTCGTATACCCTTTCTCAACTGGCGTACAGGCTGAAAAGACATACAGGGGATCAAAATTCAAAACCTGGGTTGATGGCAGTAAAATACGCTGCTGAAAAGGAATTTTCAACTTTAAAAGGTTGAAAAACAGGCTGATATACATCCTTTATACACTGATATACTGGAATGATATACTATAAATATGTGTAAAAATTGTGAATTGCAGGTTAACGTTCAGGGACAACGATTTTAATTAAAATACAGGACTAGGCAATCAATACGAACATAGGGTACAGCCCGTATACATTAGTATACATTTTGGGGCAACGATATACCATGGTTAAACAGGTTAAAAAATGATATAGGTACAAATACGCAGAAACGATGTGGGAAATACAGGGTGAATCGTGAGAACGCGTATTCGAATAAATACAAGTCTCAAAAGGTCCAAAATTGATCGGATATATACCTTATACAAAAGTATACATTTTGTGTATACTCTTTATGACTTTTTTTTTCTTCAGGAAATGGGCCAGGGCCCTTCAGCAGATTTTTAAGTAGGCCCAAGGGGCCAAATGTTTTTTTTTTGCAGGACTTTAAATTGTTAAAAGGGCCCAAACTTAAGTAATTTAGTTTAGGACAGGTAGGCCAAAGCCCAATGAAATGAATTTGGGCAATCAAGCCCAAGTTCAAATATTTCTCCTCTTTATTTATTATTTGTTTGAATATTTTGGTAGAATCTTAATAATCTCCTAAAAGGCAGCCAGTTCTTTTATTTTAAATTTTACTATTATGTTTACTCGCATAGTTGGTTTTTTATTGACTTTTGTCAAAGTTTAGGTTATTCCGTTAGAAATTCCCTCTAATTGTTTCCCTGTAGAAATAAATAAAAATGGAATAAAATATGTTAAAAACAAATTTTCTCTTTATTTAGTTAAAAATTTTAAAAAGTCATTTAGTCAAATCCCCGGTCAACCACAAGTTAGCGGGCATTCGGAGGGCCTAACACCTTCTCGGGATGTATATTGAACTTCGAACCTTTTTCAATTGATTTTATCTGTTTTTAAATCTTTTGAAAATTTTTCTTGATTTTATCAAAAATCAACTGGTGAATCCGTAATTTGGAAAGTCGATTTTTCTTAAATAATAAGATTAATCAATTTTTCCGAAACCTAGTCATCTTCACCATTTTTAAACAAATAGTATTTTTAAAACATAAAACACTGGTCATAGTGATGTATAAAAGTTTTCATATTAGTTTCTGATTGAGTTTTGAGCACATGCTCATCATATTCCTTTGATGTTAACTTCACATTTGCATCCATAGGAGTCATAGCAAGTTTTGTAGCTCCTAGACCTGCTTCAGAGACCAGCTCTAAAGCATATTTCCTTTGATGCATAATAATCTCATTTTTTGACCTCGCAAACTTAATGCCAAGAAAAGATTTAGCTCTCCTAAGTCTTTCATCTTGAATGCTTCCTGTAAATACCTTTTAGCCTCATTGATCAGACTTATACTTTCACCTATGATGAGCATGTCATCTAATATATTAGAATGATTGTGATGCCTTTTGTGCTCCTTTTTTTGTGAATACTAAATGATCACACTGACTTTGTATAAACTTGAATTTAAGAAGTGCCTCAGTTAACTTAGCATTCCACTGTCTAGGATCTTGTTTAAGTTCTTTAGAAATCCTTGAGGCAACTCCATGTAAATCTCATCAAACAAGTCGCCTTGTAAGAATGCATTGAATACATCCATTTGGGGTACATGCCACTGCTTTGTTGCTGCACTAGCTAGAACTGACCCTTGAAAATGATTGTCAGTGATCACATTATGAGCCCTTGCACTTGAATTTTATCCATTACTACTTGTCTGCACTCCTTTTTTTTTAAACTTGTTATAATTCGATAGATATCCCACCAACTTGTAACATACCTCTTTGTTATGACCCTTCATTTTACAAAACTCACACCGTACATTGTAGTTTCTCTTGTATCTAGTAGCACCATTTCTTTTAAACATAGCCATGTCAAGACTACTTCCACTTGCTGCAGGATTTGGACCGAAGATTCCTGAGTTTGCAACTGTAGACCTTTGTCCTTCATCACTCATGATCATTCCATATGCCTGATCAACAGATGGCATAGGACTCATCAACAAGATCTGGCTTCTTGCTTGATTATAGGAGTCATTTAGACCCATGAGAAACTGAAAGAACTTTAACTTCTGAAGATGTAGCACAAAATCTTTGGATATCTCACAGTTACAACAAGGATTTGAAACAAGAGCTTCAAACTAGTCCCACAAGTTTTTTAATCTAGAAAAATATGTAGAAACTGTAGATGTACCTTGACTTAGTGTAGCAATCTCTTTGTGTAAATTGTAAGTTCTTGAACCATCAATCTTGTTGAATCTTTCGAACAGTTCCTCCCGTACTTCTTGAGCATTAGGGGCATACATTATACACCCTAGTAACCTTTTTCTACTGAATTCATCAGCCACAATATAACCACAACATTCACTCTCTCCCAGTGATTCCCCATCTCATCTGGAAACACCTCTTTCTTGCATGATTCATCCACTAGTCCCAACTTGTTTCTTCCAAGCAAGGCTACCCTCATTTACCTATACCTTATCGAGTAATTCTCTACCCTTGCTAATTGAAACTATATAATATGTGTACCACTTACATCAGACTGAGACAGAAACAATGGATGATTATAATCGATACAAGTCTTCTGACTCTTCGACCTAGAATGAAGATCGATACTTTGAACTAGAATATCTAGTCACTGCTCTAATACCATGATCTTATATGAGAAAGTATGAAGAAAGTATGAATGTAATATTGAACAATTGAGAGAAGAAAGAAGAGAGAAACAGAAGAAAGAATTGAAAGATAATCTTGTTATTCTGAAAAGCAATCTATTACAAAATGACTCATCAATACAACTATATATAGTCTTCACAATTAAAGTTAGTCCTAACTTGACAATTTGTTACACAACTAACATTTCAAGAAGTTAGTTACATAACTAACTTTTTGTAACCTACTTAGCTTATTAAGTGACTTCACTTTTATCTTTAACACAAATGATTCAAAAAGAAATCATGAATTTTCTTCGTGTCATTTGGATCATATAATTCTTAAGGGAACTTCAATTATGTTTAACTTCATAATATTTCACAAAACCATACTCATCTTGAGCAACTAGCGCTAGTATAGGTAGCCCGGGTAACGCCCAACAATGTGAAGGTTATTGTAATATATATATGTCCAGCAGTTGAGTATGTCTTGGTTGATTTGCATTAAGTAGAAGCATTGATTAAGTTTATCTGTATGAATAAGAAAATAGAGGCATAAGGAGAATCAATGAAAATATGTGTCGATAAAGTTCATGAACACAAAATTAGAAAGCGTTAATTGAACTGTACCTGGCAATTGAATGAGCAATTTTATACAATTTGTTAACTGTAAAAGTAATTGAGTATTGTTTTAGTTGACATGGGATTTTCTTAATAAGTTAAAAATATTTTAACGAGAAATGAATTTTATCAACTAAAGTGAACGACACCGTAGTTCATATGGGAAAAAGAAGGCACAAAGAAAGTTTGTTTGTAACATTAACACCTCAACTTAAGCCTATGGATGAACTCTATCAAATTGGGAACTTGGAAGCTAGCTTAAAACAGGAAGCCTTGTAAATACCCATGATAAAAGTTTGTTTACTTTACGAAATATGAGTTAAAAATGCATTATATTTGAATAAGAGAGCTACTTATTCGAAGAGAAAAGGTCAACAAACCTAAATAACAAACAAATTGATATCATATTTACTATATTCACTCTCGTCTTCATATTCTTATATAGTGCCTTGCTTTAGTGCATTAAATATCAAACAAGTAATTGAGTGGTTTTTAAACACTTTCCCGCACCTATTTACAGAGTCCCAATAAGTTCTCAAAAGAGTTATTATACCATGTCCGAGTTTATTACCTAAATTTGTAAATTGGAAAATATGACACGGGTGCGATATTAAAAGTGAGTCCGTGCAACTAAGTAAATTAAGTATTCATAGATCAATTAGTCTTTGCCAACATCATATTACAGAGCAATGACGCAGCGAAAATATAGTGTAATCGACATACTTCCTTGTTAGTGATATAGTCGGAGTCTACAATTGTTCTTTTCTTCAAAGATCTTCTAAGCACTCAAAATCTCACTCTTAGATGGTATGGAGTTTTTAGAAGTAATGTGCTTAGGGACCTTTGAACCAAATGACATATTGATAACCAGGGGTGGATCTATATGTATGTGTAGGGGTGCCACGACACCCAGTGATCTCGGTTAAAAGTTCGTATATATGTATGTATATACGTTTACAAAGCATTATAATCTCTTTCCGCCACTTAATAAACAAATTATTGATGGGTGCTGTTGGTAGAAGAAACATATTCCCGTGCCCACAATGCGGGTTCGATTCTCGTTGCCAACATGACTTTTTGGATTGCTCTCTTGTATAAACATGCTTCTCAGCTCTTTCTTTTTTTTCATTGATTCTTTTTTATTTGATACTATTCTTTATTAATTCAATTGGCTCATTCCCCCCCCCCCCCCCTGTAATTAGCTCTTTTTTTTAATCTTCTCTTTCACTAATTATTGATCTCTTAATATTAGTATTGTGTGTGCATTCTTTATTTGATTTTTTTTTAAAGAAAGTAAATTAAAAAATATGAATATTATTATGTTAGAGGTCATTTAATTTTAAGGTTCTTCCGATCTTCACGTTCTTGATAAGTAAGACGGTTGGGTTGAAACTAATTTGTATTCTTTCTCTAGTATATATATGCAATAACACATAAAGACAATGAAATATAAATATATTAAGTTAACACTATTACATGGTTTATACAAATTCGATTTTTTAATGTGGAAAATCTATTTTTCCTCAAAGTTTTAGAGAAGAAGGCCGCTAAATCCTTTTTTTTTAATTGTTTAATTTTCTCTAATCTTAGAATAACTAAAAGAAAATATTACTAACATGCACGTTTAATCAATTTATTATATAAAAATCGAACAAGACAAATAATCTGAATTGTAAACCAAAATTAAAGGAACCAACCCATTTATCTTGCTTGGGCGATGCAGCACCCACGACCTTCAAATCCTAGATTCGCCTCTGTTATAATATTGCTTCCATCAAGAAAGGTTAAGAGGTTATGGGAAGTTACCAACCACTAGTGTAGTAGGATAATGGATCCATGTAGTGGGATAATGTATAGTTAACCATTATCCCATTACTGGGATAATGGGTAATTAACCACCTTCCCATCAATGTGATAATGGATTCATGTAGTGGGATAATGGGTAGTTAATTATTATCCCATTAGTGGTATAATGGATACATGTAGTGGGATAATGGGTCCATGAAGTGGGATAATGGACCTATGTAATACGGACCATATCAGCATTAACAAAAATTCTAACATTCACCCACTTGGTCCGTATATTCTAATCTCATTAATGAAATATAATACACGAATCATGGCGATAGTTTCTCTGGCAGTGAGTAGTATCTTCCATGTTCACAATGCACTATATGTCTAAACTATAACCTATATAATTAATGAATAAACTAAATATTTATTCAAAGTCGATACTTTAGCGACATTTCTGAAAATAAAACTGAATGTACACACAGTTAACGAGAAATATCATATCAAATAGAGTTTCATAAACATTCATTGTTACAACAAAATTTTACATAGTGGGACTAAGTCCCATTTTGACTACATCATATTTAAATTTTTGTGGTTCAATGCTAAGGTGTTTAATGACCACTTTCTTGTCGTTAACATTTTCTCTTATGGCTAGATATTTAATGTAGATATGCTTGGTTCGACTATAATTTTTATTATTTTTAGACATAAAGACAACAGTTGTATTTTCACAATATAACCTTAATTTCTTAGATATAGAGTAGACAATTCTAAGTCTAGAAATAAAACTCTTTAACCATACACCATGTGAGGTAGCCTCGAAACAAGAAACAAACTCAACCTCTATAGTGGAAGTAGTAACTAAAGTCTGTTTGGCACTTCTCCAAGATATAGCTCCACGCCTAACATAAATATGTATCCTGAAGTTGATTTTCGTGAATTAATATAGCCAAGAAAGTCTAAATCGAAGTAGCCAATGACTTCCAAGTCATCTGATCGTTTGTACATAAGCATGTAGTCTTTTGTTCCTTGAAGATATCTTAAGACTTTCTTTGCAGATCTCTAGTTGTCAAGACCTGAATTACTGTGATATCTTCCTAACATTCCAACAACAAATGATATGTCAGGTCTTGTACAAACCTGAGCATACATCAAGCTTCCGATAGCAGAAGCATAGAGAATGTTTTTCATTTGTTCCCTCTTAAGATCGTTCTTCGGGCACTGATTCAAATTGAACTTGTTATCCTTCACGATACGAGCTACAATGATATCTTCCTAACATTCCAACAACAAATGGTATGTCAGGTCTTGTACGAACCTGAGCATACATCAAGCTTCCGACAGCGGAAGTATAAGAAATGTCCTTCATTTGTTCCCTCTCAAGATCGTTCTTCGGGCACTATTTCAAATTGAACTTGTCACCCTCCAAGATAGTAACTACACTTGGTTATTCAAAACTTCTCTAAAATTTTATTGATATGGGATTCTTGAGATAAACCTAAGGTACCTTGATGTCTGTCTCGATGAATCTTAATACCAATAACATGCATAAGATGCATCACCCATGTCTTTCATATCAAAACTTTTAGAGAGAAACTGTTTCACCTCATGTATCATTCCCTTATCATTGGATGCAAGTAAGATATCATCCACATATAAAATTAAGAAACATATTTTACTCCCACTAATCTTATGGTATATACATTGATCCTTAATGTTCTCAACAAAGTCGAATGAATAGATAATATTGTGAAATTTCAAATGCCATTGACGGGAAATTTATTTTAGTATATATATGAATTTCTTTAACTTACATACCAAGTGCTCACCATTACTAGAAGAGAATGCTTCAGGTTGTTTCATATAAACCTCTTCCTCTAGATCACCATTGAGAAATGTGGTTTTTACATCCATCCATCACAATTCTAAGTTAAAGTGTGCTACCAATGCCAATATTATGCGCAAGGAATTCTTTATAGACACAGGAGAAAATGTCTCTGGGTAATCAATTTCTTAATTTTGAGTGAATTCTTTAGCAACGAGTCTTGCTTTATATCTTTTTATGTTGCCTAATGAGTCCTTTTTAGTCTTAAAGACCCATTTACATCCAATGGTTTTAATATCATTAAGCAAATCGACAAGATTCCATACCTTGTTACTTTTCATAGAATTCATCTCTTCTTTTGTGGCATCATACCAAAATTCAGACTCTTTAAAATTCATGGCTTATGAAAAAGACTCAGGATCATTTTCAACTCCAATGTCATATTCTTGCAAATATACAACAAAGTCACTAGGAATTGCTGATTTTCTTTCTCTAGTAGAGCTTCTCAATGTTGCAACACATTTTTATGTGGATTATGTTGTTCAATAATTTCAGGAATTACTTGAACAACTTCATCTATATGCATGTTTTCAGCAACTTGTGGAATCTCATTGATTGGTTGCTTAACATCCAATTGAACTTGAGGGGTATTATGTACAACAATCAATTTTTGACTTGAAATGAAGGGTTAATCTCTTATAGAAATTGTATTCTAAAATTAATCGCTCCACTAATTAAGTCATTTTAAAGAAATTTTGTATTTCTTGATTCCTTATTCCTAGTACTGTTAGATGGACAATATAATTTGTATCCTTTAGACCTCGGCATATTCAATGAAATATTCACTAATGGTCCTAGAATTCAGTTTCTTTTCTTGTGGGTTGTAAATTCTAACTTCAGACGGGCATTTCCATACACGTATATGTGTCAAACTAGGTTTCCAACTTTTGAATAACTCAAAAGGCGTCTTTGGAACAACCTTGGTTGGAACTTGGTTTAAAATATACCTTGTTGTCTTAGATATTCAATCCACAAGGACTTATGTAGCTTAGATCTACTTAACATACTACGCACCATGTCCAATAATGTTCGTTTTCTTCTTTCTGCTACACCATTCTGATTCGGAGAACCAGACATAGTATATTAGGTAACAATACCATTTTGTTACAGAAATTCGCAAAGAAACATTATGATTGTCCATCTTCTATATATCTACCGTAATACTCACCATCTCTATCAGTTCTCATAATCTTAATTTATTTTTCACATCGTTTCTCTACTTCAGCCTTGAAAACTTTAAAGTCTTCTAGTGCTTCACTCTTATTATGAAGCATGTAGAGATACATATATCGTGAGTAATCATCTATAAAAGTGATAAAGTATTTTTGACCATATGCGTCCATGTCTGGACAACATATATTTGAATGTATGATTTCTAATACGGTTGAACTCTTCTTGGCACCTTTCTTTGACTTGTTGGTATGCTTGTCTTAATGCAGTCCGTACAAGTATCAAAATGAGTAAAATTTTAAGTACTAAGTACTCCATCATTTACTAATCTGTTAATTCTATCGATGATATATGTCCCAATCTCAGACGTCATAAGATAGAGGAATTTTGATTTATAACACATTATTTAGTGTCAGCTTATACATGCATAACAGTATGAGTGAAATCATTTTATAAATTAAGAAAGAAAAGACCATTAGACAATGTACCATATCCAACAAGTTTAGATTTATAAAATAGTTTAGAATCACCTTCTACAAAGAAGGAATATCTCAAAGGTACACGTCTTGATACTGAAATTAAATTCATACAAAAATTAGGAACATAAAAAGTCTTTTCTAACTCTAAAATAAAACCACTACTAAGAACTAAATGCATGTCCCAATAGCTTCCAAATGCGACTGCATCTTGTTTCCAGTGTAGATGCTTCGTTCAGATCCTACTGACTTTCGCAGGTTTCTTAAACCCTACAAGGAATTCGTAATATGGTTTTTAGAAGCAGAATCAATGCACTACGAGTTATGATTAACAACAATCATATTATCTTCATAACAAAAAATAGAGATAGAAATACCTTTTTTAACAAGCCATTGTTGAAACTTGATAAAACCTGCATTATGTGCCCGTTTTTTCTACAGAAGTGACACTTGACTTCCTTTTTAATGGTAGTTTCAAGTGGTGCCTTTCCTTTAGACCTCTTGTTGGCTTGATTGGTAATTTTTTTTCCATGAGTTGTCATGAATGCACTTTCTCTTATTTCCATCAGTAGTCGACCATTCTCCTGAACACACATGGCCATGAGTTCATTAATAGACCATTTATCTTTATGTGTTACAAGATATCTTAAAGGGACCATATTTGTACGTAGAGTATTCAAGATATAGTGCACAATAAAAGTTTCAGACATTTTGACCTCAAGAATCTTTAGTTGAGCCACTAAGTATCACCTTTTCATAATGTGCTCACACACATTTCTCACACTAGTGAGCCTCATTGATGAGAATTTTATAATTAAGGTGATAACAAGTGTCTTATCTGAAGTCTCAAATTGTTCATCAATAGCCTTCAGTAATTCCTTGACATTGTTATATTGTTAGACATAACCACGAATACCAGCAGAGATTTTGATCTTAATGAATATAACACTCAAACGGTTAGATCCTTCCCATTGTTTATGAAGAAAAATCTCATCTTGAATGTTGATTTCATTAATAGGTGACTCGTCTTTCCTGATAGCATAATCAATATCCATACACCCTAGAATTCTCCTTCCAAATCTTATAATTCTCACCATTCAGTTCAGAAATATCACAAATATCAGAGAAATTTACATGTTGCATAACTCCAGCCATTATTAGCGATATAGTCGGAGTCTACAATTATTATTTTCTTCAAAGATCTTCTAAGCACTCAATACCTCACTCTTAGACGGTATGGAGTTTTTAGAAGTAACGTGCTTAGGGACCTTTTAACCAAATAGAATATTTATAATCGTGCTTCTATCAAGAACGGTTAAGAGGTTATTGGAAGTTACCAACCACTAGTGTAGTAGGATAGTGAATCCATGTAGTGGGATAGTGGGTAGTAAACCATTATTCCATTAGTGGGATAATGGGTAATTAACTACCTTTCCATTAATGGGATAATGGATCCATGTAGTGGGATACTGGGTAGTTAACCATTATCACATTAGTGGTATAATGGATACATGTAGTGGGATAATGGGTCCGTGAAGTGGGATAATGAACCCATGTAATACGGACCATATCAACATTAACAAAAATGCTAACAAAAAAACCACTTAAGATTTATGTGGGTTATATGGGACTCTCAAAAGAAGGAACATAAAATTTGATACTCCAACACAAAGTGATGGGAAAGGTGTATGCACCCCAAAGTATAATAAGTCCTAACTCAACCAACTGATGAAAATGATTCAAACGCGAATTTAATCTTAAGAGGAAAAAAGGGCAGCCCTGTGTAAGGTCCGGGGAAGGGTACCAGTATGATGTAGACAACTTAAACCAATTCAAGCATTAGTGGTTGCTTTCCATGTTGTGACCTATGGATCACATACAGGACAACTTTAACGTTGTTCCAAGGAGCAAAGGAAACCATTAAAAAGAAATTAGGATAAAATTTGAAAAATCACGTCCTAACTATGACAGAGAGGAAAGATCAAACATCTTAATGAACACTTACAGTAAAAATCAAACGATAAGTCCACTACTATAACCAACAAAAATTGTATAGTTCAACCCTAAAACTGAATCAACTGATAATGCTCTCTCCACTTCCATAATGGAATTTGACTCATACAACACTTATAAACATACTCCTGCAATTACCTCTAACATGACATACTTCTCTATTTCTCCCAATTTCACCACCTAATAAATTTCTCTTCCTCAAAACAGGTACCTGAATTCCCAAAAATGAACCACTCTTCCATCATTCTCATTGTAAACAGTACACGTATGAAACAACATCATTTTCTCTATATAAGTGTCGACTGAAAGAACAAGGGAAGAAAAGGAAAAAAAATGAGTTTTCAGCTCGGTTTTAGGTTTATCCAATTCAAACTCAAAAATATGTGCAGGGAATCAGAGGATAGTATTGAAGCAAACACAATTATTTGGGTCTTTCATTTCTTAACTTTGGTTTACACTATTGGCTTCACTAATTAATTTTCTATGGGTTTTATTTTTGTCATCGTGTTTCTCTATTTCACTGTTAATTTCAGGCTATGCATTTTTATTTTCTACTGAAACTATATACAAGCAAGATAAAACTCAGAAATACAAACAACAATGCTCAAAATCCAGCAAAGTCCAAAGTTAAGATAAATAAGAGTTTAAGAAGATGAAAAAGAAAGTCAAAATCAAGAAACACAAACCCACCATACAAAGGAAACATCAAATATAGCATCATCAAAACCAATTCAACTCTAAATTATGCTAGCCTGGACATAACTGTGAAGGAGAAGAGAAGAAGATGAGAGAGCAGATGGAGATGGTCGATGGTTAACAAGGGCGTTAGAATTGATGCAAAAAAGGGAAAGGACATAAATAGCCTTCAACTTCAATGTTTTACGGGAAAGAATACGCGTTGACAGAGATGTATTAACGGAGATGCGTGTTTATAATTTATGTTCCTTTTATGAAAGGAATTTTGACAAATAAATTTTACAAAATAGAAAATCTTCTTGAGGTGGTTTACTTTTATGTCACATCAAAATAGACAATGTGCTCTGTTGAAGTATGCATATACTTGATTGCGAATATTTCAAATATATATAGAAATGAAGGGTAATATACTCCGACTTACCTCTCTTATGAATCTATATAATCTTTCAATCCGAGGAATAGAGTTTATCTCACACAGTTATATCACTTTGAAAAAATTCATTTAAAACTTCACCTACCAACATGGTACTGCAGGCCAATGAGCTCAACGAAGACTAAATTATTATAACACTTTAAGAAAACGCTCAAATTATAGGCAACTCTAATGAAAGAGTGACTCATTTATAATTTTTTACTCTACACTGACATGGGTAAGATTATACCTTAATGCAAGTCTTACCATGATTAAGACAAAATTTTAATTAAATTACTTATGTTTCGGCGTATACAATCTGATGATATTCACACACTTATTATGCTGAATGTGGTGCTCCAAGTCCTTTAAATATTTGTATTATGTAGTTCAGAACTCAACTATTGCAAATATACTAAAATTATATAATTACATTTTCATTTAATATTGGAATTGTCAAGATGCTCAGATTGCATCTTCACATGCTCATAATTTTCTTCTAACTCCTTAATCCTATTCACCAATTTCAGAAGAATAAGTTGTGATCTTTCGTTGGCTCTCTCCTTATCTCACCATCGAAAAAATTTACAATTTGTGGCCTCATAATGTGAACAATACCAAAATCGTCGTTTCAAATTGCGATCTGACCAAGACGTCTGCATTTTCAATTAGATTTCATGCTTGATCACACTTCAGCGTTGATCATTGAATCATTCTCATCCATAACTCATTCAATTCAGACTTTTTCATTCCTAACCCTAACATTTATATATAAAAATTGTGAAAGAAATTTAAAATCAGAACTAATAATCAACATGAAAAGGTGTAAATATATATATATATATATATATATATATATATATATATATATATATATATATATATATATATATATATATATATATATATATATATATAACTCTGATACTTGAAGAATAATGGAGGTTTGTTTTTTTAAAAGATGAAAAACACGTCTGGTAAAAAAAGAAGAAATCTGAGTTAATGAGGTTTCTTTTTTCAAAGTTATTTTAACACGTGGTCAATATTTAGTGTTCAATATTGGTTAAAAAAGTGCTAGTATTGTCTAAAAATAGCACTCACGCGCCTCGCATAGGTGAAGTCACAGACTCAATTACGTAGATCGAAAAAGGGTAAAAAATATTTAAAAAATAAGTTCCAGGGGTGGGAGGGGGAAGTGGTAATAAGACCTTAGTATAGTTTAGGCGTGTCTCTAAGATTTCGGACATAGGTTGGGGATACTTATGTATTATCCTACTTATTATTACTAAATTAAAATAAAATTAAAAACAACGTCATCAACAATATTTGTTGTGATTTTCAACAAATAAGGCTAGTGTCTATAAATCTTACTTGAGATTGTTCCCAAGGACCCTTAGCTCGAGTACCTTCAAAATTAATACAATGTTTTATCACCATTTAAAATTTTATGCAGAAACATTAGAAAAGAATCATTGTAATATATTCCACGACTTCTCATATATCAAATCACATAGGATTATATTACTAGTCTATTAAAAAAAATGTAAGCAAACATGTTAATTACATCGAAGTACATTTCTTTTTGAAACCATATAAAAAAGTGATTGGGTTCGATACAATGCCTTTAAAAATAAAGCATCTGTCTTAGGCACTCAAATTTGAAAGCCCCATTTTTGTAAGTTTTTTTAACAAAAAAAAAAATATTATATTCAATGGCATAGCCAGAAATTTAATGAAGGGTGTCCAAACTTTGAATAATAAATGTAACAAAGACGATGATTTGAATTACCAAAACAAATAATCAAGCTAAGTAATATTTATTTAAATATAAACAAGTGTATAATTCAAAACTAACATAAAGATAAATAAACTACAATTGAAAGCACAATTTAAATGTATTATTACAATTGTAATCGATGGAATTTCATATCTTGAAACGTTTTATAATAGACTCATTAGAAATAGTACAAAATTCTTTCTTTTATATATAACACACTATACAACCGTTTAAAAACTCATCATTCATAGGCTTTCACAATATGTTGCATCTGCATTTTCACTATACTCCAACATATCATGCGCTTGATACTTATCGGAGTTGAAATGCTGTATTGTTTTTTCAATATATGATTGAGGATATTCTGTAATATTAGGTCGACTGGGATCAAGATTAAGATATTCCTTTCTTATCTCATCACAGAAAATTTGGATAATGATTTAAAAATTTAAAAAAAATTCAGATCAAATTCTAGAGTATTTAAATCAATGCTTTGATTTTTAGAAATGTGACGACATCCCTAATTGATCTACTGTTGTTTCTTTATTTGGTTAACTAAGAGACGTCAAACTTTTTTTAGCGTACTCTATTATAATAATTCCTCAAGTCCATTGAAACTTGAAACTAAAATACTAACTTGATTATTTTTGTTATAAAATAAGAGAAGAAGAAAAAAACAATAAAGAGATAATGTTGAAATTCTATTTTAAATAATTTTGTGATATAATTTGAATAAATGAGTCTTCTATTCATAAAAAAAATTATTCCAAAGAACATGTATTAAAATTTAAGAAAAGTTTATTCCGCATGAAAAATGAAATAAAAATTAAGGAAATCTTATTCCACAAATAAAAGATATTAAAAAATAATTCAATATTAATTGAAAAAAAATCCTTATTAGTCCTAATAATACAAGGAATAAACATAATATTTTTTTAAACGAAATTACAGCTTAATTTTTTTAAAAAAATTAAAGCTTAATTTAGAGTAAAGCCGAAAAAAAAGATCTGCAGACTACCTCATATTCTTGCCAAGGTTCTAGAACTTCTCTTTCATTTCGATTATAATGTTTCAATCTACGAAACGCTCGATTCGTCGCAATTTGTCATCCCAACTGATGATATCGGCGATAATGCTAGGGCTCACATAGTTGAAATATATCCGAATGTTACTAAGATTGTTATCCGAGCTGATAACATTTTTTATTAGTCTTTGTTTGGATTGGACCTCAACTTGTGGCGATTTCATTTGTTGCCGGCAACTGTGTCGGAAATTAATGATTAATTTTAAGTAAAGCTTGACATTATTTATAACCAAGCTAAACATAAACTTAATTAAAGTATTTTTAGAAAAATGAAATAAAATCTTTTTTTAAAAAAAGAAAAAGATTGACACTGTTTACCTCCAAGCTAAATATTTATGTGAAAGTTTTGCTTACTTATTCACTTAGTAAGTTAAAGAAACATTGTTGCGCATATTTATTCATTTATTAAATTCAAGAAACATTGTTTAGCATAAGCTAAATATTTTTGTGAAAGTTATACATATTTATTCACTATTTAAATTCAAGAAGACAGAATAATTATAGAAAAATAAAAACGCTCATAAAAGGAACGAATAGGGGTAGCGATTGAATTTACGACAATCCTAACCAACTCTACTACGAATTTCTTTGATATTTTAGGGTGTTCAGAGTACTGTATTTACTACAAAAAGTCTCCATTATATATTTTGCGACTTCTCCACATATGTGAAATAAACCAAAATCACATAATATTGTATTATTAGTATGCCAAAAAGTGATCAGGGTAATGAGTTGATTTATAAATGATATTAATAATTAAATTATATCAATAGCTGAGTGCCAAGTATTTAAAAAAAGTAGTTAAACATTAAATAAGTGGTCAATTTTGAACCAAAAGATTGATAACAAGCATATCTTGGAGCCAATAGGTGGATGATAAGCGTATGTTGAAACTAATAGATAGACGGAGGATAGTTTTATACCATTTTCTATATATATATCTATATCTATATATATATATATATGTGTTAACTAAGATTATTAGGTTTAGGTTTAGACTTCCATACTGGGCTTAAGCCCACTGTAATTATGTAACTATATATATCGCTATGCTAATGGAAAACCTCAACAAGTTGTATTCAACCAATTCGATACAGCTTCTACATGGTATCAGAGCCTCGACCGGGAATCAAATCCTAGCCGAGAGCCCCACAATTCCGCCGCCAATCCTCAAATCGTCGCTGCAATCTCGCACGACAGATCGTCGCTGCAATCTGTCCAGCAGCACTGTTTCCAGTCCCACGAAGAATTATGACAGGCGATTCCAGTCATCTATCCAGCAGCACTGTTTCCACAGCGACTGTTGCGAAGATTCGACCGATTCATGATCCGAGTTCCGTCTACTATTTGCACCCATCGGAAGGACCAAGCAACTCTCTAACTAAATACCTGCTAAAGGGAGACAATTTCGATGTTTGGGAACAAGCGATTTGTCATGCACTCGAAGGTAGAAGCAAGATCGGTTTTCTATATGAAAACGAGTTTCCAAAACCGACGAATGATTTAGAACTCGATGCTTGGAAAGCAAATAACTCCATCATATGTTCATGGATATTTAATAGTGCTGACGAAACGATCCAGCCTAGTCTCGTCGCTCATAAAATTGCCCACGAACTATGGACTGATATAAAAGCAAGATACGGAGGTACGAATGCTCCAAAATCTTGGCAACTAAAATCAGACCTACAAACGTTGCGGCAAAAAGGTCAATCTGTAGTTTCTTACTACAATCAGTTTATCACGATTTGGAACCAATTGTACGGGTCGATCGATCCAACTTGCGGCTGTATATGTCCTGCGGCTGCCAAAATGCGTCTTCGTTTTGAGGAGGAGAAGACGCAGGCTTTTCTTCTTGGGCTGGACGATGCACAATTTGGAGCAACTCGCTCCCAAATTCTCGGCACCCGACCACTCCCTGTCCTTAATGAAGCATATTATCTTGTTTCTCAAGAGGAGAGACATAAATCGATTGTGCGCAACCGAGATGACCAAACTGATGGACTGGCATTCGCGGCTGACAATCAACCCATACAAACCCCGAAATATAAATGCACTCATTGCGGAAAAACTGGTCACTCTGCAGAACGATGCTTTCTTTTGATAGGATTTCCTAGCGGAGGAAGAAGGGGTCGTGGGGGAGGACGCGGAGGTAGAAGTGGTCGTGGTTCTCCGTCTGGCAGAGACCAAAGTGCAGGCCGAGGTGGGGGCTTGGCTGCACACGCAGACAGCTCCACTGCAACAGCAGCGCCGATCAGCAGCAACCAAGCAACCATCGGCAGCAACTAAGGCACGACTATTCCTGGATTATCGGCTGAACAGATGACTCGATTATTGCACATGCTAGACACTCCTACACAATCTGCCAACCACACGGGTACGGTACACGCTTTGTCACCCGATTGGTTAATTGATAGTGGTGCTTCACATCACATGAAGGGTAATTTTTTATCACTTTATGATATTACATCTGTCCCTGAGTGTTCTATTGGTCTGCCGGATGGCACTCGAGTTGTGGCAAATTCTTGTGGGAGTGTACAGATTTCTGATAACTTAACCTTGAACAATGTATTATTTGTCCCTAACTTGAAGTGCAATCTGATCTCTGTTGGCTGTCTAATTAAATCAAATAATTGTCGTGTGATTTTTGATGATTGTTGTTGTGTGATACAGGACCGTGTTTTGACAACGGAGATTGGTCGGGGTACAGTTCGTAACGGGGTATACGTCTTCCAGTCTCAAGCATTCGTATCAGCGTCTAGAGCCAACCAAGTCGAGTTACTACACAAGCGACTGGGTCATCCATCTCCTGCAATTTTATGTTCCCCTCCTTTTAATAATACCCCCTCAGATGTCAAACATTTAGAGTCGTGTGAGATCTGTTTTTATTCTAAGCAAACTCGTTCAAGTTTTCCTTCTAGTTCTAATAAAGCTGCGTCCATTTTTGATTTAATTCATTGCGATTTATGGGGTCCCTACTCCACTTGTCTGTCTTCTGGGTCACATTATTTTTTAACCATTGTCGATGATCATTCTAGAGCTGTCTGGGTGTACCTCGTAAGAGATAAAAGTGAAGTCACATCTTGTTTAAAACAATTTCTTACATTAATCCAAACTCAGTACCACAAAACTATAAAAATTATCCGTTCTGACAATGGTACTGAATTTCTTAACACTCCTCTCCGTCAGTTTTATCATGACATGGGCGTACTTATCCAAACATCATGCGTCGGTACCCCCCAACAAAATGGAAGGGTCGAGCGCAAACACCGTCATATCTTAAATGTAGCACGTTCTTTAATGTTTCAAGCATCACTACCAGTCGAGTTTTGGGGGGAGTGTGTCCGTACTGCGGTTTATCTCATCAATCGCACACCTAGTCGTATCCTGGGTGGCAAATCCCCATTTGAAATACTAAATAAAACCCCACCCGATATATCCCATCTACGTGTTTTCGGGTGTCTATGTTTTGTTCGAAACATCCAGCGTCCACCAAATAAATTTGCACCTCGAAGTCTTAAATGTATGTTTCTAGGTTATCCTTCGGGACAAAAGGTTGGCGGGTATACGATTTGGAAACTCATCGTTTCTTTCATACGCGTGACATCTCGTTTGATGAAACGACCTTTCCTTTCGCTCCCACACATACCAACCAGCAGCCCAAAACGTCCAAACCACCAGTCCACCAAGCAGATTTTCCGACCAACCACGCTGTCCCTACCTCGTCAACCAATTCCAACACTTCACTTAATTCCCAGCCACACAGCAGCACGCACCAACAGTCAGCACCCACACCCATTGTGCCTCCCATCGACAGCAGCACATCTCAACAGCCAACACCCACAATGCCTTCCATCGACAGCAGCCCTTCCATCGACCAACGCGATAATTCACCAAATCCACCAACTACCCGTGCTTCGAGTCGTGTTCGTCATCCACCTAGCTATCTTTCTGAATATGTGTGTCAATCTGTTACCAACGTACCTTCCGTTACTTGTCCCACGACGAGTCCTCGTTCAGGTACACGGTTCCCTATCACTAACTACGTTCATTATGACAAATTACATGACAGATATCGTGGTTTCTTGGCTGCCATTTCTACTACAGACATCCCCAGATCATTTCGAGATGCTGTTAAATTTGCTAATTGGAGGGAGGCTATGCAAACAGAAATCCGAGCCTTGGAAAATAATCAGACTTGGGTGTTAACTGATCTTCCAGCCGGTAGACGCGCTCTGGGTTGTCAATGGGTGTACAAGACAAAATATCATGCCGATGGATCTAAAGAAAGGGACAAAGCACGGCTGGTTGTTCTGGGTAATCATCAAGAATTTGGCACAGATTACACGGACACTTTCGCTCCAGTTGCCCGAATGGGAACTGTACGAATTCTTTTGTCAGTGGCTGTTGCCAAGAATTGGGAAATTCACCAACTGGATGTAAATAACGCCTTTCTACACGGAGATATCACCGAGGAGGTCTACATGCGGCTTCCCCCCGGCTACTCTACCGCACACCCAGGCAAAGTATGTAGACTGCAAAAATCTCTCTATGGTTTACGGCAATCACCCAGAAATTGGTTTGAAAAACTGACAATTGCATTGAGGCGTTATGGTTTCAAACAGGCTCATAAGGATCATACTCTGTTCATCTTTCGACGTGGCGCCGACTTCCTAGCTATCTTAATTTATGTCGACGACATTTTAGTCACAGGTAACAACCTCACTCTATGTGCTTCATTCAAAAAATATTTACACAATTGTTTTCAGCTGAAGGACTTGGGGCCTTTGAAATATTTTCTGGGAATCGAATGTGCCCGTTCGTCAACCGGTTTAGTGTTGTGCCAACGCAAGTACGCTCTGGAAATCCTGCAGGAAGCTGGCCTCACTGGCTGCAAACCGGCATCGACCCCTTTGCCCCCTGGTCACGGCTTGGCTATGTCGACCAGCGCGCTGCTTTGAGATCCAAGTAAATATCGTCGTCTGGTTGGTCGTCTCATCTATCTGACTATTATGCGCCCAGACTTGGCCTATTCAGTTCATCTCCTGTCCCAGTTTATGCATGAGCCCAGAGTCGACCATCTCAACGCTGCTATGCGTGTGTTGCGTTACCTCAAAGGTCATCCTGGGCAGGGTATCCTTCTCCGCGCAGATAGTAACTTACAGATTATGGCGTATTGTGATTCTGATTGGGCTACATGCCCTCTCTCTAGAAAGTCTGTCAGCGGCTATTTTGTCATGTTGGGATGCTCTCCCATTTCTTGGAAGACCAAGAAACAGACTACAGTCTCTCGCTCTTCTGCCGAAGCTGAATACCGGGCCATGGCTGACACTTGTTACGAAATTCGGTGGATTCAGCATATTCTTGGATGCCTTGGAGTCGCCACTACCACAATTCCAAGGCTATACTGTGATAACCAATCTGCTCTATACATCGCTGCTAATCCAGTATTTCATGAGCGTATGAAACATGTCGACATTGATTGTCATATTGTACGTGAATGTGTACGACGTCACGAGCTCTCAACTCATTACGTTCCCAGCGATTACAGCTAGCTGATTTGTTTACCAAACCTTTGTCTCATCCTACTTTTTCGTTTCTTGTATCCAAGTTGGGCATTCACGATGTTCATGCTCCAACTTGAGGAGGAGTGTTAACTAAGATTATTAGGTTTAGGTTTAGACTTCCATACTGGGCTTAAGCCCACTGTAATTATGTAACTATATATATCGCTATGCTAATGGAAAACCTCAACAAGTTGTATTCAACCAATTCGATACAGCTTCTACAATATGTTATAAACAATTTGTATTATAGTGAATGTCTAATTATGTGAAGTCCTTGTAGGACATGGTTAGGAATCCTACTTGGGGACCAAGTAAGATTTTCCATATAAATAAAGGGTTTTTCTTCATTGTAAATAAGATTTGTGAAAGATTTATGAATCCTGAATATACTATAAATTAGAGATCTTTTCTCTTCTCTCTACTTTCTTCTTCTAATTTTATATAGTTTCATAACACGTTATCAGCACGATTGTTCTATTCTTAAAAAATTATGAAGAAGACGGGAAAAGTGCAAAAGAGATCTTGCATAAGTTATGCAATAAGGTTCTTATATCTTCAAGGTATGCTTTATCTTAATGTTATAATTATTTATGTAATAGATCTAGAGGTACCATCTAAAGTAAGTATTTAAAGAGACTTGTCGACTTTCTATACCTTTGATTTTAATCGCTTGGGAAGAGAATTCCTTAATTTATTTTAATAATTAAATAAGCACAATTTAGTGAAAGGTATGTTTTCAACCTTTACATGAGGTATGTAATCTATTAAGCTATATTTATTAACTACTAATATTGATTATAATAAATCAATAATCTCAATTTTGTTTATTATAATGTACGATCATATTAATGATCATCAAAAGTGATAAAATTACAATTATTTTGAAGGCTTGAGGTTGAGCCTCATTATGGGTAAGACGATAGATTTAAGTTTTATCGCACAAAAAGAATAAGACAATGGATTTATGTCCAATAGCAGAAAAAGGGTAAGACATTGGGTTAAAGTCCTGATGCACCATGATGATAAGATATTGGGTTCAAGATCTATCGATTTATGACCTAAGATACTTTTATATGGATAACACATTGAATGTGAGTCTCAACGCACCATATTGATGATATAATAATGACTTAAGAAAAAATAATGTGTTTTTGATGAGAAGTCATGGAATTTACTGAATTTGCTCCATTACGTAAAGTGAATGTGGTTGTTGTGCATAATATGTCTGAAAGAAGACAA
This sequence comes from Solanum chilense, assembly GCA_032847665.1. Classification (NCBI taxonomy): domain Eukaryota; kingdom Viridiplantae; phylum Streptophyta; class Magnoliopsida; order Solanales; family Solanaceae; genus Solanum; species Solanum chilense. The sequence continues at coordinate 56,426,797 of CM064972.1, read as the reverse complement.
GTGATTGAATAATGTAGATAGATATGGAATGAGGTACAAAAGCTATCATTATTTGATATGCTCACATATTTGTGTTTCATTCATGAAGAATGAGAACTCTTGATAAATGCTAAAAATATAGATTCATTCTCTAAAGGAAATGAGGTGTAAGCCACCATACTAGGCATGAGAAAAATTGCGATCTTTGGTTAACGATGTGGTATCATCAAGAATGTCTCTAAGAAGACATGTATTATAGAAATGCTTTATGCTTTATCTTCATGCTTGTATTGGATAAGAATTAGTTCAATTGAGGCACATTCTATGATAAATAAGAAGTTTTCTAATTTCAATACTTTCTTAATTTGACATGATTGTCTGAGACATCATTAGTCTATAATGTTTAGACGAATTATGGAAAATTAAAATGGACATCTATTGAAGAACCTAAAAATTCTTTTAAATGGTGAGTTTTCTTGTAATGATTATTAGCAAGGCAAACTAATTGTGAAACCATTATAAACGAAAGTTGAGATTGAATTCTCTGCGTTCTAGGAACGTATACAAATATTTGTGGACCTAGTCATCCACTTAGTGGATTGTTTAGATATTTAATGGTCCTAACAAATGTTTCTTCTATATAGTCTCATGTGTGCCTATTATTATCTCGCAACTTGATGTTTGCAAAAATGTTGGCACAAATAATATGTTACATGCACAATTTTCTTCATATTAGTTCATTCAATGATGGTATCACGACTCACCTAAAGGGTGAAGTAATTGAGAAGAAATAAATCTGAAAATTACTCTTGGATTAATAAAATTGAAATCTACTCATATAATAGTAATCAGAAATTTACTAAAGCAAAAGGCACATGACGTGGTAAACTTGGAGTTTACGAGTACTAATAATTTTATCAGTTGGCATTAACAATTAGGTCATCCCAAAGATGTGCATACTGAGTAATGGACATACATTCAAAAACTAGAAGATTCTTCAAGAATTCTTTAAGTTGCTTGTTCTCGTGATAAAATTGATTGGATCAACTAAAGTTGGGACTAAATTCCTAAATTTTGAAAAGTATAAAAGGTGAATATGGGCCCGTTTACCTATCATGCGATATGATAAAAAGTTGCATCAATAAGATAATCACATGTGTGTTTGTTGTCAACTTGCAGTTTGACATTCGCAAAATTGTTTGTACAAGATCATTGAGCTAAAAGCACAACTTTTAGAATATGAAATCAAGATAATTCATCTTGATAATATTGATAAATATATAAGATGATGTGACATTAAATGTCTCACATAGTGAATCATTGCTTCTGAAAATAAGGTTTCATGTGTTGATCTGAAATATGATATTACATACAAACGTAATTGTATGAATCAGACCGATAAATTGTGATCAAATTTTCTTTCAATTGATTTATGATCAGCGATCAAATATTTTTCATCTGATTATTTTAGTATTTAGTATATAATCAACGATATACAATGATGCACAAAGATAGATTCTCCAAAAGATTGAGACATATGTTAGTTTTTCTAACATAAGGGGAGACTAGAAGCAACACAAGAGTTGTAAATACATCTATTGAATGTCCCTTAAGGATAAAGTCTATGACATGCATGAAGCATGATAGACTAATCAATTTTAAATAAAATAATCTTTGAAAAAAGGGGGAGGATCAAAGAATCAAAATGATCATAATAAGGAGACAATATGCTCTTGGAGAGCCTACGACATAACACTTTATGAAACCTCATGAGAGGGGTAGCTATCTAAATATAATGAAGTGATGAGATCTCAATAAGTTATGTCTATTGTGAATTGAAACAAAATGTATATCGTTGACGATATCTTTGATACAATAGCGGATAATATTGTAAAAGATTATGAGGATATGAATTCTACATCTATCAAAACATGCTTGTGTAGAAATAATTATAAAGTGAAAAGTGGAATGATGCATCTTGGTAAGCGTAAAACTTATTTGACTTGCAATCTAGGCACTAGAAGATGTCATACATCTGATTTGAATGTTGTTACTTGACAAAATTAAATATCCAATGGGTTAAAAATCTAAAGCATAAACAAATTTTTTGAAAACTTGTTTATCATCCTCATAAGGATTAAATAGATTCAAAATGCATAGAGCATATTATGCAAGTTGATGACTAGAATTGAAACTCTTGGCAATAGATTATTTGCTTAAAGAAGTTGAAGTAAGGAACTTGCAGAAATCTTTGACCCTGAAGGGAAGATTTATAAAAGAAGATAGAAGAAAGCATATTTCGTTAAGGTTTTTCTACACTCATGGGCTCCCAACAATGGTGATATCAACATGCAAGAGGTGTGTTAAAGTAATATTATTGTTAACTTATTAACCAAGTCTCTACCAACTACAACTTTCAAGAAGATGATACACAAGCTAGGAAAACGAAGATTCTAGTCTCTGAATTGATGTTGTCATTAGGGGGAGTTAATACGTGATGTATCTTTTTTCCTCACAAGGTTTTGTCCCACTGGGTTTTCCTTGTAAGGTTTTTAATGAGACATCCATAATGCGTATTATTAGATATGTGTACTCTTTTTCCTTCACTAGATTTTTTTCCACTGGGTTTTATCTAGTAAGGTTTTAACGAGGCACATAATCTACCGACATTCAAGGGGAGTGTTATAAACAATTTGTATTATAGTGAATGTCTAATTATGTGAAGTCCTTGTAGGATATGGATAGGAATCCTACTTGGGGACCAAGTAAGGTTTTCTATAAATAAAGGGTTTTTCTTCATTCTAAATAAGATTTATGAAAGATTTATGAGTCTTGAATATACTATGAATAAGAGATCTTTTTTCTTCTCTCTACTTTCTTCTTCTAATTTTATATAGTTTCATATATATATATATATATATATATATATATATATATATATATATATATATATATATATATATATGTGTGTGTGTGTGTGTGTGTGTGTGTGTGTTTGTATGTATATGTATATTATATTTTTCTTTTAGGTCATTTCAAAACATTTAAGAGTGTATTTCTTTTTCGTCAATCATGAAATCTTACTTCCACATGTTATGTTTAATAGTATCAAAGTAAAAAGTTATTTTGGTATATTATATATATCTCTCTCTATATATATTCATCAAAAAATTACTTTGCACTATATAAATAAAAATTTAAAGACAGTCTCTGATTTATTTTTTATTTTTCACTCTATTAAATGAATTGGATGGAGTTTAACATATTCACGCACCCAAGATAAGTGAACCCTCACTTTTTGTTACGTGTTTGCTCTCGATGTCTAATAGTTACATATTGATTTGAATTTAAGTTTTTAATATAATAAGACTTAATATTAATTGTTTAAAGGGAAAATTCAGACAACTTTAAGAGGTTGCATTAGTATTTAGCCTTATTTTCTAACTTTAAAAATGATAAAATAAACTTATGATGTCTTATTATCTATAGTTTCCCTCTTAACAAAATTCACTTCAAAAATAAAAATCGCCAAAAATAAAAGAAATCAAATTAAGGATTGGTCAAATTCGAAAGATTTTACCTCATCTTGATCTTGGTCAAAATTACATTGTTATTTTTTCGGCACTTCTTCATTCTCCACTTTGGGATCTAAAGTAAATGATGTTTTAGTATCACTAAATTTATTAGGATGATCAATAAATTCTTGTTCCATCAGAAATTGCGAAACTGAAAAAAAAATTGACTTGTATAATATCGATAACTTTGTTACCGATCAAGAAAAGAGTATTGTGCAATTTAATTTGTCTATTTTATCATTGATACATATTTTATTCTGAAATCTGAAGAGTATCCTTCACAACATTGAGATTGACCAACCAACCTATTGAAGTAAAACAGGTGATCGTGATTATATTTGATGGGTTCAACAACCCAACTACTTACGTGCGGAGGTTTCTATACTGCAACCAAAATGATGTTGATGTTATATTTAGTCAAGAACTTAGTAATTTGAGGTATGTAAGCTCTTATTGTGTTGAATTCGTTCACCAACACCAACACCAACACACAAATAATATTTCTTTGTTCATGAATTCATCATGAGATTGAGTAATATTGAGATTTTTAGATGAAGTTCGTGATGTTTCGTTATTTTTTATTAATTGAGTTTTTTTGAGTTCTTCAGAGGAGAGTTTTGTCAATGAGATGTTCTCGGCTGATTTTTAGTGGATTTTGTTGAATTAGTAATGGGTTTATGAATCTAAACATATTGGGAGGAAATCATTCAATTCTAGATTGCGCTCAATCAGACCCCCAATAAATGGAGGTGTAGCGCGTTGCGCCAGCAGTGCGACCGATCAAACACCAATAAATAAGTCATTGTTCTTTTCTATTCTCGTTTCGTACTTGATCGTTTGAGCTGGATTTTTATTCTTTTCATAATATCAACTCTTAAAGTCTTCATTAATCCTTGTGATATCCTATATATGTTTCAGGACACATCGTCGTAAATTGTCAAAGAATTTTAATTTTCATCGAAATATAGTAATATGCCTGCTGTATTTTATAATTCATTCAATGAACGACTTAGTTTAAGATTCTTTCACTAGGCAATTATTTAGAAAGTCTTTACTACCTAATGGTGCAAGTCCAAAAACACACAATTATTTGATGCATGGTAATAGATAAATGAAGGATCAACATTTTTGAATGCTACTTGTTTTGTGGCTTAGTTGAATTTTAAAGATAAAGCTGTTATTTATTCTTCCGTTTTCTCGTGGGATAGACTCTAACTATTTTCAAGAAACATATTAACGTTCCTTTAAACCAAACAAATTTATTTTAAATTCCTTGTATTTTTATCATTCTTATTCAGTTGTCTTAACGGTTTGGATTGTGACAAGTTATTTACTTAAAATAAAATCAAAATTAAGTTTATCCAACTGAAATATTTGATTGTTGCTAATATGTCATATTTTGTTGAAGTAACTTTAATATAAATAAATTGAAGTAGTTACTGATACGCAATACCATTATATATGATGTAATCAGTTTCAATGAAATTTCAATTATCATTTTTTTGAGAAATTATTTTATTTTTTCAAATTCGTTTTTATCATAAAATTATTTTACCCTAAATTTCTAAATAAAATAAATTGCAAGCAAATATTATATATATACAGATTAAATGGACAATTTATATAAAAGTGAAATCATTAAAGAAATACAATTACATAAATAAATATATTACATAATCATAAAATTTATTCTAAAACTCATTTTTCAAGATTATTAGGTTTCTTCCGTAGATGTTTTATTAATGCATTACGAAGTTCAAAATAAATAAAGAAATTTTCACATATAGCCACTAAAAAATAACTTAATTATGCTCCATAACTATAGTTTGCTAATTATGATTCGTAGCTACATAGAGAGAAGAGTGACGAGTGAGATCGGGAGAGGGAAGAGAAAGACGAGCCTAAGAGTGGGAGATAGTTGAATTGTCTATATATATCAGTTGTTGCCAATCTGTGTTATGAAAATCAGAAATTACTGGTTGTAATAAATCATTCAGAAACACGAAGTAACTGAGATTTTTAGAACTAGTAAATAAGATGAACAAAAATTTATTTGTAAAAAATAATTGAATCTGTAAAACTTACCAGAATCTGAAATACTCTTTTTGATAATTTAGGAAGAAAATCAAGTCCACTGAATTCACAGTGTCCCCTTAAGGAAATTATTCCCCTCTAGTATCCGAGATTTGATTTGGAATATAACCTCCCAGGGTAAAATGATCTTAATCAGTAGAGTATAGATACCAAAAACTCTACTGTCAGCGAATCAATCCACAGCAGGAAAGTACACGAAGAAATATGTGTTTTTAAGAAGAAGGAAGATCAGAAAATTCGTTTTAAATATTCTGAAGACTGAATGGTATTTATAGGCAAGAAGAATATATTCTGAAAGGTTGCAACCCTTTCAGAATTGACACGACCATTAATGAAAGGTTGCAAACTTTCAAATGGTATTGACTGTTCCTGAAAGTTGCAACCTTTTAGAACAGTCATGGCGGGAATTTTTAAGTATAACGAAATTAAAAACGGGTCACGCGCGCGGATCCAAGTCGGGTCGGGTTAACTAAAAAGTTGAAAACATTTCGGTTAAATTCTGTTATCATTAAATTAATTAAATAAATAATTAAAATAAATTTGTCCAAAAAATTATCTCTCGATCGATCATTTTCCAAAGCCAAAGCCAAAGCCGAAGCCGTAGTCGTATCCGTAGCCGTAGCCATAGCCGAAGCGAGCGAGCGAGCGACAACGAGGGCGCGAGGGGGGTTCCTCTTTCCAACCCTTTTAACAATTAATAGGAGTGTTTATTTATTTAAACTCTCCTATTTTCATTTCCATTATCGATGAGGGACTATTGCCTTTTTCATTAAAGCATTAGAGGACTTTTCAAGTTCTAAACTTTTCAAATTCCTCTCCTTCCCTCTATTTCCCATCAATTCTTGCTACATACCCAACAATCCCCCACATTGATGGGGAATAGTTATAACATAGGAATCACGGACAATTGTGTACTTTACAAGCAAGGATTAATTGCATCTGGATAAGTAGGTTTCCCCTTGGACTTTCCGTAGTGAACATATGTCGGATATACTCGGTCAATCGGTAGATGTGATATCTTTGAACCGTCGAACTTTGGTGTATACCTAGACAACCATATGTCACACAATTAACCATTTCCAGTTTATGATTCTTACGGTTGTGTTCGTTTCGGTCATGAACACCTCCTGGTTTCATGAGTGTATAGAGAATAGGCTTTTGACATAAATTCTCTTTGAAACGGCTTCCACTTCACACTCACATAGATGATTTCTAACCGTGTCATCTCGTAGATACACTATTTAGTCAAATCTACCAAACTTAGCAAATCATTAAAAACTTTAAGCTTTATTACCTCATTAACAAGCCTTAAAGTCTTAACCTTTTCCTGAACATTGTCTTCATCATGAGAATGGATTGAGTTAATTGACAATGTCGAACCGTCATCCACAAATTTGTTTTTTCTCCTTGAATCTAGCTCTTGGGATCTCCAGTCTGCTAGATAGAGTTACCGTCATGCTGACTTGTCCTAAGCCGTAAACCCATTACCTTCGATGATCTTTCAACTGCCTCTCTCACTAGGCCTTTCGTTAGTGGATCTGACACATTATCGCTTGACTTTACATAGTCAATTGTGATAATTTCACTAGAGAGCAGTTGTCTTATGGTGTTATGTCTACGTCGTATATGACGTGACTTCCCGTTGTACATAACACTCCCTGCCCTACCTATTGCTGCTTGACTATCGCAATGTATGCAAATTGGTCCAACAGGTTTGGGCCAGAATGGAATATCCTCTAGGAAATTCCGGAGCCATTCCGCTTCTTCACCAGCCTTATCCAAAGCAATGAATTCAGATTCCATTGTGGAGCGAGCAATACATGTCTGTTTGGAAGATTTCCAAGAGACAGCTCCTCCACCAAGTATGAATACATAACCACTCGTGGATTTTACATCATTTGACCCGGTGATCCAATTTGCATCACTATATCCTTCAATCACAGCAGAATATTTATTATAATGCAAAGCATAATGTTGTGTCCATTTTAGATAACCCAACACACGTTTCATAGCCATCCAGTGAGTTTGATTCAGATTACTAGTGTACCGACTCAGTTTACTAATAGCACATGCTATATCTGGTCGCGTGCAATTCATAATATACATCAAACTTCCCAATACTCTGGCATATTCCAATTGAGAGTCACTTTGACCCTCATTCTTTTTAAATGTACAACTTAAATTAATTGGAGTTTTGACTACATTTAAATTCAAGTAATTGAACTTATCCAATACTTTTTCAATATAATGAGATTGAGATAATGCTAGTCCCTGCGCAATTCTGATAATCCTGACCCCTAAGATCAAATCAGCAACTCCTAAGTCTTTCATATTGAACTTGCTAGACAACATGTGCTTAGTAGCATTTATATCGTCAATTTCTTTACTCATTATTTACATGTCATCAACATACAAACAAACAATGACTTCATGATTCATAACATTTTTAATGTAAACACATTCATCACATTCGTTAATCTTGAATCCATTTGCCAACATTATTTGATCAAATTTAGCATGCCATTGTTTGGGTGCTTGCTTGAGTCCACAAAGTGACTTCACAAGTCTGCACACTTTCTTTTCTTTACCAGGAACTATAAACCCTTCAGGTTGTTCCATGTAAATTTCTTCCTCTAACTCTCCATTTAAGAAGGCTGTCTTTATATCCATTTGGTGGATTTTAAGATCATGCACTGCTGCTAGTGCTATTAACATCCTAATTGATGTTATCCTTGTTACTGGAGAGTATGTGTCAAATTAGTCCAGACCTTCCTTTTGTCTGTACCCTTTGACTACCAGTTTAGCCTTATATTTGTCAATAGTCCCATCAGGTTTCATTTTCCTTTTAAAGATCCATTTTGATCCAAAAGGTTTATTTCCTGGAGTAAGATCAGTCAATTCCCAAGTGTGATTGCTTAAAATTGATTCAATCTCACTATTGACTGCTTTTTTCCAATAAGTTGACTCTGACGAAGACATAGCTGCTTTAAATGTTTGAGGCTCATTTTCAAGCAATAGTGCTACAAAATCTGGTCCGAAAGAAATAAATTTTCGTTGTCGAGTACTTCGTCGAGGTTTCTCACTAGTTAGAATATTTTCCATTGATTCTTCTTGTGGTCGTTTAGGTCTTTCACTTGTTGACTCACTTTCAGTTTTATACGGATAAATGTTTTCAAAAAACTCTGCATTATCTGATTCAATTATCGTATTAACATGAATCTCAGGATTATCAGATTTGTGAACCAAAAATCGACAGGCTTTACTAGTCACAACATACCAAATAAAGACATAATCTATTGTTTTGGGTCAAATTTTAACCCTCTTAGGTAAAGGAACCTCTACCTTGGCTAAACACCCCCACACTTTGAAATATTTCAAGTTGGGTTTTCTTCCTTTCCACAACTCATATGGAATTGATTGTGTTTTTCGATGGGGTACTCTATTGAGTATTTTATTAGCTGTAAGGATGTCTTCCCCCCAAAGATTTCGCGGTGAACCAGAATTGATCATTAAGGCATTCATCATTTCCTTTAATGTTCTGTTCTTACGTTCTGCCAAACCATTTGACTGTGGTGTATAAGGTGCAGTAGTTTGATGAATAATACCATATTCCAAACATATTTCTGCAAAAGGAGATTCATATTCTCCACCCCTATCACTCCGAATCATTTTTATCTTTAGATTCAATTGGTTTTCCACTTCATTTTTGTATTGCTTAAATGCATCAATTGCTTCATCCTTACTATTAAGAAAATATACAAAACAAAATTGAGTGCAGTCATCAATAAAAGTTATAAAATACTTTTTTCCACCACGAGATGGTGTTGACTTCATATCACATATATCTGTGTGAATTAAGTCTAAAGTTTTAGAATTTCTTTCAAAAGACTTGTAAGGATGTTTAACAAACTTACTTTCCACACAAATTTCACATTTCGACTTATCGCATTTAAAATCAGGCAATACTTCTAGATTAACCAATTTTCGCAAGGCTTTGTAATTTACATGTCCCAAACGGGCATGCCATAAATCACTTAACTCCAATAAGTAAACAGAAGCAGAATTTTTATTAATACTGTCAATAACCATTACATTTAGTTTGAAAAGACCCTCATTGAGGTAGCCCTTTCGTATGAACATTTCATTCTTACTTATTACAACTTTATCACTAACTAGGACACACTTAAACCCGTTCTTAACGATTAGTGCAGCAGAAACTAAATTCTTCCTAATAGTAGGGACATGCAGAACATTGTTTAAAGTCAACACTTCGCCGGATGTCATTTTCAACATTACTTTCCCAGTTCCTGCAATCCTTGCTGTTGCTGTGTTTCCCATGAATAAATCTTCATCGTACTCAGCAGGAGTGTACGTTGCAAAGGCTTCTTTTGCAGAGCAAATATGTCTTGTGGCACCTGAGTCGAGAAACCACTCCTTGGGATTTCCAACTAAGTTACACTCCGATATCATTGCACACAAGTCATCTGCATTTTCCATCTTTTCCACGATATTTGCTTGACTTTTGCCTTTGCCTTTGTTTTTGTCCTTTCTTGGAGAATGACAATCAGAGGATCTATGACCAGCCTTGCCACAATTATAACAGTTGCCTTTGAATTTCTTCTTGGCCTGTTTTGACTTCTGCCCGTTGGGCTTCTTTCTCTTTTTGTCTTTTGTAGGAGCTTCTTCAACAATATTAACTCCAATGATTTTTGAACCCTTACGCGATTTCTTTTCGGCATTTCTGTTATCTTCCTCAATCTTGAGCCGAATCACAAGATCTTCAAGCTTCATTTCTTTACGCTTGTGCTTTAGATAATTCTTGAAATCATTCCACGAAGGAGGCAACTTCTCGATCATTGCAGCCACTTGAAAAGCTTCATTTACTACCATATCTTCAGCAATCAGATCATGGAGAATAAGTTGAAGTTCCTGAGCTTGTAATCCAACAGTTTTACTATCTACCATTTTATAGTCTAAAAACTTTGCGACCACAAACTTTTTCAAGCATGCATTTTCTGCCTTATATTTCTTCTCAAGTGCATTCCACAATTATTTTGAAGTTGTTATTGCACTATAGACATTATATAAGTCATCCTCTAAAGCACTCAAAATGTAACCTTTACATAGGAAGTCTGACTGTTTCCATGCTTCAACAATCATAAATTTTTCCCTGTCTGGCATATCATCAGCAGGTATTGGAGTATCTTCACTTGTAAATTTCTGCAGACCAAGAGTGGTAAGCCAGAAAAATACTCGTTGCTGCCATCCTTTGAAATTCACACCTGTGAATTTATCTGGTTTCTCTACTTGTGATACAAGAGTTCGGGTTGGTGCAGCAACAACCACTGTAACACCAGTGTTTTCCATTTCTGATAAACAAAATTGATACAATATAAGTAAGCAATAAATTATAATTGCAGACTTAAACGAGTATAAAATCACAAAGATTTTTGTCTCCACCAGAAACACAGATTTAAATAATTTCCTTATGATTGTTGCCAATCTGTGTTATGAAAATCAGAAATTACTGGTTGTAATAAATCATTCAGAAACACGAAGTAACTGAGATTTTTAGAACCAATAAATAAGATGAACAGAAATATATTTGTAAAAAATAATTGAATCTGTAAAACTTACCAGAATCTGGAATACTCTTTTTGATAATTTAGGAAGAAAATCAAGTCCACTGAATTCACAGTGTCCCCTTAAGGAAATTATTCCCCTCTAGTATCCGAGGTTTGATTTGGAATATAACCTCCCTGGGTAAAATGATCTTAATCAGTAGAGTATAGATACCAAAAACTCTACTGTCAGCGAATCAATCCACAGCAGGAAAGTACACGAAGAAATATGTGTTTTTAAGAAGAAGGAAGATCAGAAAATTCGTTTTAAATATTCTGAAGACTGAATGGTTTTTATAGGCAAGAAGAATATATTCTGAAAGGTTGCAACCCTTTCAGAATTGACACGACCATTAATGAAAGGTTGCAAACTTTCAAATGGTATTGACTGTTCCCAAAAGTTGCAACCTTTCAGAACAGTCATGGCGGGAATTTTTAAATATAACGGAATTAAAAACGGGTCACGCGCGCGGATCCGAGTCGGGTCGGGTTAACTAAAAAGTTGAAAACATTTCAGTTAACTTTTGTTATCAACTAATTAATTGAAAATAATGTTTGGTCCATTAAGTTAATTAAATAAATAATTAAAATAAATTTGTCCAATTTTTTTTTTAAATATAACGGATTTTAAAACAAGTCACGTGCGCGGATCCGAGTCGGGTCAGGTTAACTAAAAAGTTGAAAACATTTCGGTTAACTTCTGTTATCAACTAATTAATTGAAAATAATTTTTGGCCATTAAATTAATTAAATAAATAATTAAAATAAATTTGTTCAAAAAATTATCTCTCGATCGATTGCCAAAGCCGAAGCCGAAGCGAGCGACGACGACGACGCGAGGGGGGTCCCTCTTTCAACCCTTTTAACAATTAATAGGAGTGTTTGTTTATTTAAACTCTCCTATTTTCATTTCCATTACCGATGAGGGACTATTTCCTTTTTCATTAAAGCATTAGAGGACTTTTCAAGTTCCCAACCTTTCAAGTTCTAAACTTTTCAAATTCCTCTCCTTCCCTCTATTTCCATCAATTCTTGCTACATACCCAACATCAGTTAGATAAGTGTATATATGCAACCGATATACATATGTATTATGGGAGAGACAGGAAAGAGACAAGAGAGATTGGGAGAGAGTCAAGCGAGAGAGGACAATAATTTGTATAATTCGCATCTCCTTTGTATAGTTTGCTGGTACTTTTAATAATTCACGTATTTTTATATAACTGAGTAATTATGAACCTTAAATATTGTATTAGAACCCACACTATTACCAAGAAATGGTGTTATGAGAATTCTCAGGCTTGGAAACTTCTTATGAATGCAGTATGTGGTGGGATAATTGGACTGGAAGGGGGGCCTTGGCTTCTATGTTTCCAGATGACATCATAAATCCAAGAGCTAAGGTCAAAAACTATATTGTGGATAGCAAGTGGGATCTACAAAGACTCAGGAACATGTTACCTCAACATATGGTGTAACACATCAGTATCATACACATTGGGCAACCTGATGAAAAGGATTATGCTTTCTAGAAACTTACACAAGATGGCAACTTTGACAACTACAAGGCTTGAAACCTGGTAAGAGAAACCAAAATAAAAAATATGAAAGTCAATCATGTATGGCACCAATGCATTTCTTTCAAAATATCATTTCTAACTTGGAGAATTCTTTTCCGGAAGCTTCCATTCAATGAAGTGGTGAGAAATTTCGAAGACAATGAGGACAAATAACCTTAACATGTTATTGTTGCTCCAATCTAGAGGATGAAACCATGCAACATGTCTTCATTGAAGGGAGTGCAACTGACTTCATATGGAGATTGTTCGGAAGCGCTTTGGGAGTCATACATGAACATAGCCCTCTGAAGACAATCATGGAAAAATGGAGAAATAGAATTCATCACAACAATGTTCACAAGCTTCTACTCCAGATTGTTCCTATTTGCATACTTTGAGAGATTTGGTAAAGTTGGACATCATGTAAATTTGGAGGCAAGAAGAAGTTCAATAGTAGAAGAATGGAGACTCAAATATTGTGGAATACTATAACTGCTATTGGTATAGCATTCCCTAAATGCAAATTGTTTGATGATAGCTACACATGGCTACACATTTGTCAAACTGTGGAAAAGATGAAACCAGTGGTGAGTTGTAAGGTCGTTGTCTGAAAAAAACCCGGCTGAAGGAAGACTCAAACTCAATAGTGATGGTAGTTTCTTAAGCAACAATAATCAAGCTGGAATTGGGGGTATCATTAGAGATGCAGTTGGAGATCTTGTAATGACCTATTCTGAAGAAACCTATCCCCTAGAACGAGAAACAGGTTCTTGTAAGTTGGTTTTAAGTCAAAACACAAATACTTGTTAAATTTAAAACCTTCCTCAATCAAGGAAGGAAAAACCCCGTTTTATTAATTCAACTAGATGATATTATGATTACAACTCAATAATCAAAAACCTCACCACTACTACAACTCTCGATTAACTATAATCGACTACTTCTACTCTCCAAAAGGTCAAACCCACCTTTTATTACAAACCTCACCAAAACTCAACTCTACAAGAAGCCAACCCCATTTCTTGTACAAAGAATCTTAACTAATACTCAAGAATGAAACAAGACAATAGTTTTACACGTTCAAGACTTTCCAACTCAAGAACTTCTTGAACTTAGCAAACCTATCGATCTTGAAGACTTCTACTCAATGAATAATTCTCACTTTTCTCTCTGTGTGTAGTCGTCTTCTTCATCTACGTTTGATGTCTTTTTATAGAGCTTTTATCCTGCCTTTTCGTGCCTTGAATCCTTATTAATTAAGGTAAGGAAATTGTAATCATAGTTAAACAAGGAGTACTGATTTTACCTTTTATTTTACAATCCTTTTTCTATACAACTTCCTTACTTAATATATTAAGGTTTCCTTATTTGTCTCAACTTGTATTTTCAGCATTCTTTAGCTCTTGTACACTTAATTGTATACTTCTAGTGACTGCTACACGTTTAGGTGGCTTCTTGTTGCGACAAATTTGGCGGGAATCTGGCAACCTTTTTAACCCATATATTTGCATTTCTTGTCTATCATCAAAACTTTAATTTTCTCTGTTTGTAGAATTATCAGATTCTATCATATTCCCCCTTTTTGATGAAGACAAACCTGTATAATGCAACTATAATAATATTCCCCCTTTTGACAAATAAAAAAGAGTCCAATAATAGCTAAACAAAACCAGATAACATCCACAACAACAAGTGAGGCTCAGCCAGTTGAGCAAAATAAAGTGTTCCTGCAACACAAAGAAGATTTACAATACAGAGTTAGTAATCAAAAGAACCAGGTGCAAACAAGATGCTTTTCAATTGAAAATTGACTAGGTTTGGTGGAGGCAGAAGCAAGCATATCCAGAACTCTGTCAACCCTTGCATTGTTAGCAAGCTGCTTCTGCACCAACTGATCTTTCAACCTGTGAATCTCAGCATTTGAAGTATGAAGTTCAGCACGTAAATTCTGGTTTTCCAATTCAAGAGTGGCATATTTTTCTTCTGCCACTTTGAGTTCCCTGAGTAACTGAGCAACATGACCAGATGTACGTGGAGAAGCATTAGCGACCTGCTCCGACTCCATGGGAATGCCACAATCAGCAAGAATGGTTTGCATAAACATATTTGCACGATTCATAATCCTTCCTTCTCCCAATGGTACTTCAAACACATCAAATACTCTAGTTAACAGATTTCCAAATGCTAATTGATGAAAACCTAGTTTAGGATCAACAATTCTAGCAAGGTGTTTGATGATCAGTGTGGGCCAGCCAATGCGTTCTTTACATTCAAGAGCATTCATAAGTCCCATGTCTCTTATGGAAGCAACGTGACGTTGGTGACCTCTAGGCAGCATTACCTTATGTACTATCTCAAAGAGAAGCTTATGAACTGATTTCATAATACCTTTTAATACAGTCTGTGCCCTAGAATTGACTGTACCTTGAGAGAATTTAGCTGGAAGGATAGAATGTTCATCAAAAGCCCAATGATACTCATTAATACCCACAGATGGTATATGCAAAATTTCCCCAAGCTTAGTTGCATAAAAAAACAATTTCAACTCCCTTCAGATTAGAAGATACCACATCTCCTTCCAAGATTATCAAATTTGTATAGAAATCTACTACTTCTTGTTCATATATCAGATTAGGTTCAAGAAATAACTCCTCCCACCCCTGAAACCGTAGTAACTCACAAACCTGCTTGACTATTTACATTGATAGAATATCGGGATGAAAAGTTCTACCCCTAAGCACTGTTTTGGTTTGAAAATATTTTTTATTTACAACTTTGAGAAATTTATCCACATTGCTTTTT
This sequence comes from Solanum chilense, assembly GCA_032847665.1. Taxonomy (NCBI): domain Eukaryota; kingdom Viridiplantae; phylum Streptophyta; class Magnoliopsida; order Solanales; family Solanaceae; genus Solanum; species Solanum chilense. The sequence continues at coordinate 56,411,167 of CM064972.1, read as the reverse complement.
GCAGATTTTGACTTTGACTGAGGGGTTTCAGAATGTTTACCCTCAGATACATCATCAGATTCAGAATCAAGAATCATTGGAGAAACATATGAGTGAACAGGAGACTTACCCAGACGACGATGCTTCACATTGGATGTCGCACCATCAGTTGGTTTGACTACATTTACACTCTGAGTTACTAGCCTGTGTGGATGAACTTGTTTGACTGCAATGTGTTTTCTTGGCCGTCTTAGTTTTTTAGGGTGAAGTGTGCTTAGAAGGATGTCATCATTGTTTTGAGAATGTGGAGATGGTGGTGAATTTTGAGGAGTGGTTTTGTGAGATGGGGAAGAAGAGGGGTTTTTTGGGATAGTGGTTATGGGTGTTTCTGGGTTTGGTGGTAGTGGAGTTTCTTTGACTGGTGGTGATGGTGATTCTGTTACAGGTGGTGGTGGTGACTCTGCAAGTGGTTGTGGAGATGTTTCTATAACTGGTGGTGGTGGAGATGTAGACGGGCCTGATTTGGGGAAGGATGTAGATTGTTTGGTTGTGGGTTGGTTTTCTTCCCCCTGAGTGAGTATTGTATCAACGACAAGGTTCTCTTCCCCCTGAGAAGGTGCACTATCAGATGAATTTTCATCATCTGAGTAAGCAACAAGAGGATTAAACATGGTGATTTTTGAGGATTTTTCTGAAAAAGAATGGAAGATGAGAAAGAGTTGGTTGCTTGTTTAGAGAGAGTGCTTTATTGGGAACGGTTTTGTTGTTATATTCGAGGAGTTTTAGTAATTATGGGGGATTAACATCGAAGAGACGTGTGCTTTGACGGTTGCACTTGCTTTTCAGAGACGTGACATAGAAGAGAGAAGAAGAAATAGTTTTCCCCTTTTTTTGACTGCTAATTTTCCTTGCTTAGTGTGAAGTTGTTGTAGAACCAACTAGACTGGACCTGGTTCTTATATCCTTAGAACTTGGTTAGACAGAAATCAATCTAAAAAGATGAGCCCTAACTCAAGTCTATTTTCCTTAAATGATTCTCTTCCTAGTGCCTTGGTTAAAATATCAACAACTTGATCCTCAGTTTTGCAGAACTTCATTACTATGTTTCCTTTTTCAACATTATCACGAAGGAAGTGATGTCTAACATCTATGTGTTTGGTGCGTTTGTGTTGAACTGAGTTTTCGGCCATGTTCATAGCACTTGTATTATTACGTAGAATAGGAATACAACCTGTTTTTATGCCAAAATCTTTAAGCTGCTGTTTTATCCAAAGAAGTTGGGCACAACATGAAGCAGCTGCTACATACCCAGCCTCAGCAGTAGATAACAACTGAATTTTGTTTTCTAGTTGCCCAAGATATTAGACATGGTCCTAAAAAGTGTGCCATCCCAGAAGTACTTTTTCTATCTACCATATGTCCTGCATAATCTGCGTCAGCAAATCCTTTTAGTTCAAAGGATTCACTAGTTGGATACCAGAGAACCAGGTTCATTGTGCCTTTTAAATATCTCAAGATTCTTTTGACAACTTTTAGATGTGATTCCTTAGGACAGGATTGAAACCGTGCACATAGACCAATACTGAACACTATATCAGGTCTACTTGCAGTAAGGTATAGGAGTGATCCAATCATACCTCTATATCTAGTGTCATTTACTGGTGAACCTGGTTCATCTCTATCAAGTTCTTTTGTTGTCCCAATGGGTGTGTCATTGACTTAGATTCATTCATATCATATTTCTTCAGTAATTCCTTGATGTATTTTTGTTGATGAATTGATGTTCCAGCTAGAGTTTGTTTGATTTGGAGTCCTAAAAAGAAGTTTAGTTCTCCCATCATACTCATCTCAAATTTACTATTCATTAGTTGAGCAAATTCTACTCCTAGTGAGTTATTGTTTCCTCCAAATATGATATCATCTACATATGCTTGGACTATGAACAAATCTTCACCTTGTTTTCAAAGAAACAGTGTATTATCAATTTTTCCTTTTGTGTATCCATGTGTGAAAAGAAAAGTGGACAATCGATCATACCATGCTCTAGGTGCTTGTTTTAGCCCATAGAGTGCTTTGTCTAGTTTATATACATGATCAGGATAGTTGGTATTCTCAAAACCTGGGGGTTGTTTCACATACACCTCTTCTTGCAGATAACTATTTAAGAAGGAACTTTTGACATCCATTTGGTAGAGTTTAAACTCCATGTGAGCAGCATATGCGACCAATATTCTGATTGCCTCAATTCTTGCTACGGGTGAAAAAGTTTCATCATAGTCTATACCTTCTTATTGGTTATATCCCTGTACAACCAACCTAGCTTTGTTGCGTACGATTTGACCTTGTTCATCGAGCTTATTTCTAAACACCCACCTTTTTCCTATTACCATTCTGTTTTGAGGTCTTGGAACCAGGTTCCATACTCTGCTTCTTTCAAACTTATTAAGTTCTTCTTGCATAGCACTAATCCAATCAGAGTCTGATAGTGCTTCCTTTATATTTTTTGGCTCAATCAGGGATACATAGGAAGAAAAGGCACACATGCTACGTAATTTGGATCTTGTTGAGATGCCTGAGTTAAGTGGAGTAAGAATGTTTTGTAGAGGATGAGAGCTTTGATGTTTCCAGCTGTGAGTTTGGATGTTTACTGGCTCTTGAGAGGCAGAAGGACCAGTTTCATTAGTAGACTTATCTTCTATTTCAGGAGTTTTATGAGAGGGTATGGATTCTTCTTCCCATATTTTTTGGTTCTGATGACTTTGATCAGGTTCTTTCATTCTATTCATTCTCTGAATTTCCTTCAGCTTTACTATTATTTTCATTAAAGACAATATGAACACTTTCTTCTCCACGATTTTTTCTTTTATTAAGTACCTTGTAGGCTTTGCTTTGTGATGAGTAACCTAGAAAAATTCCTTCATCACTCTTGGCATCAAATTTTCCCAAATTGTCTTTATCATTGTTGTGTATAAAGCATACACACCCAAAGGCCCTAAGATGTGCTAAATTTGGTTTTCTTCCTTTTAACAGCTCATATGGGTTTTTTTTAACACTAATATGATCATACATCTGTTTATTAGATAACATCCTGTGTTTACAGCTTTAGCCCAATAGGATTTTGGAAGTTTGCTTGAGATTAGCATTGTTCTTGCAATATCTTCCAGTGTTCTATTTTTCCTCTCAACTACACCATTTTGTTGAGGTGTTCTAGGTGCTGAAAAGGTGTGCTCAATCCCATTTGTAATATAAAATTGTAGGAATTGTGAGTTCTCAAACTCCAGTCCATGATCAGATCTGATGCTGATTATTTCTTTGTTGAATTTTTTCTGAACCAGCTTTGCAAAGATTTCAAACATAGTGAATGTTTCATCCTTTGTTGCAAGAAACAATGTCCAAGTGAATCTTGAATAATCATCAACTATTACAAACACATATCTTTTCTCACCTCTACTTTGTATACGCATTGGTCCACACAAATCCATATGAAACAGTTCTAGTGGCTTGGTAGTACTGACTGTCAACTTTGGTTTGAAGGATAATCTAACCTGTTTTCCTTGAATGCAGGTTCCACATACTTGGTTGTCCCTGAATCTTTTGGTTGGCAGTCCCCTAACCAGGTCTTTAGATATGAGTTTATTTATTGTTGTCATGCTAATGTGTCCCATTCTTTTGTGCCAGAGCATGGAGCAATCAGAAACTACACTTAGACATTTAAGAGTATCTTCTTTAGTGTCAACAATCTTGGCTTTGTACAAATTCTTGTGTCTCTTACCTAGTAGAACCAGGTTCCCAGTCACTGAGTTTGTTACTCTCCATTCTTTTTCTGTAAAGTATTCATTGTTTCCTTTATCGCATATTTGAGATACGCTCAATAGATTATGTTGTAGGCCATTCACATAGTATACGTTCTCAATTGCATGAGTATCCATGGACCCAACCTTTCCAATTCCCTGAATTTCCCCACTCTTTCCATTATCAAAGGCAACATTTCCTCCTTTGATGTTTTTGAGTGAGAGGAAGCTCTTTTTATCTCCAGTCATGTGTCTAGAACATGCACTATCCAAGTACCACTGTTGTTGCTTCCTTCTCACTGATCCCTGCAGTTTTAATTTCGGGGGTTAGATTTTGGTACCCAGATCCACTTTGATTTATGCTTAAAGAATGGATGAATAAGATTTTTTCTGGCCCATCTGGGAAGAGATTTGACTGTAGGGATTTGTTTTTGCTCATTGGTTTTCTCATGATGAGGTTTTCTTAGAGATTTTAAGTTTTTGTTATGAGCAGTTTGTTTTCTTTGACAATCATAACTTTTATGCCCTACCAGCCCACAATGCATGCATAGACAATCTATGTTGGGATTTTTTACTTGAGAGCTAGTTCTATCAAAACCTATCCCATGTCTCTCAGATGTACGATTCTTGTGAATGTTGTCAAGCAATATGGAGGACCTGGTCTATCTCATTCCATTTTCAGCTTCAGTTTTAGCCACAAGAAGGGCTTTGGTTACTGATTCATTCCTTTTAGTTACCAAGTCTAGGTTTTTACTTAGCTCAGTATTCTTGGATAAAAGATGAAAATTTTGTTTTTCAAAATTCTTGTTTTCTTCTCTTAGTGATGCATAGTCTTCCATTATCAATTCCCTTTTTGACTCTATGGTTTTATATGCATCAATAAGAGTGTAGAGTAAAGATTCTAGCTCCCTTTTTGAGTATGAGTTTAGATTGTCTTGTATGTGATGAAGACTAACCTTTTCATTCATATCTTCTTCTTCTTTGTCCTCTTCAGAATCTGATCCAGCCATGAGTGCTAATATGGTTTCTTGTGATCTGCAGCTTTCCTTTTCTTCCTTGGTTTCCACTGCTACTAGAGCAAGAAAGTTATAATCATCTTCTTGTTCTAGTGCAAGAAGGGATTTGTTTTCTGGGTCATCATCCTCAGATTCTTCATCAGATGAATTCCCCATTGCTGCAAAGGAACTTTTCATTGAGATATCTGCCTCTTGAGTTGTCAATCTTCTGTTTGAGGGAACAAACTTATCTTTCTTGATGTCTTTGCCCTTCTCAGAGTTTGTCTTTTTCTGCTCTAAAGCCCAAAGTGGACAAAATTTGATGAAGTGATCCGGACTTCCACACTTATGACAAACCTGGTCTTTAGTGTTTTCATTTGATTTTTGAGGAGTTTTCTTTTGAAATGTCTGTCCTCTCTTTAGCATTCTGGTTAACCTTTTTGTTATAAGGGCAATATTTTCATCCTCAAAATCATCTGATGCAGTAGCCTTTAGAACCAGGTTCCTTTCCTTCCTTTTTTCTCCAATTTCCTTTTCTTGGTTTTTCTTGAGTTCATATGTGATGATATTACCAATTAACTCATCCATGGCCAGGTTATCTAGGTCGCGGGCTTCAGTGATAGCCTCGACTTTGCTTTCCCAAGTTTCAGGAAGGACACTCAAGAGTTTCCTTACTGCCTTTGCTTTAGGAACTATCTCTCCCAAGGAGTACATCTCATTGATGATTGAAGTGAACCTGGTATGCATGTCTTGTATGGTCTCCCCTTCTGCCATCCTGAACAGTTCATATTGTCTGTTCAAGTTATCAATTTTGGACTTCTTGACTTGCGTTGTTCCTTCATGAGCGGTTTGTAGTGTTTCCCATATGGCTTTGGCATCTTGACAAGACGAGATTCGATTGTATTCGTCTGGTCCTATACCACAGATCAAAAATTTCTTGGCTTTGACATTGTTTTGGATTGCGAGCTTGTCTTCAGAATTCCATTCTTTTCTTTCCTTTGGGATTTTGGTGATTCCATCAGTTGCAGTTTTCATAAGTATAGTTGGTCCATCTAGAATTACTCCCCATAGATCAGGGTTTTCACCAATAAGATGATCCATCATACGATTTTTCCACCATCCATAGTATTTGCCCTTAAATAGTGGTGGTCGTGTTTGTGAAGCTCCCTCTTGTGGGGTAGGTGGTGCTGCCATTGGGTCTTTTCAAGGTGTGAATTTTGTATCGAAAAGACCTACTCTGATACCAATTGAAGAAACCTATCCCCTAGAACGAGAAACAGGTTCTTGTAAGTCGGTTTTAAGTCAAAACAGAAACACTTATAAATTAAAAACCTTCCTCAATCAAGGAAGGAAAAACCCCGTTTTATTAATTCAACTAGATGATTTTATGATTATAACTCAATAATCAAAAACCTCACCACTACTACAACTCTCAATTAACTATAATTGACTACTTCTACTCTCCAAAAGGTCAAACCCACCTTTTGTTACAAACCTCACCAAAACTCAACTCTACAAGAAGCCAAACCCACTTCTTGTACAAAGAATCTTAACTAATACTCAAGAATGAAACAAGACAATAGTTTTACACGTTCAAGACTTTCTAACTCAAGAACTTCTTGAACTTAGCAAACCTATCGATCTTGAAGACTTCTACTCAATGAATAATTCTCACTTTTCTCTCTGTGTGTAGTCGTCTTCTTAATCTACGTTTGATGTCTTTTTATAGAGTTTTTCTCCTACCTTTTCGTGCCTTGAATGCTTATTAATTAAGGTAAGGAAATTGTAATCATAGTTAAACAAGGAGTACTGATTTTACCTTTTATTGTACAATCCTTTTTCTATACAACTTCCTTACTTAATATATTAAGGTTTCCTTATTTGTCTCAACTTGTATTTTCAGCATTCTTTAGCTCTTGTACACTTAATTGTATACTTGTAGTGACTGCTACACGTTTAGGTGGCTTCTTGTTGCGACAAATTTGGCGATGAATCTGGCAACCTTTTTAACTCATATATTTGCATCTCTTGTCTATCATCAAAACTTTAATCTTCTCTGTTTGTATAATTATCAGATTCTATCATATTCATTTCCAATTTTTTGTGAAAGTAACAATCAAGCAGAAGCCAAGCTATTAGTTATAGTGTTTAATGGTGCAATCAAAACAATATCAACAGATTGGACTTGGAGATGGACTCTATGATTATTGCTAACATGATAAAAGAAGCGAAGAATTCCAACCTCAAACTCAAAGTGATCATAAGGGAAAAAAAGCTCAACATGGACATAGATGAAACACAAGCACGCCATTGTTTCAGAGAGGCCAACCAAATGGCTGATTTATTGGTAAAAATGACATCCTCAAGTGGAATGGGTAACTTTTACTATTCTTTTCAGCAACTTTCGAAAGAACTAAAGAGACCCTTTCAACTAGATAAATATCAACTCCCTAGTATTAGAAGGAAGTTTGATAAGGTTAATTTTTTTTGTAAGTTAAACTTTTTGTAAGTCTAAGGAAGAGTTTGTATAAGCTAAATTCTTCCTTTGAAGATTGTTATCTTGTGAACAATCTTTCTTTTGTTGCAGTGAGGTAAGGTCCATGCCCTCATCCTTTTGAATGCACTTTAATGGAAATAGACATGGAAAATTTATATAAAAAATATCTGGAATCATATAAATATGATAAAACTCGAAATAACGAATCGATTCAAACATAAACATATGAACTTTAAACAGTTATATAAATTATATTATACAAATTAATTAGATAAATTATGTTATAAAAATTTGATAACTACACATTTATACAAACTTCAAAAAGTTATACATAAAAGATTGAATGTATATGATGATAAAACTGAAAACTCAAAGGAAATCATGGTCATATATAAATACAAACCATCGTAAATAAATACAAAGTAAGCGAAAAATTGTTAGTTGCGATTTTACAAATATGGCGAGTTATACAAATGTGACTAATTATACAAATTCGAAGTCAGACCACGTAATTAATGTTTAATGTTAATCGCAAGTGATTATTATAGCAAATTATAACTATAATGACTAATTAAGAAGTATAAATTTGCTTAAATCAAAGGATTTTTATAAATATATATTGTTATCCTTTTATGCGTCGCTAAAAATTATTCAAATTAATAATTATCTGCTATTCCATTTTAAATTGTTGTATTTTTCATCTTCTTTAAAAGTAGTTTAGTAATCAAGTAAATTTACAACTGTCAACTGACATGAATTCAGGTATGTTTACTCAATCGCAGTTCGAAACAGGCCCAAATTCCTCTTCCATCACTAACATTTTCCACCATTGTTGCAACTCAAAGAATCTCAGAGCCATTAAAGTATTTCAAGCACACCTAATTAGAACTGGGTTAATCTTCATCTCCACTAATTTTCAGTTCAAACTTGCAACTTCACTTCCCAACAACCATGTACAGACCTTCACCAACTTCTTCAAATTCCTCAAACCCACAAACCCTTTGCTCTTAAATTCAATTCTTTCCCATTTTTCCCACAATGGGTTTCATTCTCTTGCTCTTCGTACATTCTCTTTCATGCATTTTGGTGGTATTGGCATTGATTCATACACGTTGTGTAGCTCCATTACAGCTTCATCTGCTGTGAAAGATGTGAAATTTGGGCGAATGATTCATACCCTTGTGCGGAAATCGGGTTGGTTTTCTAGTGTTTATGTGGGGTCGGCTTTAGTGGATTTGTATGCGAAGTCGTTGTGTATCAAGAATGCAGCTAAGCTGTTCGATGAAATTCCTGTGAAGAATACAGTTTGCGTGAATGTAATTCTTTCAGGTTATGCTGAAGCTAAGATGTGGATGGAGGGAATGGCATTGGTTAGGAAGATGCCATGTTTAAATTTATGTTTGGATGATTTCACTTTTTCAGCTGCTTTGCGTACTTGTGTTGGGCTCTCTGCATTTGAATTGGGAAAGCAGATTCATGGATGTGTAATTCGAAAAGTTCATGACATGGAATCCAATGAGTTCCTGCAAAGCTTGTTGATTGATATGTATGGCAAATGTGGGTCAGTGGAGAAGGCTAGGCATGTATTCGATATGGTTGGCTTTAGATATGGAGAAAGAAAGAGGGATGTTGTTCTGTGGACATCAATGCTCAGTGTTTGCGGAAGGAATGGGAAATTTGAAGAAGCGATTAATCTGTTTGATGACATGGTAATGGAAGGAATCAAACCAGATGGTGTATCATTATTGACTGTTCTCTCCGCTTGTAGTCACACTGGCCATGTAAATCTTGGAATGCAGTACTTCGAATCAATGACATCTAATTACAGTTTGGAACCCAGTCCTGAGCACTATAGTTGTGTGATTGATTTACTGTGTCGTGCAGGTGAGTTGGATAGAGCATGGAGCTTAATCAACGACTTATCTTACAAAGAGAATGATAATTTCACTGTTACCATGTGGGGGGCCTTGCTTAGTGCTTGCCATAACTTTGACAATGTTGAACTAGGTAAATTAGCTGCTCAAAGGGCACTGGAGTTAGACCCTCAAAATGACGGGGTTTATGTTCTGCTATCGAACATGTATGCGAGGAATGGTATGTGGAATGAAATTGAGATGTTGAGGGAACGGATAAAAGAGAAGGGATTAAAGAAAGACATTGGACATAGTTTGGTAGATATCACTAGATGAGATAAAGGCAATAGTAAAAAAATAAGCTACGTTCTTCTTCTCATGGATTTGTTTAGTTAAAAGAAATGGTTTATGAGGTTTGGCACAAACTGTGAGGGTCCTTGTTGATTTCCATTTTGTATGATACATATCTAAAGTGAGTAGAGTATACTGTAAGCGCGGTTATGTTGTTCAAGATGGCTTCTTTATGATTTGGTGCATACTGTAAGCACAGTTATGATGTCCAAGGGGGCTCATACATGGGAGTGATGCTACAAGTCTGCAGCTCAAGTTAGATTGTTGAAAGACCATGCTTCATTGTAGACTTGTTTCTTGAATGTGCAGCGGCAGAGCAATTAGGGCAGTAGAATGCTGAGGAATAACCTTTTCAAATCCAAATATTCCAGGACAAGGAAACCAAATATATTGATCAAATTGACATTAAGCTAAAGAAGGAACTTCTACGGCAGAAGAGTGCCTCTTCCATCTCAAGAAAGAGCTACCTGAGAGAAATCTCAGTTTTCATTGAAGCTCTTAATTTTTCTGTTGGACTTGAGGTGGGACGAACCAAATTCTTATATGTGAAGTGACAATGGATAGAGAGGGCTGGGACATGACTTTGAAATGCTTGGGCTTAATGAGCAATGTAAGGAGAGTTCTACTGGCAATGAAACATGATGGCAGAGAGATAGGAGGAATAATAGGAGATAAAAGAAGAAACTCTGGCAATCCAATGTAACATCTGTTGGACACGATAGTAACCAGTGCTGCTTGAAGCACACCAAGATAACAAGAACTAGCTCATCTGGAAGAGTAACCATAACCCTTTGTAAGTTTCCTCATATTTGAAGTATAAAGATTACGACTAAATGTCGAGAAATCACTTGCTCTTAATTCTTAACTCCTGGGATGGTCAGGAATCAAAATGAAATGGGTCCTAACAGCAGATCCATTGACTAATAATGGACAGATGAGCTATATGAAAGGAAGACAAAATCATATACTAAATATGCTTGCTGCCTCAGGTGAAGGATGAATTTATTGTTTGTTTTTGTCATCATTGTGCATTAATATTCATTTGCTAAATTGTGGAGGACTGAAGTATTACAATAGTCGTTGGAAGTTAGAAATCTTTCAGAACAATAACAATAGCGAAGTTGTGGAACCTGATAGTTATGTATGTGTAAGGTGATCCTCATGGTTCAGCTGGACATGTCAGACTTTCATGGTATAACAAGAAATAAGCTGGGTTGGATCTTCCAAGGCATGTATGGAGATGGAATATGAGCTTTGCTGCTCAAAGATATCCAGATATCTCCAAGTGTACCACCATTAACAACTAATGCATAATTCATCCAAATTAAATTGTAGCTCAACAGTTTTTCGCTGTGAAATTCTTTTATCAATTTATTGTAATAAAGAGAAGATATGGTTTGATGGTTTATTCAGTGCTGGAGTTGCAATTTCATATTGCAAGATTCAGAAGGTAGTTGAGCATCATAGATGGACAGCATCTACATTTTACACCTGCCTCTAGTTCTGAGTTTATTATAACTAGATGTAAAGTAACTGTCTTATTCTGCTGAGAGCTTTGATGTAAAATTTCTTTTTCATTTTTACTTGATATATGATGTGCTTGTAATTTCTGCAAAGTAGGGTCATGAGAAAGAATTACAACTATACCAACTATAAGAAGACGTTGAACTAAAATGTTTTTGAGTGGAGTTATACAGAGATTATTCCATTAATTTTTTCTTCATATGTTAAATGTCCTCTTTGATACTCTGCTAAATACTTAGGACACTTTTGGCTTGTCGGGACTACCAAGCTAATTAGACCATCTCCAATCCACCTCTATTTTACTCGCCATTCTCTATATTGGACCCTCTCTAATCCACCACCAAATCACCCTTTATTCTCTATTTATAGAGAGGTAGAATAGTAGTTTTCCAAATTTGGATACTACTATTCACACTCGCTATTACACTTTTCAATATTTTATTATTATTTTCATTACTTTTCAATTAACATATTATTTTATTACATATAATTTCATTAATTCTAACATCTAATATTCATGATTCTTTTTAAATGTAATATATTATTTTAAAAAATATATTATCTAATATATACTGCTTTAATTTCAATTTGTTATAAAATCAAGCTCATAAAAATATAATCATAAAGAGAAGAAGACAAGAGAAGTAGATAGAAGAAGAGAAAATTTCTTCTTATTCAAGTGTATATAAGTCTAATCTGTATATCATACAATAGTGAATGAACAACCCTATTTATAGGTTGAGAAATCACTCCAAAAGTCACCATATTAAGTATACCATAATAATAGATACATTCTTATCCAAAAAGGTTCATGAAACCTAGTGAATATGGATAGTTGTTCATGTACTTACTTTATGGACTATCTATTCATTCAATGGATTCATAACACTCCCCCTTGGATATCCATAGATATTGTGCCTCGTTAAAACCTTATTAGAAAAAACAATGTGAGAAAAAATCCTAGTGAAGAAAAAAGAGTAAACATATCTTTTGATACGCATTATTTGTTGCCTCATTAAAAACCTTACCAGGAAAACCCAGTGGGAAAAAACCTCGGTCAAGGGAAAAAGAGTGCAACGCGTATTGTACTCCCCTGATTAAAACATCACTTAATTTCTTGCAATGATGTCTCCAATCTTTGTACATTGTGGTTGGTATATTCTTTTTCCATGAAAAACCACACATTTCCTGAATACGGTGTATCATTTATGTCAACCCAACACACTTTCTACTTGCTTCATCGAGGGCTTTTATTTCTGCATAGCAACATTTGCTTCATTGATCGCCAGGATATTATTGTACCTCCACATGCAAACATAACGCGTGCTTGAGAAGAGCTTTATGCGGATCAGATAAATATTCTGCATCTGCGTAACCAATCAATTTTGTCTTGGATTCCTCGGAATAGAATAAACCCATAACTATGGTGCTTCGAGTATATTCAATCATGTGCTCAACACCATTTCAATGTTCTTTTATCGCGGAGAAACTGAATCTTGCCAGTAAATTTACTGCAAAATAAATATCTTGTCAAATATTGTTAGTAAGATGCACTAGTGCCCTGATTACACCAAGATATGGAGTTTCATCACCAAGAAGCTCTTCATCCGTCTTTTGAGATCAAATTGAATCATCATTTATGTCAAGCGATCTCATAATCATTGGGGTACTCAATGAATGTGATTTATCCATATAAAATGCATCAAAACATATCTGTGTATGTGCACTGATAAACGAATATTTCATCTGTCAAATTATCAATCAGTAGGTCAAGACAAAATTTTCTCTTACCAAGAGATTTTCGTAAAATACAAGGACAATTAGGGTCATTCTTTTGTATCATTTTCCTCCTTGACTATTTCAATCCATATAAGGATTCTTGATGCTTTATTGAAAAAGTTTCTTTCAATCTCTTATATGCTTCAGACACCTCGATTGTTTCAAGGATTTTCATATAACCTTCGTTGTCTAGATAGACATTACAGTTATTCGTTACACGCATTCAAGTTTTTCATATGTTTCTAGATCAAAACAAACCTCATTGCATCCACCATAGGAGAAAAACATTTCCAAAAATGTCAGAATTTTTGCGACAGATCTTTATGCCCCAAGGCATAAACCGTATTTGATATCTTACGATTATACAATTTCATAATAATTTATTTATACCCTACTGACATTATACCTTGATTTATGGACTATCTTTCCAAAACGTCACTTTTGTAAATGAAACAATATACTTGAATCATGCATTTTACTTGGCCAACCTTTTATCTGTCCACACTATATGACAGATTTGAATTCAAGATCCTCGTCACAATTTATATCATTGAGAGCTACCTCATATCGAAGATACCGTCAACGGTTATTTGATATTAATTCCAATATGACATAACTTATCGAGATCTCTTCAGTTTTTCTCATTTTCAGGTACCTGAACCTTTTCCAAGGTCTTATGAAGTGTTATGTCAATGTGCTTTTTTATAGCACTTGCCTCATTATATGACCATATTGATATTTGTTCTTTCCTTCTTCAAGGAATTTTATATCTGGAATCGATTGGTCTATTACGCTTCTGGCGTATCATAGACTCTGTCCTTCAAGGATTTCACATTGTAGCATTTGTAGCTGAATTATATCATAGGGTCAGTGCATTCATCTGGCAACTGATTTGCAACATTATGCAACTGAGGTATCCGTTGAACTTTAAGTTCACATATTTATTTAACGATGATCTAGATAATTCATAATTAACCTCACACATAATTTTCAGTTGTCAATCATCTCGCCCCCTAATGTTAGAAAATCTAACATTCATTCCTACCTTATTTGGAAGTTCATCTTTGTGCGTGGTGGAGAAATTAAAATCATAACCGCACATTCAACATTTTAGATGAAAATAATTATGGTTCCTGACCCTGAATCAATTTTAATGGGAAAACCTTGTTGATTTTATGCATACATGTGTTGCTACATGTTAAATAAAATTATCTCATACCACATCTTATTTGGGGAGTTTTGTTCTCATAACCATGATTTAGCTATAATTGGAGGAATACAATTTCTGCTAAATCAACTAGCATTATCATTATACTTTCATAATTTGGAATTGTGCTCTTAATTTAACAATTCGAGCAAACAACCTTACAAAAACCAATTTGTAAGTTGACACTAAAGCACATGTGATCTCGCATAGATGCATATGTCACATAGTTGCAAATGATCCACATGACAGGTGAATGAGCTCATATCCACCTTTTTATATGTCCCAAAAACTTCAGGAAATTACAATCCCAACCTTAGCTGGTACAATGATCATATTATGAGGAGAACAAACAACACAAGAGAATTCTTGAAGAATCTTTATTTCTTCATCATATAAATCACCTGAATTCTCAATCTTGTTTGCATCACATTTAATAGGAATGGTCAACCAGTCATGCCAACTGATCTTTATTTTAGTACACTTATAATTTACTTATACATGTGATTTCATCAGCATGTATATGTTTGTATGGAAAAAAACAAGAGGAAAAGTGAGGTAATCTTTTACATAAATATCTATAACCCTCTTCGGTTGTAGTGATTTATAGTCTCAATATTTATTATCAATTCATCTGAAACTTAAAAAGTTTCTTTTGAGACTTACTACAACCCCAATATTATTCCTCTGATAATAGCACAACTCGTTAGAGCTTGCAATTAATTTTGTGTACTATCACATATTCCATGACACCATCCATATGATGAATTTCAAGACATTTCATCAAAAATATATTATTTTTGCCTTAATAATCATTTTATCACCATTATGGTGCATTGAGACTCAAACTCAATGTCTTATCAATATATTATTATCACGGTGCATCAAAATTGATGTCTTACCCTCTTGGTGCGATAGAATTTGAATCTATCGTCTTATCCTCAAATAATTTTCATTATGTGCATCTGGACTTGACCTGATGTATTACCCTTTTTGGTGCGATGATACTTGAACCCATTGTCTTCTACTTAACCAACGGTATAATAGACCGAAGTACAACATGACTCACCTTTGAGTCTTTCAAAACAATCAAAATAATATTCAAACTCATGCTATTAAAATTTTATACCTTCTTCTATTTAATTTTTTTTGTATAGCTTGTCATATTCAACCAATAGTAGTATATGTCTTCGGTTCCTATTAATTGTTAGTGACTGAATACTATTTTACTCTAAATCATAAAAATATTTTAGAAAATACATACCTGATTTTATGCAAATAATACCTTGATTCTCATAACAAGATCAATCAAAACATGAGTTAAAGAAAAATTAAAATTCACTCTCAATTGGCTAGAGACTCGTGCTGATAACGTGCTATAAAATCAAGCTCATAAAAATATAATCATAAAGAGAAGAAGACAAGAGAAGTAGATTGAAGAAGAGAAATTTTCTTCTTATTCAAGTGTATATAAGTCTCATCTGTATATCATACAATAGTGAATGAATAACCCTATTTATAGGTTGAGAAATCACTCCAAAAGTCACCATATTAAGTACCATAATAAATAGATACATTCTTATCCAAAAAGATTCATGAAATCTAGTGAATATGGATAGTTGTTCATGTACTTACTTTATGGACTATCCACTCATTCAATGGATTTATAACACAATTAATATATTTTAAATCATTTTCACCAATGATAAAATTTTATTTTATTATTGTTGACACCCAATTTTTTACCCGCGTCGGTATGAATTAACTATTGAGCTTCGTAAGTTTTCCAAATAATTTTAATTAATTAGTTTCATAAATTTTACGAATATAATAATATAATGCATGGACTTTATGTTACGCCGGATACTTTTAGCGTAACTTTAGATAAGATATATATTCTTTAATTATGTATATAATTAGTATATTTAATGATTATTCAAAATATATATATATATATATCTTAAGTTTAGAAAGTATTCTATTAAACTAGTTTATTTTAAATCATGATTATATTTTGAATCACCATTTTACAATTTAAATAATTATGTTACTAAATAAATAAGCTCGTTAATAAATTTATACCAAGTTCGTTTTATTTTAAATCAATTGGCTATTTATTAAATTGAACTCATTTTCCTTTTAATTTTGAAGAACCGAATTTGGGCCCCCTCCCTTTGTTCTTATTAGCCCAAATTAATTCCCACTTCAACCCTTTTTACTTCCAGACGGCCCAAATTAATCCCAACATTCCCAGCAGCCCAAATTCCCATCTCAACTCTTTCAACCCAACACCAAATGAATTCCCAAGCCACACCCGGACAGCCCAACATCCCCCTTTAATTTTAAATATCCATCCCACCTCCTTTCCTAAATCCGGCCCAACATATTTAAACCCGTCCAATTCTCCCTTCTACCCGACCCAAACCCGTTTCCACCCCCCCTCCTTCTTCCCCAACCCACGCGACCTTTTCCCAAAACAGACGCCTAATCCCAAGAAAAACAGAGGAAATTCCCAGAAAACAGACGCCAGAAAGTTTCCAGAAATGCCAAACATCCCCGCGTCTCCCCACGCGTTCTCGTCTCCTCTGTGTGCTAAATCCCCCCAACGATATTCTTCTTTCCTTTCAACGACGCGCTTCACGCGAGCGAAAACAACTTCCGTGTCGTCTTCCTCCTTCACCCGTACAGTAGTACGCCCGCGTAGTTGCAGCAAGGAAAGCTGTAAATCTCGTTCTCGCAGCTCCAGATCGAACCAAGTAGCCTGCCCAGTACCACGATTTGATCTCGTCCATCCACCTCGTCATCTTCCCGTTGGAATGGCATGAATTCAGGAGCATCAAGACAGCATATTCCCTCAGATTTTGGAGGGAATTTTCAGAAATTTTCAAATTCGGAAATGGGACTGAAGTGGGTTTCATTCCAGCCCTTTTACCTTCAAGAACCCTACTTTCCTCTATAAATACCCCCTCCTAAAATGTTGAAGGGGTTGAAATTTTTTAGCGGTGGAGAAACTTTGAGTTGAGGGAAAATTTTCAAAAATATTTCGGTTCCTTTTTTTCTGTCTGTCTTAGAAGAGCTTTGTCGCAGAGGTTTGGAAATTTTTGGGTTGCAGCTTCTTGGGTTGGGAAAAATTGAGAGGAAGACGTATTCCGTCGTTCGGTTCGAGTGTGGGATCACTGTTTGCTGCTCGTTTTGTCCCAAACACGCTGCTCTTCGAAAGGTAATACTAACCTCGTTTGAAGCATAACGTATTCCGAATGTTTGCTCGTTTGGCTCTCGATTTTTCGAGTCGCTTGTGTTTTCTTTATTCACTATTGGCTGTGGGGCAATGATCAATCTGCCTATTAGCCCCTGATGTTGCGTGTTTGCGTTCTTGCTAAACTTTTGATGTTTCGTTTGGCCTTGAATCCTTGCCTGTGCAATACTTTGATCTTTTTGTTTTCTTACTGTTTCAACTGGTTATTTGTGAAGGCTGAGAATCAATAAAGGTTTCATGCTCTATATTTCCAAAATGCATCTCTGTCTTTACTTTAGTCTCGTTGATATGCACTAGAAAGGGTCAAAATCATGCTTATTTGTTTGCTTAAATTCGATTCCGTTGACTATGTTTTTTTTTCCTGATGCTCATAAGCTGAATGAATTTGAAATACCTCTATGAATTCGTGTAAGTTCAATTTTGTTTGATATTATTCTCCATTCTGATGTGAACTTTGGTTGAGTTAGAGATTCACCTTGTTCTGCTCTCTTTAGACGAGTATTACTTGTTATTTATGGTCAGCATAGGTGTTATTTCGTTCTTTTAAAATTATATATTTGTTGTGCTCCCTTGCCATCCATGCTCGTTGACCCTTCTGTAGCTCTCTCTAGGTTCGATTTCTTTAAGAAATTCCATGGCATCGGTATCTTATTGATGATATTGTTGAGTTATGTTATAGTTTTACTTCAAGTATCTTGCTATTTCCGAGTTGTTAAGTGTATTGCTTTCTAGATGGGGTCGTATTTTAGGATGGCACTCGTTTTTTTTTATGAATTTTGATAAAGTAGTGATAGCTTATTGTTGGAGTATGTTTTTTTCGATAAAATCTGTTGCTCATTTTGCACGTTTGTTGAGTAATGATGATGTATATCCTTGCATGTAGCAGGTGCATTAGCATGTGCATGTGCACTGTATGTCACCATTATTGCTTTATTCGTTATGAGCCCTTTTTTGTTTTATGTCTTGATTCTTTGGAAATTATGTTAAGGTTTTCTATTTCTCCTAGCTCGATTTCATAATAGTCTGTTTTGTCTTTGTTTTATTCAAGATCCGTGTTATTAGTCCATCTTCTGTATACTTATTTATTTTTATTCTGTTGCATGGGAAATTTTCTCTCGAGTCCATTTGGTACTCCATTTCGTTCTTGCATTTTGGGATAGCCGTAAAGGCTCAAAATTCCTTTCATCGAGTCAAGCCTTGAAACCGACGAGGAGATCCCGGAGTTTCGAAGATTGAAGAAATTTGAAGAAAACAGATTAGAAGACTCCTTGATTTTCTTTATATTTTTTTATTTTATTTGTAATGGGCATAAGCCCTTGTTGTTTTTTTATTATTTTTTTCTTGTATTTCTTTTCGTATGTTTAGACTAGGACAGGTAAAATGGGTCAAGAAATTCAAAAGCAGATGGGTCCAAATTTCGGTCAAGGCGGATAGAATCCGAAATTGGACCCAAACCTCTCTCTCTCTCTCTCTCTCTCTCTCTCCCCCTCTTTACTTGTTTATATGTTTGCGTGGATTATCGTTAGTTTTAGGGTTAGTAAAACTCCAAACCCCGTCGAATGCCTTTCTATTTTTTATCAAACTTAAAACTAACTAAATCTTAAAACAATAAAATTTCAAATTCGCAAGTTCGTTTCGATTTA
Source organism: Solanum chilense (assembly GCA_032847665.1). Lineage (NCBI taxonomy): Eukaryota > Viridiplantae > Streptophyta > Magnoliopsida > Solanales > Solanaceae > Solanum > Solanum chilense. Next base: position 56,392,295 of record CM064972.1, on the reverse strand, counting down.
AGAACTTTAACCTTAAATGAAATTCGCAAAATCTATAAAAAAAAATAGTCAAATTGTTAATCACCGGAAAACCGTATTAAGCGGAGCGTCTCAGGTGCTTTCAAAACCTTCCTAAGACGCTAATAAGAATCCCGAACCCTTAACAAGTTTTCAAACGATTTTCTGTTTAAATTGTTTGAAAACAAAGTTTTCTTAATTTTTCTTAAAAAATTAAGTGGCGACTCCTAAAAATGTCGAAAATATCATTAAAAAAAATAAAACAAACTCTTTCCGAATATTTTCCGATAAAACAATTATTAATTTTCCTTATAAAGAATACACAAAATTAAAATAGTAAGATGAGAAAATTAATTTAAATACAAATAACAATAGAATACATAACATAATAATTTAAATATAAGAAAAAGTACAATACAATACATAACATAATAATTAATTCGCGATGAAACAAAAATCATATCGAAAAATGTGGAACGTGCATTCGGAGTTTTGCAGTTATTGCAAGACTGACAAGTTTTTGGAGAAAGGAGGTGTTACATGATATAATGACTATATGCATTATACTATACAACGTGATAATTGGGGATGTGCTCTTAATGTACAATTCAAGATGTCGTAGAGGCTCCAACTGCAACGACAGAAATGGTAGATGAAAATCTCCGATTTGAACAATTTTATAGACATAATAAAATTAAGGAGGTAAATGCTCATTTTGAACTCCTTATGGGAGTAGCGTAATAATTTCAAAAATTGAGTTTTTATGTAATCATATTTTACTTTTATTTGATTTTTTCATTAATTTATATATTATATAATAATTTTCTTGTAATTTATGATATTTAAAAAATTAGAATAAAATATAATTTATATTAAATAAAAAAGTAGAATTTTTTTTTATCGCATGCGAATTTCATAAAGTAATTATTGGAAAAAATATATAAATGATTTATATGAAATAAGAAAATAAGAATGAAATAGAAATAATAATATAATATTAAGGTGAGAGAAAAAGATTTCTTTTTAGATAGTAAAATAGATATTTTGTTGGAGTTGGTATAGAGAGTAGGGTTGGATGGTTGGAGTTGGTTGTCTGGAAAAATAGAGAGTAGGTTTGGATGGTTGGAGTTGGTTGTCTGGAAAAATAGAGAGTAGGGTTGGAGATGGATTCAAGTGGCAAGCTTGCACACCTGGGGGAGAGGCTGATTCAGCTAGCATTTGTTTTTGATGGTTGATAGCTGCTCGGTTACGTTGGAGAGGTCCAAGGTTGTGACAAGGTATGGAATCGAAAGCTGTTTCACTTTGGTTTTTTAAATTTTGAATAATTGATCATGGGCTATCTATGGTCCTCTCAACCTTCTTAGTTGTTGCTAGCTTGTGCCTCTTTTTGTGCCAAACCAGACACAAAATCTGAGTCCTTAACATTTACAAGATTTGCTGTAGGTCCTGAGAGTTTTTGCTTGGCCTATGTTTTTGAGGCCTCCTTATATATCTGTCTCTCTCTCTCTCTCTCTCACACACACACTATGATACTGTGTAAATGTTTGTGGCTTAAAAATTGAGGCTTCTTGTATGTAGGACAAGTCATATGGGTATTTAAACTCTCTTGAAACCAACCTATTTTGGATGGTTTATCATGACAACATCCCTCTTGAATTTGGGGTTTGATATTGTAGATTGTGATATATGATAATGCTCTAAATAGAAGTAATTGGGAGTACAAAATGAAAACCCCCACCCTCCCCTAACCAAAAATAGAAAAATAAAAAGTTATTTGTTTGTGGGTGGTATCAATAAGGCCTAGTTGGAGCGCACTAGCTAAAGACTTCATTGATCGATTCGCGTACAATGTCGAGATAGTCCCTGATCGGTACTCCTTAGAGAAAATAAAGCAGAAATCGACGGAAAGCTATCGAGAATTTGCCTACAGATGGAGAAAAGAGGCAGCGAGGGTGAGGCCTCTGATGACTGAAAAGGAGACTGTAGAGGTTTTCGTACGGGTGCAAGAGCCCGAATACTATGACAGAATCATCTTGTTAATCGGAGCCAAATTCGCCGAGATAGTCAAAGTGGGTGAAACTATCGAAGAAGGCCTAAAGTCGGGGAAGATAGCCCGAGTGTCCGCATCGCCTGGATCTTCCGGACTGGTGAGGAAGAAGAGAGAGGAGGTTGCCGCTATTTCATACGGGGGAAGAAAAGTCCCCAGAAACTCATCGCGTCCTCAAGACTGCTCCAAGCTCCACGAAAGTCTCACCAATCCTATCGTCCACAATCCAATCATTCCGGTAACTACAATGCCGCCCACATTTATCCAGATGCCCAAATTTTGTTGTATCAAAATCCACCCCAAATCTCCAAAATTTTCCCTCCGTATACCCAAATTACCCCCAAGCTTATCAAATTCCTCCCCCTTACCAGAATATTGCTCCCAGCTACGCTAACGTACAACCAAGCTATCGAGCACCTTCCCTCACATATTAAGTCCATGCTCCAGCATATCAAAGCCCCCTCCCGAATTACCAAGCTCCAGTGCAAAATTACCAGACAAATCCCTATCGTAGAACCCAAGCTCCTCGCCCAAATGCTCGCAATTATCAACAAGTTCCTCCCCCTCAGCAAAGCGGGTATGATCCTTCTCATCCCAGGTTTGAGAAGAGGCCCTCGAGAAACTTTACCGCGCTGGCTGAAAGCCAGACCAAGCTGTTCGAAAGATTATCTGCGGCCGGATACATCCACCCGGTGGGGCCCAAGCCCGTGGATGTCAACTCTAAGTTCTACAAACCGGAGCAGAGATGTGCTTATCATTTCAACAGTGTTGGACATGACACTGAAGACTGTATCAATCTTAAGCACAAGATCCAGGATTTGATCGACCAGGAAGTGGTCTCCCTTCAGCCTGCGGCGCCGAACGTCAATACAAATCTGCTGCCGAATCATGGGGGTGGAAACATCAACATGATAGAAACAGACGAAAATGAGCGTGAAACCAAGAGGATTACTCCTGTTGCGCAGGAAGACTTGGAAAAGGCTGTCGCTTCTTTAAGCGTCAGGGAAAAAGGAGAGTTCGTTATCTTGACACCTGCGAAGGCTGTTGCCTTCGTGCCCTTGAAGACTCTCGCCAAACCCATGTTTGTCATAGAAACGGCCGTGGCCCAAGGCATGACTAGATCTGGCAGATGCTACACTCCTGATGAGCTTGCTCTCGGAGGACAAAAGAAAGATCATGCCAAAAGACCAATAAGTGAAGCAGAAGCCGAGGAGTTCTGGAGGAGAATGCAACCTAAAGATTACTCCATTGTCAAACACTTGGAGAAGACTCCGGCCCAGATTTCTGTGTGGGCCCTACTGATGAGCTCCTGGTCCCACAGACAGGCTTTGATGAAAGCTCTGGATGACACGTATGTGCCCTCGGGTACGAGCAGCGATAAAGTAGCTTCCATGATTCACCAAGTCATTCGGGGACACCGCATCAGCTTCTGCGATGATGAATTGCCAGCCAAAGGGAGATCCCATAACAAAGCTCTACACGTCACTGTGATATGCCGCGGAAAGGTCGTCAATCGTGTTTTGGTAGACGATGGATCTGGTTTGAACATATGCCCCTTGTCAACATTGAAGCAGCTGAGGTTTGACCTCAGAAAATTGGAGCAAAACCAGGTTAATGTAAGAGCGTTCGATGGTGTGCAAAGAGACACATTAGGGGCGGTGAACCTGACCCTCCAAATGGGCCCCGCGGAGTTTGACGCGAAGTTCCAAGTGTTAGATATCGACACCAGCTATAACCTTCTTTGGGAAGGCCATTCATTCACATGGCTGGAGCTGTCCCCTCCACTCTCCACCAAATGATGAAACTGGTATGGGAAAATGAGGAGCTAGTTATTCACAGTGAAAGAAACCACTCAGGCAAGCAGGTGCCTGTCTTTGACGAGATGCTGCAAGGTTCAGATTTTTACACGGTGGAGTTGGTAAATGCCACCGATGAGGGCTTGGCCCCGTAGACTCCCATGCCAGCCGTGTACAGAATGATCGCCACGGTAATGCTGCAGAACGGGTTCGAACCAGGTTTCAGATTGGGAAGAAATGCCCAAGGGATCATCGATCCAGTTCCAGTCCTTGCTAAAGGATCCAAATATGGTTTGTGGTACATCCTCACAGATGACGATGCGAAGATAAAGAAGAAAAAGGATCAAGAGTTGGGTAAACCGATCCCGCATCTGTATCAATCCTTTCCAGTCCGGGAGCATGCTGAGCCTGAAGACTGTGGGGAAGGAATATGTGACCTTTTCAAGGAGATCAATGCTATCATCGAGGAGGAGGTGAGCCAGCTTGCATTTGTGATGCTGAACCAGGGGAGATGCTGCAGAATTGGACTTCCACGCCAATCCTGATGTCCCGATCACTGTGGTAGAAAGGAGTTATTTTATGCATACTAAAATCGGTGGTCGTCCGGAAGAGGCCCGAGACCCACCATTTCTGCATTTTTCTTAATTGTTCGAATTTTGAATTTTCGTCGTGATGTTTAAAAAGGCGACATGGCCCTGTGCCATGACCCAAGTTTGCATTTTTGTTTTAAATGAAAGCCTCCTTATTTTGACTCTGTTTATCTAGTTGCTTGTTATACTTCACTTTCCTAATTTTGTCTGTTTATGATTTCAGTAACGTAAGTTACAGACCTGCCAATGTCATGTCATGTCAGGAGCTAAATGAGAAAAATGAGACAAATGACGATGAGCTTGACGACTATGAAGAGGGAAAGGGGGAACCAGACTATGTTGCAGAAGAATTTTGACAGTTCGAGAATCAGCATAAACCGAATCTAGAGGAGACAGAAATGGTGAATTTGGGAGATTCGGAATGTGTTAAAGAAGTTAAGATCAGCACCTATCTGAATGAAACGCAGAAGGAGATCCTGATTCGTTTGCTTGCCGAATACAGTAACGTGTTTGTTTGGGAAGTCGGTGATATGCAGGGTTTGAGTACCGATGTCATATCTCATAAGTTACCTATCAACCCGGGGTTCGAACCGGTGAAACAAAAGACTCGAAGTTCAACCCTCAACTGAGTTTGAAGATTAAGGAAGAGATCACCAAGCAAATAGAGTCTCGATTGGTGTAGGTAACACAATATCCAACCTGGTTGTCCAATGTCGTTCCGGTCGCCAAGAAGGATGGAAAAATCAGGATTTGTGTTGATTATAGAGATCTCAACAAGGCTAGTCCGAAGGATAATTTTCCGCTGCCGAATATCCACATTTTGATTGATAATTTTTCCAAACATGAGATGCTGTCATTTATGGACTGTTATGCAGGTTATCACCAAATTTTGATGGATGAAGAAGACGCAGAAAAAACGGCATTCATCACACCTTGGGGTGTGTATCACTACAGAATGATGTCGTTCGGCCTCAAGAACGCCGGTGCCACTTACATTAGAGCCATGACGACTATTTTCCATGACATGATTCATAAGGAAATTTAAGTGTACGTGGACGATGTCATTATCAAATCCCGCGAGAGTTCAGATCATTTGACATACTGGAGAAAATTCTTTGAGCATTTGCGTCGGTACAACTTGAAGCTAAATCCCGCCAAATGCGCTTTTGGAGTCCCAGCTGGGAAGTTGTTGGGGTTCATCAGAAGAGGCATTGAGCTTGACCCCTCAAAGATCAAAGCAATTCAAGAGTTACCTCCGCCGAAAACGAGAAAAGAGGTGATGTTTCTTAGGGAGGTTAAACTATATCAGTCGGTTTATAGCACAATCAACAGTGGTATGTGAGCCTATTTTCAATTTGTTGAAGAAAGACGCCCTGACTAAGTGGACTGAGGAGTGCCAAACTGCTTTGGACGCTATCAAGAGCTATTTGTCTAACCCACCAGTATTGGTTCCTCCACGAGAAGGGAGTCCTTTGTTGCTGTATTTGTCTATTTCGGATAGTGACTTTTGATGTGTACTTGGTCAACACGACGAGACAGGGAAGAAGGAAAAGGCTATCTACTACATAAGCAAGAAATTTACTCCGTACGAGTCTCGGTACACTTTGCTGGAGAGAACATGATGTGCTCTGACGTGGCTTGCCCAGAAATTGAGACACTACTTGTCATCATATACTACATATCTCATTTCCAGAATGGATCCATTGAAGTACATTTTCCAGAAAGCGATGCCGACTGGAAAGTTAGCTAAATGGCAAATGTTGTTGAGTGAGTTCGATATCGTGTATGTGACTCAGAAGGCAATAAAGGCACAAGCCTTGGCTGATCATCTTGCAGAAAATCCCGTTGACGAAGAATATGAACCACTCAAGACTTACTTTCACGATGAAGACGTGTCATTTGTGGGTGAAGATATCTCTGAAGCTTATCCTGGTTGGAGATTATTATTCGATGGAGCGGAGAATCACCAAGGTAAAGGTGTTGGAGCAGTCTTAGTATTAGAATATGGACAACACTATCCTATGGCAGCTAAACTGCGATTTAACTGCAAAAACAACATGGCTGAATACTAAGCTTGTATTCTTGGTTTGAAAATGGCCATTGACATGAATGTTTACGAGTTACTGGTTATCGAAGATTCAGACCTTATGATTCATCAGGTTCAAGGAGAATAGGATGGGAAGAACCCGAAAATTATACCTTACGTACAGTGTGTGCAAAATTTGTTTAAAAGGTTTCGCAAGATCGAGTTCAGACATACTCCCAGGATACAGAATGAATTAGCTGATGCTCTTGCCACCATCGCTTCGATGATCAAACACCCAGATACTGATTACATTGACCCGCTGGATATAGAGTTGAAGGAACACCCGGTCCATTGTTCACACGTTGAATCAGATTCAGATGGTTTGCCTTGGTATTTTGATATAAAGAGGTACTTGGAGTCAGGGACATATCCAGAAGACGCTACATCTAATCAGAAGAAGTCGATACGTCGTATGGCTCTCAATTTCTTTCTGAATGGAGAAGTCCTGTATAGGAGGACTCCAGATTTGGGTCTTTTAAGATGCGTGGATGCTGCTGAAGCTGTGAGACTTATTGAAAAGATACATGCTGGAGTTTGCGGTACACACATGAATGGGCTTACTTTAGCAAGAAAGGTTCTTCGAGCCGGTTATTTCTGGATGACTATGGAGAATGACTGTTGTAAATTCGTGCAAAAATGCCACAAATGTCAAGTGCACGGCGATTTGATACGGGTACCACCTCACGCACTTAACGCTATGAGTTCACCTTGGACATTTGTAGCTTGCGGAATGGATGTCATCGGTCCTATAGAGCCGCCCATTTCTAATGGACACAGATTCATTTTGGTTGCCATTGACTATTTCACCAAGTGGGTGGAAGCAGCCTCTTACAAGTCGGTAACCAAGAAAGTGGTGGCCGATTTTGTCCGCAACAATCTGATATGCAGATTTGGAGTTCCAGAATCCATCATTAGTGATAACGGTGCAAATCTCAACAGTCATCTGATGAAAGAGATATGTGAACAATTCAAGATTATTCACCGAAAGTCAACTGCTTATCGCCCCCAAATGAACGGAGCTGTAGAGGCCGCCAACAAGAATATCAAAAAGATTTTGAGGAAAATGATTGACAAACAGCGAGGTTGGCATGAAATGTTGCCATATGCTTTGCTAGATTATCGAACGACGGTCAGAACATCGACTGGGGCTACTCCATACTTGCTAGTATATGGAACAGAGGCAGTCGTGCCTGTAAAGTCGAGATACCGTCGTTGAGGATCATCCAAGAAGCTGAATTAAGTAACGCTGAATGGGTTAATAAACGGATTGATCAACTAGCTTTGATTGATGAGAAGAGAATGGTCGCCGTATGCCATGGCCAGTTGTATAGACAGAGAATGACTCGCGCTTTTCACAAAAGAGTAAGAACCAGAAATTTTGAAGTCGGTCAATTGGTTCTTAAGCGTATTTTTCCTCATCAAGACGAATACAAAGGAAAGTTCGCACCAAATTGGCAGGGTCCTTACATGGTTCGTAAAGTATTATCTGGAGGTGCTTTGGTCCTGTCAGAGATGGATGGCGCTGTATGGCCCAAACCTATCAACTTAGATGCTGTCAAGAGATACTATGCGTAAAGTTTCATTTTTGCATTTTCTATTATTTACTTGTAATCGTTCTGTTTGCTTGTATTTGTTCAATTTGAATTCTTATCTCTCTTTGTAACGAACTACGTCTGACCTGAATTCTCGAGAACGAGATACGTAGGCGGCCTATGTCGGCTTCGGTCACCCCATTTATCCCCTTTAATTAATTCTTTGTATCTGAACTACGTTCGACCTGAATTCTCAAGAATGAGATACGTAGGCGGCCTTTGTCGGCCTCGGTCGGTTTCTTTGTAAATTTTATTCTTGTCAACCTTTAAGGGGAACTACGTTTAACCTGATTCCTGCCTCAACGGGATACGTAGGCGCCACAAGGGTTCGGTCGTTTCTCCAGTGAGTTCTATCCCCTTTGCAATAGAACAGGGACAAAATTTTTGAGAGGGACCCAAAAATTCTCCAGAAGAAGCCTTCTCTTCAGCAAGTCAAACTAAAGACATTTCGAGATCTGCAACTGGGACAGAATTTTTAAGAGGATCTCAAAATTCTGCGATCTGTTCGGTTACAGTGAAAAGATGAGCAAGATAGTAAACTGGGACAGAAATTTTGAGGATGGCCTCAAAATTTCGTTACGGGTCTTCCCTACAGGCGCGGAGTGCCTCTGAAACTCATCAGCGTGTGTCGGATTCAAAGGAGCTCGTTAAGCCTGACATGATATGACTTGACAGTGACTTTTTCAAGATACTATTTCCTAAAGACTTCTTATTTCTCTCAGAATTTCCCTTTTATGTTTCATTTGTTTTGTCATAAGATATCTTTTCTTATCTATCAAGAGTCGGGAAATCGGGAAATCAACCGGAGATATCAAGACAAGGAGCAAACAACTGAAGGAATCGACACAGATCAGTATGTTTATAATTGACAATTTTTCTGTGGATGCAGGTTTATAGCTTTGCTTTGAAATCGGCCGAATTCTCCCGATGGATGAATACGGAGAGCTCCCTAAGAGGAGAAAACTATCTCCAAAACAAGTGATTTTACTGAGAGCGGGAGGCTGTTCATCTCGTTTGTGTCAGGATGCTTGGGAGTTTGTTTGTTTATTTCAAGACATTCCCAACAATATGAAATTTACAAAAGTGTCTAGCCAGATTCAAAGATGAATCAAACAGAAATCTCAACAAGGATTTCACGATTTCTGTAGAGGACGCTATTTGCATTACGTTATCAAAACAAGATAATTATTGTCAATCAAGACAATGCATTACCCCAGAAGAGATAGTTATTTTATTATTATTTGTTATTATCGATCAAGTCGGTTTATTATTTAGAGGTCGTTTTGCTGTTATTATCAACACAAATGATATAAATATTCATGCATCACGGAGAATCATGTGTTGCCGAAAAATCATGCATCACGGAAGTCATATGCTGCTGAAAAATCATGCATCGCGGAATTCATACACTGAAGAATCATGCATCGCGGAATTCATACACTGAAGAATCATGCATAGCGGAAATCATGCATCGCGGAAGTCATACACTGAAGAATCATGCATCGCGGAAAACCATGCATCGCGGGAAGTCATGCATCGCGAAAATCATGAATTGCGAGTTAACAATTATGTGCGACGAGAAGATTTCATGCCTCGTCAAAATTTATATATCGCGAGAAGATTACATACCTTGCTGAAATTTATACATCGCGAGAAGATTTCATACCTTGTTGAAATTTAGACATCGCGAGAAGGATTTATACCTCGCAGGAATTTGTGCGACGAGAAGATTTCATGCCTCGTCAAAATTTATACGTCGCGAGAAGATTTCATACCTCGCGAGAAGAATTTATACCTCGTTTGAACTTGTGCATCACGAGAAGAATCCATGCCTTGTTGAAAATCATGCATCGCGGAAAAGTCATGCATCGCGGAAAATCATGCATTGCGAGTCATCAATTATGTGCGACGAGAAGATTTCATGCCTCGTCAAAATTTATGCATCACGAGAAGGAACCATGCCTCGTTGAAATTTGCACATCGCGAGAAGATTTCATGCCTCGCTAAAAGTTATGCATTGCGAGAGGATTTCATACCTCGCAGGAATTTACGTATCGCGGGAAGATATTCATGCCCCGCAAGAGGACATACATGGATAAAGAAAGGGAAATCGTGTATCTCGAAAGCAATATTTATCCATCGGCCTCAACTGTATTCTTTTATTTTTTATAAAAGTAAACGTCAAGAAGAGCATCGAAGATGACGACAAAAGAAATATCAATATCGCATCAGCGTTTATTTATCTATTTTTACATCAAATGAAGAGTATATTGAAGATTTTACTGCAAAACACAAGGCATAAGCTTTATTTGCTGGACGTCAGACCGATCGAGTCGACGACGAATATTGAGGAGAACAATGAAGTGTCGACGTGGTAAAAAGACACTGTCTCCCATCCTAATTGCATTTTTAAGCTGACGAGTTTTATCTCAGTCTTTGTCGAGAGCATCCAAAAGGATGAGTTCTCCAAAACCACAGGTGCGGACGACATCAAAAAGGATGCAGCACAACGTGGAACTTTTCTTAGCACCGAACTGGGACACAGTCCAAAGAGGATTGTCAAACTCTTAGGACGCGAGCAGAGGAGCGACTTCCACCACGATCGAACCACCCATCTCGAGGCATGCGGGTTTTTCTTTAGTTTTGTCAGTTTCAGTCTCGCATCCGGAAGTTTTGATTTATCGGAAGCAAGTTTCCAATCTGAGTGACAACACGCCAAGAGCTTTGGAAATTATGTCCGTGTAAGTTCTTAATTATGGGTGTGAAGCGCGCCATATTCATGGTTAAGAGGTTACAAGCCTCCTTTTTATACTCGTTAATTTGTCACTTGTCCAAAACCAAAGGTTATCTAGCATAATAGATTTCCTTTTCCACTGATCGAGTCGAACTACACACAGCCTGATTCCGAAGGTTTAAGGATATGTAGGCGGATTCAATATTGAAAACTCGGCTGTATTCCAATATTCGCTCTCGAATTCTATTCTCGAGCATTTAGATACCTTCATAATTCAGTATCGAGGTGGCTTTTGATTTTTTCAAAATCATGCGGTAAATCAAGCTTATCGAACTACAAGTGGCCTGAATTCTCATATAGCCTGAGATATGTAGGAAACCTGTTTCAAAGGTTCGACCATAATTCCTAAACCCTTTGTAGAATCCTTCCTATTAAAACGAATGGGGTTGGTCAAAATCTAGCTGGTCAATTTCATTTTCCTCGAATTGCTTGCATCAACCCAAGTAAAATGAGGGACAGTTGTTGACACCCAATTTTTGACCCGCGTCGGTATGAATTTACTATCGAGCTTCGTAAGTTTTCCAAATAATTTAAATTAATTAGTTTCATAAATTTTACGAATATAATAATATAATGCATGGACTTTATGTTACGCCTAATACTTTTAGCATAACTTTAGATAAGATATATATTCTTTAATTATGTATATAATTAGTATATTTTATGATTATTCAAAAAAAAATTATATATATATCTATATATATATATATATATATATATATATATATATATATATATATATATATATATATATATATATATATATTTATCTTAAGTTTAGAAAGTATTCTATTAAACTATTTATTTTAAATCATGATTATATTTTGAATCACTATTTTACAATTTAAATAATTATGTTACTAGATAAATAAGCTCGTCAATAAATTTATACCAAGTTCGTTTTATTTTAAATCAATTGGCTATTTATTAAATTGAACTCATTTTCCCTTTTAATTTTGAAGAACCGAATTTGGGCCCCCTCCCTTTGTTCTTATTAGCCCAAATTAATTCCCACTTCAACCCTTTTTACTTCCAGACGGCCCAAATTAATCCAACATTCCTAGCAGCCCAAATTCCCATCTCAACTCTTTCAACCCAACACCAAATAAATTCCCAAGCCCAACCCGGACAGCCCAACATCCCCCTTTAATTTTAAATATCCATCCCACTTCCTTTCCTAAATCCGGCCCAACATATTTAAACCCATCCAATTCTCCCTTCTACCCGACCCAAACTCGTTCCCCCCTCCTTCTTCCCCTACCAACGCGACCTTTTCCCAAAACAGACGCCTAATCCCCAGAAAAACAGAGGAAAGTCCCAGAAAACAGACGCCAGAAAATTCCCAGAAACGCCAAACATCCCCGCGTCTCCCCATGCATTCTCGTCTCCTCCGTGTGCTAAATCCCCCCAAGGATTTTCTTCTTTCCTTTCAACGACGCGCTTCACGCGAGCGTAAACAACTTCCGTGTCGTCTTCCTCCTTCACCCGTACAGCAGTACGCCCGCGTAGTTGCAGCAAGGAAAGCTGCAAATCTCGTTACTGCAGCTCCAGATCAAACCACGTAGCCTGCCCAGTACCACGATTTGATCTCGTCCATCCACCTCGTCATCTTCCCGTTCGAATGGCATGAATTCGGGAGCATCAAGACAGCATATTCCCTCAGATTTTGGAGGGAATTTTCGGAAATTTTCAAATTCGGAAAAGGGCCTGAAGTGGGTTTCATTCCAGCCCTTTTACCTTCAAGAACCCTAATTTCCTCTATGAATACCCCCTCCTAAAATGTTGAAGGGGTTGAAATTTTTTAGCGGTGGAGAAAATTTGAGTTGAGGGAAAATTTTCAAAAATATTTCGGTTCCTTTTTTTCTGTTTGTCTTAGAAGAGCTTTGTCGCAGAGGTTTGGAAATTTTTGGGTTGCAGCTTCTTGGGTTGGGAAAAATTGAGAGGAAGACGTATTCCGTCGTTCGGTTCGAGTGTGGGATCGTTGTTTGCTGCTCGTTTCGTCCCAAACACGCTGCTCTTCGAAAGGTAATACTAACCTCGTTTGAAGCATAACTTATTCCGAATGTTTGCTCTTTTGGCTCTCGACTGTTCGAGTCGCTTGTGTTTTCTTTATTCACTATTTACTGTGGGGCAATGATCAATCTGCCTATTAGCCCCTGATGTTGCGTGTTTGCGTTCTTGCTAAACTTTTGATGTTTTGTTTGGCCTTGAATCCTTGCCTGTGCAATACTTTGATCTTTTTGTTTTCTTACTGTTTCAACTGGTTATTTGTGGAGGCTGAGAATCAATAAAGGTTTCATGCTCTATATTTCCAAAATGCATCTCTGTCTTTACTTTAGTCTCGTTGATATGCACTAGAAAGGGTCAAAATCATGCTTATTTGTTTGCTTAAATTCGATTCCGTTGACTATGTTTTTTTTCTGATGCTCATAAGCTGAATGAATTTGAAATACCTCTATGAATTCGTGTAAGTTCAATTTTGTTTGAGATTATTCTCCATTCTGATGTGAACTTTGGTTGAGTTAGAGATTCACCTTGTTCCGCTCTCTTTAGAGGAGTATTGCTTGTTATATATGGTCAGCATAGGTGTTGTTTCGTTCTTTTAAAATTAAATGTTTGTTGTGCTCCCTTGCCATCCATGCTCGTTGGTCCTTCTGTAGCTCTCTCTAGGTTCAATTTCTTTAAGAAATTCCATGGCATCGGTATCTTATTGATGATATAGTTGAGTTATGTTATAGTTTTACTTCAAGTATCTTGCTATTTCCGAGTTGTTAAGTGTATTGCTTTCTAGATGGGGTCGTATTTTAGGATGGCACTCGTTTTTTTTATGAATTTTGATAAAGTAGTGATAGCTTATTGTTGGAGTATGTTTTTGTTCGATAAAATCTGTTGCTCATTTTGCACGTTTGTTGAGTAATGATGATGTATATCCTTGCATGTGGCATGTGCATTAGCATGTGTATGTGCACTGTATGTCACCATTATTGCTTTATTCGTTATGAGCCCTTTTTTGTTTTATGTCTTGATTCTTTGGGAATTAAGTTAAGGTTTTCTGTTTCTCCTAGCTCGATTTCATAATAGTCTGTTTTATCTTCGTTTTATTCAAGATGCGTGTTATTAGTCCATCTTCCGTATACTAATTTATTTTTATTCTGTTGCATGGGAAATTTTCTCTCGAGTCCATTTGGGACTCCATTTCGTTCTTACATTTTGGGAGAGCCGTAAAGGCTCAAAATTCCTTTCATCGAGTCAAGCCTTGAAACCGACGAGGAGATCCCGGAGTTTCGAAGATTGAAGAAATTTGAAGAAAACAGATTAGAAGACTCCTTGATTTTCTTTATATTTTTGTATTTTATTTGAAATGGGCATAAGCCCTTCTTGTTGTTTTTTTTTTATATTTTTCTTGTATTTCTTTTCGTATGTTTAGACTAGGACAGGTAAAATGGGTCAAGAAACCCAAAAGCAGATGGGTCCAAATTTCGGTCAAGGCGGACAGAATCCGAAATTGGACCAAAACCTCTCTCTCTCTCTCTCTCTATGTCTCTCCCTCTCTACTTGTTTATATGTTTGCGTGGATTATTGTTAGTTTTAGGGTTAGAAAAACTCCAAACCCCGTCGAATGCCTTTCTATTTTTATCAAACTTAAAACTAACTAAATCTTAAAACAATAAAATTTCAAAATCGCAAGTTCGTTTGGATTTAAGAACTTTAACCTTAAATGAAATTCGCAAAATCTACAAAAAATAGTCAAATTGTTAATCGCCGGAAAACCGTATTAAGCGGAGCGTCTTAGGTGCTTTCAAAACCTTCTTAAGACGCTAATAAGAATCCCGAACCCTTAAAAAGTTTTCAAACGATTTTTTGTTTAAATTATTTGAAAACAAAGTTTTCTTAATTTTTCTTAAAAAATTAAGTGGCGACTCCTAAAAATGTCGAAAATATCTTTAAAAAAAATAAAACAAACTCTTTCCGAATATTTTCCGATAAAACAATTATTAATTTTCCTTATAAAGAATAAACAAAATTAAAATAGTAAGATGAAAAAATTAATTTAAATACAAATAACAATAGAATATATAACATAATAATTTAAATATAAGAAAAAATACAATACAATACATAACATAATAATTAATTCGCAATGAAACAAAAATCATATCGAAAAATGTGGAACGTGCATTCGGAGTTTTGCAGTTCTTGCAAGACTGTCAAGTTTTTGGAGACAGTAGGTGTTACATGATATAATGACTATATGTATTATACTATACAACATGATAATTGGGGATGTGTTCTTAATGTACCAATTCAAGATGTCGTAGAGGCTCCAACTGCAACGACAGAAATGGTAGATGAAAATCTTCGATTTGAACAATTTTATAGACATAATAAAATTAAGGAGGTAAATGCTCATTTTGAACTCCTTATGGGAGTAGCGTAATAATTTCAAAAATTGAGTTTTTATGTAATCATATTTTACTTTTATTTGATTTTTTCATTAATTTATATATTATATAATAATTTTCTTGTAATTTATGATATTTAAAAAATTAGAATAAAATATAATTTATATTAAATAAAAAAGTAGAAAAAATATAATTTTTATCACATGCGAATTTCATAAAGTAATTATTGGAAAAAATATATAAATGATTTATATGAAATAAGAAAATAAGAATGAAATTAATGTGAGAGAAAAAGATTTCTTTTTAGATAGTAAAATAGATATTTTGTTGGAGTTGGTATAGAGAGTAGGGTTAGATGGTTGGAGTTGGTCGTCTGGAAAAATAGAGAGTAGGTTTGGATGGTAGGAGTTGGTTGTCTGGAAAAATAGAGAGTAGGGTTGGAGATGGATTCAAGTGGCAAGCTTGCACACCTGGGGGAGAGGCTGATTCAGCTAGCATTTGTTTTTGATAGTTGATAGCTGCTCGGTTACGTTGGAGAGGTCCAAGGCTGTGACAAGGTATGGAATCGAAAGCTGTTTCACTTTGGTTTTTTAAATTTTGAATAATTGATCATGGGCTATCTATGGTCCTCTCAACCTTCTTAGTTGTTGCTAGCTTATGCCTCTTTTTGTGCCAAACCAGACACAAAATCTGAGTCCTTAGCATTTACAAGATTTGCTGTAGGTCCTGAGAGTTTTTGCTTGGCCTATGTTTTTGAGGCCTCCTTATATATCTGTCTCTCTCTCTCTCTCTCTCTCACACACACACACACACTATGATACTGTGTAAATGTTTGTGGCTTAAAAATTGAGGCTTCTTGTATGTAGGACAAGTCATATGGGTATTTAAACTCTCTTGAAACCAACCTATTTTGGATGGTTTATCATGACAACATCCCTCTTGAATTTGGGGTTTGATATTGTAAATTGTGATATATGATAATGCTCTAAATAGAAGTAATTGGGAGTTCAAAATGAAAACCCCCACCCTCCCCTAACCAAAAACAGAAAAATAAAAAGTTATTTGTTTGCGGGTGGTGGATGGTCTATTTAGTTTGATCTTTGATGACATATCAGGTAATTAAAAAAAACTATTTCTATGGCATTGCATCAATTGATGGATTCTTGTTATAGTTAGTAAGTGCTGGTGAAAAAAAAAGCGACTCTAAATGCTCCAGACCCACTTGTGGGATTGCATTGTGGGGGTATGTTCTTGTTGTTCTAAGTTAAAATACCAAGGAACATGTCTTAGGTAGACTGTCAGACTTAATGAGTTATAGGAACACCTACAATTTGTATGATACAATTGGAGCATATAGTGAGGTACCATTTAAAGGTAGTTTCAAGTTCTTGGGGTGGATAGACTAATATAAACAATGTCTTACAATAGTCTTTGCTACGATAACAATAACAACATACCTAGTGTAATCTCACAAAATGGAGTCTGGGGAGGATAGAATATGCATAACTTATCACTACCTTAAAGATAGAGAGACTACTTTTGATAGACTCTCAGAGCAAGGGAAAAAAAACACTTCAGAGCAACATAGAGAAATAAATAATTTAAATGAAAAAATCGTTGCAAAATACAGTAGAAAACGTGACAAAACAGAGTTAACAGTGGTCATAAAACATTAATCATTATGTAAAAGAAAACACAAATAATAACCAAACTCAGATGACAAACAACTGCAAGAGCAGTACGACTAACAGTATAGGAGAAAAAGTGAGACAATGCTCAACTATCTAATTAAGCTCCTACCCTAATTCGTGTCTTCCATAATCTCAATCTAAGGTCATGTCCTCGGTAAGCTAAAGTTGCTCATGTCCTGTCTAATCACCTTTCCATTACTTCAATCTACCTCTACCATCCACAACCGACCTCTCACACCTTCTCACTAGGGCACCCTTGCACAAGTCCGAACTATATCTGTCTCATTTCCCACATCTTGTCCTTTATCGAAGCCCTTCCTACCTTGTCCCACATATCTCCATTCCTAATCTTTACTATTGGAGTAAAAGATCTTTGAAGGGACAGTCTGCAATAGTAACATGTCATTCATGTGGTATAAAGAAGCCTGAGTCACCATCAAGATGCAAATAGAAGAAAATTGTGATTCATAACTAGCATTAGGCATCACTTCATTATGGTGTGTAAAAAGGAAACACACCCCTCTACCCCATCCCCCTCTTCTCATCAATTCATTCTTTTATTATTTTCAATATACTTACAGGGACACTCTCGACAAATTTCTTTTTCAATTCGATTTTAAGCTACCCGGATCTACTCCTCTCTCTATCTTGCATGCGAGCTTTTAGTTGTTTTGTAGTTTGGGTGTATAGAAAGATGACAAACTAAAGAGACAAAAACAATCAATTTTATTAATGTTTCGTCTTGCTGACGAAAACATCATTGTTACTACATTGTGAATATTAGAATTCATTTTTGTTCTACTCTCAAGTTAATCAATCAACTAACATTGCAATCCAAAAGTAGCTATAGATATATCTGAGTAT
The DNA here is from genome assembly GCA_032847665.1 of Solanum chilense. Lineage (NCBI taxonomy): Eukaryota > Viridiplantae > Streptophyta > Magnoliopsida > Solanales > Solanaceae > Solanum > Solanum chilense. Next base: position 56,374,435 of record CM064972.1, on the reverse strand, counting down.
CATTATTTCTTTAGCCTTTCCAGGGCTGAATGTTGTATTTTCCTAATGCACTGGAAGGGTGTGGGTCTATACATGTATATTATTTTCTCTTTATGAAAAGGAACAAAAAACGCAGACAGAAATACTGGAAACACTGTAATTAAAATTATAGCTCTGTGGATCATTTTCCAAGCTTTAGAACATGCAAATAGAAACTAGTATCCAACCCCCTTTTCTATTGATTGAGCCAAAGGTTTGCTCCCCCACCCTCTCCCTTTCATTGGGAGAGGTGGGGTTGGTTGAATGTAGATATGGATGGAGCCTTGATCAATGTGTTCAACTGAATTCAATATTAAATAACATATGTAATGTAAATATACATGGAATTTTTTAAGGGTTTGACAAAATTCAATTCTAAACTCATATTGCAACAAGAGGACTCAACAACTTACATGGGGATGTAGATTTTAAGGGATATGGTTTGTCAAATTGGAGTCCTAAAATTAATCATCTATCATTTACAGATAATAGCAACTTTTTTTGCTATGAGGAAAGAAGTTAAGTGATCAAAATTATGCAAGTGCTAAAAGAGTATGAAAGTACTTGAGGTCAAATGATTATTAAATCTAAGAGTCTCTTTTATGTTCATGAGAAAACAACTCTAATTGTGGCAATCAGATTGAGAAGGTTAACGGGGATAAAACAAGGAACTCTTCTTTTTCTGTATTTGGGCTGTCCATTATTTTATGAGAGGAGCAACTCTAAATATTTAAAGACTTGAATAGAAAAGTTGCTAAAAGAATCTTCTCAGGGAAGAGAAGAGATGCTACAAAACATGGGAAGCTGATCACTTAAGGTTCTATGTATTATCAAATGTCAATTGGCAATACATAAATTAATATATGTCAAATTCCCATGGACCAAAAGGATGTCACAATATTAATCAGAAATGGTGGATACACTTCAGAGATATCAGCCCAACATAGATTATCTACTGGTGAGGTGGAAGATTTTAATAGAGGGTTGGGTTACTTCCAACACGGATGGAGCTAGTAAAAAAACCCGGTCAGAGTTCTTATGGATTTTTTATACGAAATAGAGGAGGAGATTGCATATATGCAGAGGCACAAATTATAGGGGAGGCAACAAACATGGAGGAAGAAGTTACAGTAGTGTAGAAAGCTTTAAGGTATTGCATCAGTCAGAGGATGATGATGTTCACGTGGATACAAATTCATTGGTTTTAAAGAACATAATTGCTAAGAATCGGAATATAAAATGGTAGTTTGCGAAAAAATAGAAAATATACATGATATGATGACACAAATAAATGTAAATGTGCACTATATTTTATGATAGGCAAGAAAATACAGCAATTAACAAAGAAGGAAAACATGTATTCTTAAGCTTTAATTAATTACCAAGTATGGGAGAAAGATTCTTAATATGGACTAGTATCAGATCCATTCAGTTCGTGTCAAATCAAGAAGAATAAACATAGACAGCCATGAGTAGCATGCTTAGTTACAGTGACAACTCGAAGTTCTACATCTATATAAACAAGTTATATTCTAGAATTAACTAGAGTAGAAGTGTTATCAAGGAATTCCTCCTAGAACTAAGCTATGTCAGCAAGTAAAATGGGATATAGGGACGTGCCAAAGTGAGAGTAAAGGGACCAAATATGATACCGTTGAAGCAATCAACAAGGAATCTGATGGATGAAACTCAGGAAAAGTCTTTTGCTCGTATTTCGACTTCACCTACAGAAAGAATCATTGTTAAATGAGAAGAATAGAAAAGAGGAAGCAAGGGAGGAGGGTAAATCACAGACACAAATTTTTAAATCTAAAAGGGAAGGCCTCTACTAACTATCAAGTTCGACAAGATCTTCGACATTCCAACCCGACAGTATACCTACAATGGTCACAACTAACAGGCAAGAGAGGAAACCAATTCAAGAAAGAGGGAAGACAAACCTTAGAAAGCTGATGAGAGCAGTACATTTTCATGCCTGTAAGGAGGCGGAAGGAGAAAGGAAGAAGGGAGAAGTGAAAATGGAAGTTGAAATAGCATTTTTGGAAACCCTACTAAAAGGGAATTTTACTAAAATGCCTGGTCGGGTCACTTTTGGGACGACTAGAAACCATTTTTTCTATATAAATATTGGACCTTTTGGGTTATTTAATGAAGGGACCTTGATTCCAAATATAAATTTAAAAAAACTAGAAACATGATCATCATTTGGAAATATTTTTATGATGACCATGTTTCTAGTTTATTTTATCAAATATACGAAAAATAAAATTGATTCTTTTATCAAAAGGACTTGCCCATAGTCATCATGAGTTCTTCACTATTTAAATTTTCAAAGCATCATTCTTCTGCAAGTTCCTCTTCGTTGTAATTCTTCTTGCTCCTCCTCTTCGCTATTTGTGGCAAATGAGTTTCTTGACAAATTGCGACAAGGAAGGGCAAGAAGATTTACAACAAAGAAGAACTTGCATAAAATTGGTGCTTTGAACATAAAGATAGTAGAGAACTCATGATGACTATGGGCAAGTCCTTTTGATAAAAGAATCAATTTTGTTTTTTGTATATTTGATGAAATAAACTAGAAACATGGTTATCATAAAAATGTTTCTAAATGATGACCATGTTTTTAGTTTTTTTAAAATTTAAATTCAGACTCATGGTGCCTTTACTAAACTACCCAAAAGGAAAATATTTACATAGAAAAAATGGTTTCTAGTCAGCCCAAAAGTGACCTGACCAGGCATTTTAAAAAAAGTCCCCTTAAGTAGGGTTCCATAAATGCTATTTCAACTTCCATTTTCACTTCTCCCTTCTTCCTTGCTCCTTCCACCTCCTTGCAGGCATGAAATATATTTCTCTCATCGACTTTATAAGGTTTGTCCTCCCTCTTTGTTGAATTGGTTTCCTCTCCTGCCTGTTGGTTGTGACTATTGTAGGTGTACTATTTGGTTGGCATGTCGGAAATCTTGTCAAACTCGATAGTGAGCATAGGCCTTTCCTTTTAGCTTTGAAAATTTGTGTATGTGATTTATCCTCCTCCCTAACTTTCTTTTTTCTATTCTTCTCATTTAATTGTGATTCTTTCTGTAGGTGAAGTCCAATACAACAAAATGAGTTTTTTCTGAGTTTCAACCATCAGATTCCTTATTTAGTGCTTTAACATTATCAGATTTGGTCCCTTTACTCTCACTTTTATTCGTCCATGTATCCAATTTTACTTTCTTACATAGCTTAGTCATAGGATGAGTTCCTTGACAACACTTCTACTCAAGTTAATTCTAGAATATAATTTGTTTATATAGATGTGGAACTTTAAGTCATCACTGTAACTAAGCATGCTACCCATGGTTGTCTATGTTTATTTTTCTTGATTTGATACAAATTGAAGAGATCCGATGCTAGTACATATTAAGAACTTTCTTTCCATGCTTAGTAATTGATTAAATCTTAAGAATACATGTTTTACTTGTTTGTTAATTGTTGTGTTTTCTTGCCTCTCTTAAAATATGCTTTACATTTATTTGTGCCACCATTTCATGTATGTTTTCTATTTGTTCCGCAAACTCCCACAGTATTTTTTTATTCTTACAAATAATGTTCTTGAAAATCAATGAATTTGTATTCACGTGAAAATTATTCATCCCCTGACTGATGCAATACTTTAAAGTTTCCCACGTTGCTGTAACTTCTGCCTCCATGTTTGTTACCTCCCTAATGATCTAGTGCTCTCTCTATCTTGCATGTGAGCTTTTAGTTGTTTTGTAGTTTGGGTGTATAGAAAGATGACAAACTAAAAAGGCAAAAAGAGTCAATTTTATTAATGTTTCGTCTTGCTGATGTAAACATCATTGTTACTACATTGTGAATATTAGTATTCATTTTTGTTCTACTCTCAAGTTCAATCAATCAACTAACATTGCAATCCCAAAGTAGCTATGGTTATATTTGAGTATCATTCTTTCTTTGGCCTTTCCAGGGCTTAATGTTGTATCTTCTTGATGCACTGGAAGGGTGTGGGTCTAAACATGTATATTCTTTTTTCTTTATGAAAAGGAACAAAAAAAGCAGACAGAAATACTGGAGTGACTGTAATTAAAATGATAGCTCTGTGGATAATTTTCCGAGCTTTAGAACATTCAAATAGAGACTAGTATCCAATCCCCTTTTCTATTGACGGAGACAAAGGTTTCCTCCCTCACCCTCCCCCTTTCATTGGGAGGGGTGGGGTTGGTTGAATGTAGATATGGATGGAGCCTTGATCAATGTGTTCAACTGAATTCAATATTAAATAACATATGTAATGTAAATATACATGGAATTTTTTAAAGGTTTGACAAAATTCAATTCTAAAGTCATATTGAAAAGTTAGTCATCAAATTTAAATTCTAAATCTATCTCTGAACAATAAATAGGATTATTGGAGTTGGAATGGGCTCTTAAAGTACGAATCAATAACTATTGTTTTGCAAATGGTTGCTTCAGTTGTGTATCTATTGGTGATTTTCGATTTTGAAGTTTACCAACTCAATATATTGCTTATTATCATTGTAAAATCATTAAGATATTGTTTCTCTATTATTGATCGTTCAGTATAACTGTTAAGATTTTTGAATAAGTACAACTGAAATTACTTAGAAAAAAGATGAAAAATCAAATGATATGAGTTGAAAGATTGCATCTTGCTAAATAGAAAATAGTGTCATCTTGTTAATTAACAGAAAGTTTGAGACTCGGTAGTTTTATTTGGAGGATTATGCCCAAAATTAGCATTCAATTCTTATTAATGCTAGGGCACATGTTTTTTTTAGATCTTCGACAGGATTAAAGTAGGGAGATCCTTTATTTCCTAGTCTTTTCATTTTAGCAACAAGAGTACTCAACAACTTACATGGGGATGTAGATTTTAAGGGATATGGTTTGTCTAATTGGAGTCCTAAAATTAATCATCTTTCCTTTACAGATAGTAGCATCTTTTTTTGCTATGAGGAAAGAATTAAGTGATCAAAGTTATGCAAGTAATAAAAGAGTATGAAAGTACTTCAGGTAAAATGATTATTAAATCTAAGAGTCTCTTCTATGTTCATGAGAAAACAACTCTAATTGTGGCAATCAGATTAAGAAGGTTAACGGGGATAAAACAAGGAACTTTTCTTTTTATGTATTTGGGTTGTCCATTATTGTATGAGAGGAGCAACTCTAAATATTTAAAGACTTGATTAGAAAAGTTGCTAAGAGAATCTTCTCAGGGAAGAGAAGAGATGCTACAAAACATGGGAAGGTGATCACTTAAGGTTCTATGTATTATTAAATGTCAATTGGCAATACATAAATTATTATGGATCAAATTCCCATGGACCAAGAGGATGTCACAACATTGGTCAGAAATGGTGGATACACTTGAGAGACATCAGCCCAACATACATTATCTACTGGTGAGGTGGAAGATTTTAATAGAGGGTTGGGTTACTTGCAACACGGATGGAGCTATTAATAAAAAACCCGGTCAGATTTCTTATGAATTTTTTATACGAAATAGAGGAGGAGATTGCATATATGCCGAGGCACAGATTATAGGGGAGGCAACAAACATGGAGGCAGAAGTTACAGTAGTGTAGAAAGCTTTAAAGTATTGCATCAGTCAGAGGATGATGATGTTCACGTGGATACAAATTCATTGATTTTAAAGAACATAATTGCAAAGAATCGGAATATATCATGATAGTTTGCGAAAAAATAGAAAATATACATGATATGATGACACAAATAAATGTAAATGTGCACTATATTTTCAGATAGGCAAGAAAATACAGCAATTAACAAAGAAGGAAAACATGTATTCTTAAGCTTTAATTAATTACCAAGTATGGGAGAAAGATTCTTAATATGGACTAGCATCAGATCCATTCAGTTCGTGTCAAATAAAGAAGAATAAACATAGACAACCATGAGCAGCATGCTTAGTTACAGTGACGACTTGAAGTTCTACATCTATATAAACAAGTTATATTCTAGAATTAACTAGAGTAGAAGTGTTGTCAAGGAATTCCTCCTAGGACTAAGCTATGTCAGAAAGGAAAATAGGATACAGGGACGTGCAAAAGTGAGAGTAAAGGGACCAAATATGATACTGTTGAAGCACTCAACAAGGAATCTGACGTATGAAACTCAGGAAAAGTCCTTTGCTCGTATTTCGACTTCACCTACAGAAAGAATCATTGTTAAATGAGAAGAATAGAATAGAGGAAGCAAGGGAGGAGGGTAAGTCACAGACACAATTTTTTAAAGCTAAAAGGGAAGGCCTCTACTAACTATCAAGTTCGACAAGATCTTCGACATTCGAACCCGACAATATACCTACAATGGTCACAACTAACAAGCAAGAGAGGAAACCAATTCAAGAAAAAGGGAAGACAAACCTTAGAAGCTGATGAGAGCAGTACATTTTCATGCCTGTAAGGAGGCGGAAGGAGCAAGGAAGAAGGGAGAAGTGAAAATGGAAGTTGAAATAGAATTTTTGGAAACCCTACTAAAAGGGAATTTTACTAAAATGTCTGGTCGGGTCACTTTTGGACCGACTAGAAACCATTTTGTCTATATAAATATTGGACTTTTTGGGTTGTTTAATGAAGGGACCTTGAGTCCAAATTTAAATTTAAAAAAACTAGAAACATGATCATCATTTGGAAATATTTTTATGATGACCATGTTTCTAGTTTATTTTATCAAATATACCAAAAATAAAATTGATTAAGGACTTTCCCATAGTCACCATGAGTTCTTCACTATCTTTATTTTCAAAGCATCAATCTTCTGCAAGTTCTTCTTCGTTGTAATTCTTCTTGCCCCTCCTCTTCTCTATTTGTGGCAAATGAGTTTCTTGACAAATTGCGACAACGACGGGCAAGAAGATTTACAACAAAGAAGAACTTGCAGAAAATTGGTGCTTTGAACATAAAGATAGTGGAAAACTCATGATGACTATGGGCAAGTCCTTTTTATAAAAGAATCAATTTTTGTTTTTAATATATTTGAAGAAATAAACTAGAAACATGGTTATCATAAAAAGGTTTCTAAATGATGACCATGTTTCTAGTTTTTTTGAAATTTAAATTTGGACTCATTGTCCCTTTACTAAACTACCCAAAAGAAAAATATTTACATAGACAAAATGGTTTCTAGTTAGCCCAAAAGTGACCTGACCAGGCATTTTAATAAAAATCCCCTTAAGTAGGGTTCCATAAATGATATTTCAACTTCCATTTTCACTTCTCCCTTCTTCCTTGCTCCTTCCACCTCATTGCAGGCATGAAAATATATTTCTCTCATCAACTTTTTAAGGTTTGTCCTCCCTCTTTGTTGAATTGGTTTCCTCTCCTGCCCGTTGGTTGTGACTATTGTAGGTGTACTATCTGGTTGGCATGCGAAAATCTTGTCAAACTCGATAATGAGTATAGGCCTTTCCTTTTAGCTTTGAAAATTTGTTAATGTGATTTATCCTCCTCTCTATCTTTCTTTTTTCTATTCTTCTCATTTAATTGTGATTCTTTCTGTAGGTGAAGTCGAATACAACAAAATGACTTTTTCTGAGTTTCAACCATCAGATTCCTTATTTAGTGCTTTAACAATATCAGATTTGGTCCCTTTACTCTCACTTTTATTCGTCCATGTATCCAATTTTACTTGCTTACATAGCTTTGTCATAGGAGGAGTTCCTTGATAACACTTCTACTCAAGTTAATTCTAGAATATAATTTGTTTATATAGATGTGGAACTTTATGTCATCACTGTGACTAAGCATGCTACCCATGGTTGTCTATGTTTATTTTTCTTGATTTGATACAAATTGAAGAGATCCGATGCTAGTACATATTAAGAACTTTCTTTCCATGCTTAGTAATTGATTAAATCTTAAGAATACATGTTTTCCTTCTTTGTTAATTGCTGTGTTTTCTTGCCTCTCTGAAAATATGCTTTACATTTATTTGTGCCACCATTTCATGTATGTCTTCTATTTGTTCCGCAAACTCCCACGGTATTTTTTGATTCTTAGAAATTATGTTCTTTAAAATCAATAAATTTATATTCGTGTGAAAATTATTCATCCCCTGACTGATGTAATACTTTAAAGTTTCCCACGTTGCTGTAACTTTTGCCTCCATGTTTGTTACCTCCCTAATGATCTAGTGCTCTCTCTATCTTGCATGTGAGCTTTTAGTTGTTTTGTAGTTTGGGTGTATAGAAAGATGACAAACTAAAGAGACAAAAAGAGTCAATTTTATTAATGTTTCGTCTTGCTGACGAAAACATCATTGTTACTACATTGTGAATATTAGTATTCATTTTTGTTCTACTCTCAAGTTCAATCAATCAACTAACATTGCAATCCCCATGTAGCTATAGTTATATCTAAGTATCATTCTTTCTTTGGCCTTTCCAAGGCTTAATGTTGTATTTTCTTGATGCACTGGAAGGGTGTGGGTCTATACATGTATATTGTTTTTTCTTTATGAAAAGGAACAAAAAAAGCAGACAGAAATACTGGAGTGTCTGTATTTAAAATGATAGCTCTGTGGATCATTTTCTTAGCATTTGAACATGCAAATATATACTAGTATCCAACCCCCTTTTCTATTGATGGAGCCAAAGGTTTCCTCCCCCACCCTCCCCCTTTCATTGGGAGGGGTGGGGTTGGTTGAATGTAGATATGGATGGAGCCTTGATCAATGTGTTCAACTGAATTCAATATTAAATAACATATGTAATGTAAATATACATGGAATTTTTTAAGGGTTTGACAAAATTCAATTCTAAACTCATATTGAAAAGTTAGTCATCGAATTTAAATTCTAAAGCTATCTATGAACACTAAATGGGATTATTGGAGTTGGAATGGGCTCTTAGAGTACGAATCGATAACTACTGTTTTGCTTCCGTTGTGTATCTATTGGTTATTTTCGATTTTGAAGTTTACCTATTCAATATATTGTTTATTGATTTCTAAACATGCTAGATCATTGTAAAATCATTAAGATATTGTTTCTCAATTATTGATCGTTCACTATAATTAACATTTTTGAATAAGAACAACTAAAATTACTTAGAAAAAAAGATGAAATATCAAATGATATGAGTTGAAATATTGCATCTTGCTAAAAAACAAATAGTGTCATCTTGTTAATTAATAGAAAGTTTTAGACTCGGTAGTTTTTTTTGGAGGATTATGCCCAAAGCAGGCATTCAATTCTTATTAATGGTAGGGCACATGTTCTTTCAGATCTTCGACAGGATTGAAGTAGGGAGATCCTTTATACCCTACTCTTTTCATTATTGCTACAAGAGGACTCAACAACTTACATAGGGATGTATGTTTTAAGGGATATGGTTTGTCAAATTGGAGTCCTAAAATTAATCATCTATCCTTTACAGATAATAGCATCTTTTTTTGCTATGAGGAAAGAAGTTAAGTGATCAAAATTATGCAAGTGCTAAAAGAGTATGAAAGTACTTCAGGTCAAATGATTATTAAATCTAAGAGTCTCTTTTATGTTCATGAGAAAACAACACTAACTGTGGCAATCAGATTGAGAAGGTTAACAGGGATAAAACAAGGAACTTTACTTTTTCTGTATTTGGGCTGTCCATTATTTTATGAGAGGAGCAACTCTAAAATTTTTTAAAGACTTGATTAGAAAAGTTGCTAAGAGAATGTTCTCAGGGAAGATAAGAGATACTACATAACATGGGAAGGTGATCACTTAAGGTTCTATATATTATCAAATGTCAATTGGCAATACATAAATTAATATGGTTCAAGTTCCCATGGACCAAAAGGATGTCACAACATTAGTCAGAAATTGTGGATACACTTCAGAGATATCAGCCCACCATACATTATCTACCGGTGAGGTGGAAGATGTTAATAGAGGGTTGGCTTACATGCAACAGGATGGAGCTAGTAAAAAAAAACCTGGTCAGAGTTCTTATGGATTTTTATAGAATTAGAGGAGGATATTACATATATGCAGAGGCACAGATTATAGGGGAGGCAACAAACATGGAGGCAGAAGTTACAGTAGTGTAGAAAGCTTTAAAGTATTGCATCAGTCAGAGGATGATGATGTTCACGTGGATACAAATTCATTGATTTTAAAGAACATAATTGCTAAGAATCGGAATATATCATGGTAGTTTGCGAAAAAATAGAAAATATACATGATATGATGACACAAATAAATGTAAATGTGCACTATATTTTAAGATAGGCAAGAAAATACAGCAATTAACAAAGAAGGAAAACATGTATTCTTAAGCTTTAATTAATTACCAAGTATGAGAGAAAGATTCTTTATATGGACTAGCATCAGATCCATTCAGTTCGTGTCAAATCAAGAAGAATAAACATAGACAACCATGAGTTGCATGCTTAGCTACAGTGACGACTTGAAGTTCTACATCTATATAAACAAGTTATATTCTAGAATTAACTAGAGTAGAAGTGTTGTCAAGGAATTCCTCCAAGGACTAAGCTATGTCAGCAAGTAAAATGGGATACAGGGACGAGCAAAAGTGAGAGTAAAGGGACCAAATATGATATTGTTGAAGCACTCAACAAGGAATCTGATGGATGAAACTCAGGAAAAGTCCTTATCTCGTATTTCGACTTCACCTACAGAAAGAATCACAGTTAAATGAGAAGAATAGAAAAGAGGAAGCAAGGGAGGAGGGTAAATCGAAGACACAAATTTTTAAAGCTAAAAAGGAAGGCTCTACTATCTATCAAGTTCGACAAGATTTTCGACATTCCAACACGACAGTATACCTACAATGGTCACAACTAACAAGCAAGAGAGGAAACCAATTCAAGAAAGAGGGAACACAAACCTTAGAAAGGTGATGAGAGCAGTACATTTTCATGCCTGCAAGTAGGCGGAAGGAGAAAGGAAGAAGGGAGAAGTGAAAATGGAAGTTGAAATAGCATTTTTGGAAACCCTACTAAAAGGGAATTTTACTAATATGCCTGGTCGGGTCACTTTTGGGCCGACTAGAAACCATTTTGTCTATATAAATATTTGACCTTTTGGGTTGTTTAATGAAGGAACCTTGAGTCCAAATTTAAGTTTGAAAAAACTAGAAACATGATCATCATTTGGAAATATTTTTATGATGACCATGTTTCTAGTTTATTTTATCAAATATACCAAAAATAAAATTGATTCTTTGATCAAAAGGACTTGCCCATAGTCATCATGAGTTCTTCACTATCTTTATTTTTAAAGCATCAATCTTCTGCAAGTTCGTTTACGTTGTAATTCTTCTTGCCCCTCCTCTTCGCTATTCGTGGCAAATGAGTTTCTTGAAAAATTGCAACAAGGGCAAGAAGATTTACAACAAAGAAGAACTTGCATAAAATTGGTGCTTTATACATAAAGATAGTGGAGAACTCATGATGACTATGGGCAGGTCCTTTTGATAAAAGAATCAATTTTGTTTTCGGTATATTTGATGAAATAAACTAGAAACATGGTTATCATAAAAATGTTTCTAAATGATGACCATGTTTTTAGTTTTTTTAAAATTTAAATTTGGACTCATGGTCCCTTTACTAAACTACCCAAAAGGAAAATATTTACATAGACAAAATGGTTTCTAGTCAGCCCAAAAGTGACCTGACCAAGCATTTGAATAAAAGTCCCCTTAAGTAGGGTTCCATAATTGCTATTTAAACTTACATTTTCACTTCTCCCTTCTTCCTTGCTCCTTCCACCTCCTTGCAGGAATGAAAATACATTTCTCTCATCAACTTTCAAAGGTCTGTCCTCCCTCTTTGTTGAATTGGTTTCCTCTCCTGCCTGTTGGTTGTGACTATTGTAGGTGTACTATCTGGTTGGCATGTCAGAAATCTTGTCAAACTCGATAGTGAGTATAGGCCTTTCCTTTTAGCTTTGAAAATTTGTGTATGTGATTTATCCTCCTCCCTAGCTTTTTTTTTTCTATTCTTCTCATTTAATTGTGATTCTTTCCGTAGGTGAAGTCGAATACAACAAAATGACTTTTTCTGAGTTTCAACCATCAGATTCCCTATTTAGTGCTTTAACAATATCAGATTTGGTCCCTTTACTCTCACTTTTATTCGTCCATGTATCCAATTTTACTTGCTTACATAGCTTTGTCATAGGAGGAGTTCCTTGACAACACTTCTACTCAAGTTAATTCTAGAATATAATTTGTTTATATAGATGTGGAACATTACGTCATCACTGTAACGAAGCATGCTACCCATGGTTGTCTATGTTTATTTTTCTTGATTTGATACAAATTGAAGAGATCCGATGCTAGTACATATTAAGAACTTTCTTTCCATGCTTAGTAATTGATTAAATCTTAAGAATACATGTTTTCCTTCTTTGTTAATTGTTGTGTTTTCTTGCCTCTCTGAAAATATGCTTTACATTTATTTGTGCCACCATTTCATGTATGTCTTCTATTTGTTCCGAAAACTCCCACGGAATTTTTTTGATTCTTAGAAAGTATGTTCTTTAAAATCAATGAATTTTTATTCACGTGAAAATTATTCATCCCCTGACTGCTGCAATACTTTAAAGCTTCCTGCTGTAACTTCTGCCTCCATGTTTGTTACCTCCCTAATGATCTGTGCCTCTCTGCATATATGCAAACTCCTCCTCTTTTTCGTATAAAAAATCCATAAGCACTCTACCTGGGGTTTCTTTTACCAGCTACATCCGTGTTGCAAGTAACCCAACCCTATATTAGCATCTTCCACCTCACCAGTAGACAATATTATTGAATTTGAAAAAGGTGTGAATGGAAAATGAAGAGTTGCGACTTTTATGAAGAGTTGTGACTTTTATGAAAAGTTGTGACTTTTATGAAGAGTTGCGACTTTTATGAAAAGTTGTGACTTTTATGGAAAGTTGTGACTTTTATGAAAGGTGACGACCTTTCTGAAAGATTGTGACTTTTCCAAAGGTTTGTGACCTTTCTGGTACGGCACAATAAGAACCTTTTCGCACTATCCTTTGATTTCTATAAATTGAGGGATTTCCTCTCATTTTAAATATAATTTATGGACTTCTTCTTCAACTACTAAATCTAGTATTCTAAGTGTACTTTACTGCCGTTGAGTGGTTCGCTGCCACCGGATTTTTTGGTATCTATACTCTGGTGATTGAGATCACTTTACCCTGGGAGGTCATATTCCAAATCAAACCTCGGATACTAGAGGGGAATAATTTCCTTAAGGGGACACTGTGAATTCAATGGACTTGATCTTTTTCCTATTAAATTTTTTTTCCAGATTCTGGTATGTGTTTTACAAACATTAGATTTGTTAATTAATTTCAGCTCTTCTATTCTTTTGTTCTTCACTGGTTCATTAAACTTGGTAACTTCGTGTTTCTGCAAAGTTTGTTGGAATCAGTAATATTCTTTAGACACATATTAACAACATTTCTTCTTTAAGAAAAATATTTCTTATTTTTTTTTAAAATCTGTTTCTGATTCTAGTTTCGCTACTAGTTTTAATTTTCTAGTTGTGAAAATGTTTTTAAACTTTGTTTTCTTACAAAGATGTTCAAAGTTTTGTTCTACGTATGTTTGGAATACAAGATGAACTACAATCTTAAGGAAATTATTATGCTGTTAGTATTTTTTTGTATTCTACTGATTGAGAGAATCTGATCATGGAAGTAGAAGATAAATGCATTACTTCTCCATAATTCGTTGCTTTGTTTTAGCAAAGTCGAAGTGAGAATGTAACAAAATTTTGTATGGTATTCCGTTTAAAGATTACCAGGTAACCTTCTTATTAAATTATCTAAGGAGGAAAATAGTTTCTAAGAGTAATCATCTTTGATTTTTTATTTTTTTTTATTATGTGTATCTTTGGAAAAAAGATTTGCAAACCATATGTTGTGGAATGAATTTTACTTCGCAGATATTGTTGCTTTTAAAATTCTTTAGTTTGCAAAAAAGAGATGCATATTTTTGTTTGATAAAATACTATGTCAAATTGTTATAGTTGGAAGACTATTTGATAAGAAAAACATTTCTATGTGATAAAGAATATGTGTTATTCTGTTTGGAGAAAAAAAAAATTTGTAGTTTTGTACCATGAGAAATGTTAGTGTGTCTGATTTTTGTAGACTAAAAACTTTTGTGGTTTTGTACTCTGGATAATTGAACTCTGCAATTGGTTTGAAGAATATGAAAACTTCACATAATAAGTCAGTGTTGTACTTTTGATTTTCTATAAACTTCAATGTAATATAGAAATAAATTGTACAATTTTGTTTTGTCCTTATTGTTAATATTTAAAATACTAAGTGGCAAGTCTATTTATGATAGAGAAAAATGCTAGTGACTTAGAATTTGTAATTTTGTGTCTGTATGGAATGAACTTTGACATTGTGTATACATTGTCAAAGAGAATTGCAGCACCATAATTCTTTCGTAGAATAATGTTTCCAACATAAAAATATGTGGAAAAACTATTTTCAAATACTTGAAAAATATTTTTGAGATCACATTAGAAATGTGGGAGTTATTTGCTTATGATTAGACTTGGTGTCTAATTTAACTTTGGAACAAAAAATATAAAATTCAATGATACTTTTGTATTATGTTATACCCACAAAATTCTTGGAGTATATTTGGTATTGTGGTTGTTGAGTTTCTTTATTACTAGTATATAGTGTGACTAGTATGAAATATCCAAATTATATATATACTTGTTCAAAATAGTTGTGTTCTTTTATGGAAAAAAAATCACTTAAAATGTTGTGATTTTTCATGAAAAGATATGTCTATTATAATAAAAGTATTTGCATAGACATGAATATTGGTGAATAGTCATTTGTTATGTTTTTGTAAAAATAACAGTTGGACTATATTGTCTTTATTGAACCCGATGAAACTTTGTTCATAGGTAGTTCTATAACAATCACATTGAAAGTTATGGAAATGTCCTTCTGAAAAGGATATTTGACAATCTAAACAATGTTTGTATCACACAAAATTTGTAAGAAATAGGAACAAAATATTAGTGAGGAAAAAGCTACCTCGCGAAGAGCTTTTCAAACTCAATGTTTTTATTTGTTCTTACTTGCTTGAGTCAATGTTTGTGACATGAACACTTGGGGCATGTCAATTATAAAACCTTGTAAGAAAAACTGATCAACTTAGAAGTTTTGCCTAACTTTGAGTGCAATAAATAAAAATGTCAAGTTTTTTTGGAATCTAAGTATGTTGAGCATTCTTATAAATCTGTTGAAAAGAATTCTAATCCCTTAGAATTGATTTACACTGACATTTATGATATGAAGTTAACACCATCTCATGGTGGAAAAAGTATTTGTTACTTTTATTGAGAATTGCATTAGAAATGACTATGTCTATTTGCTAAATGGTAAGGATGAAGAAATAGAAATTTCTAGGCAATGTAATATCGAAGTTGAAAATCAGTGTGAAAAAATATATAAAAAGTGATAAGAATGGAGGGTATAAATCTCATTGTGCAGAAATATGTTTGGAAAGTAAAATATCAAACTACTGCCATATTCACCTCAATCTAATGAAAAACCAAACGTTGATAGAAATGATGGATGCATTATTTATAAGTTCGGGTTTGCACAAAACTTGTGTGGAGGAACTATCCTTACGGCAAAAAGGATCAACAAAAAGTTTTGTCCTTTTAGAAAGAAAGTGATTTTGTTTGATCAGAATACAATCTTTTCCATATGAGAAATGGAAAGAAAGAAAATCCAACTTGAAATATTTCAAAGTGTAGGGGTATCTACTCAAAGTCCAAGTTCCTATTCCTAAAAAAATTAAAATAGGACCTATAACTGTGGACTGTAAAATTAGACTTGAGTAGTCTAGAGAAGGGTCTAAAAGGCCTAGGAAATGAAAAGGATAATGTACTTAATAAAGAGATTCAGAGGCTTAGTAAAATGTTAAAGGACATTTACTTCCTTTGAATATGATTTTGTAACATTTTTTGTGTCTTCTGTAGACTCATCCTTTGGAAAGATGGTGTCAATAAACAATATTGAAAGTTAATTGACCTTCTTCAAGAAAATAAACCTTTGGGTTCAAAATGAATCTTTAGAAGAAAAAATAACAGTTGATGGAACTGTTGAAAAAATATAAAGCAAGACTTTGTGTCAAAGGCTTTAGAAAAAAAAAAGATTTTGATCTTGTCGATATATATACTCGTTAGTAATTAGATTTACATCCATTCGGATGCAAAAATTATTACTGTGGTATATGACCTCCAAATTCATCAAATGAATGTGAAAAGAACTTTCTTAAATGTAGAATTGGAGAAAGAAATTTACATGGAACAAGCCGAGGATTTTGTGGTACCTGGTAAATAAAAGAAAGTATGTGAACTTGTTAAGTCACATTGTGGAAGCACCAAAACAATGACATAATTCAATCAAACCATGTCGGCAAATGGATTGAAGAATGATGGAAGTGATAAATGTGTTCACACTAAAATCATAAGGTCATTGTTTGTTTGTATATTGGTGATATGTTGATCATCAATAGAGATACTAATGACATAAATGCTACTAAACGTATGCTATAAAGCAAGTGGAATGAAAATTATTGGAGTTGCTAATGCGATCTTAGATATAAGAATTCGTAGAACTCCATAATGTTTAGCATTTTCACAGTCTCATTGCATTGAAAAGGTACTTAACTAGTTCAAATATTTGAATGTCAATATTGTCAAGTGTCCAGTAAATGTGAGTTTTGCATTTCAAAAGAGTGAAAACAAAAGTGACTCACAATTGGATTGTGCTAGATTTTTGGGAAGCATGATGTATATCATATAGTGTGTGCGATCAGATATAGCATTTGCTCTTTTAAACTGAGTCCGTTCACAAGTGATCCCAAATAAATTCATTAGATGACAATAAATAGAGTTTTGGAGTATCTAAAATAATACTTAAAACTATGTCTTGCATTATAACAATATTCAACAATATTGAAAGATATAGTGATGCAAATTGAATCATTGGAAGAATGAAGTAAAATTCACGAGTGGATATGTATTTACTATTGGTAGAGGAGCAGTCTCTTAGAAATATTTCAAAAGAGACATGTATCGCTAGCTCTACATGATCTTTGAGCTAGGTGCTCTAGATAAAGTCGGTGAATAAGCTAAAAGACTCCGGAATTTCTTGATAGATATTCTATTTTGTCCCAAACCATTGGCATTAGTATGCATACACTTTCACAGTAAAGATGCAATAGGTAGGGCATGGAGCATGATGTATGAAAGTCTCGTCATATACGACATAGACATGATACTGTTAGAAAACTACTCTCTAGTGGAATTATTAGAATTGACTATGTAAAGTCAAAGGATAATGTGTCGGATCTACTTACGAAAAGTCCTAACTAGAGAGTTAAAAGATCATCTAAGGGAATGAATTTACGGCTTAGGACAAGTCATAATGGCGGTAACTCTATCTAGCAGACTGGAGATCCCAAGAGCTAGATTCAAGGAGAAAAACAAAGTTGTGAATGACGGTTCGGCATTGTCAATAAATTCAATCCATTCTCATTATGAAGACAATGCTCAGGGACAAGGATACAACATTAAGGCTTGTTAATGAGTTAATAAAGCTTAATGGTTTTAATGATTTGCTAAGTTTGGCAGAGTTGACCAAATAGTGTATCTACGCGATAACACGGTTAGAAATCACCTATGTGAGTGTGAAGTTTAAGCCGCTTCGAAGAAGATGATTGTCAAAAGCCCATCTCTCTATACACTCATGAAACCAGGAGGTGTTCATGGCTAAAACGAACACAACCTTAAGAACCATAAATGGTAAAGGGTTAATTGTGTGACATATGGTTGTCTAGGTATACACCAAAGTTCGACGGTTCAAAGATATCACATCTACCGATTAACCGAGTATATCTGACATATGTTCACTAGGAAAGTCCAATGGGAAACCTGCTTATCCAGATGCAATTAATTCTTGCTTGAAAAGTACACATACTTGTCCGTTTCTATGTCTTCGAGTCATTCCCCATTCATGCGGGGGATTGTTGGATTTTAAAAAGGTGTGAATGGAAAATGAATAGTTGCGACTTTTATAAAATGTTGTGACTTTTATGAAATGTTGCGACTTTTATAAAATGTTGTGACTTTTATGAAAAGTTGCGACTTTTATGAAAAGTTGTGATTTTATGAAAAGTTGCGACTTTTATGAAAAGTTGTGACTTTTATGGAAAGTTGTGACTTTTATGAAAGGTGACGACCTTTCTGAAAGATTGTGACTTTTCCAAAGGTTTGTGACCTTTCCGGTAAGGCACAATAAGAACATTTTCGCACTATCCTTTGTTTTCTATAAATTGAGGGATTTCCTCTCATTTTAAATATAATTTATGGACTTCTTCTTCAACTACTAAATCTAGTATTCTAAGTGTACTTTACTGCCGTTGAGTGGTTCGCTGACACCGGAGTTTTTGATATCTATACTCTGGTGATTGAGATCATTTTACCCTGGGAGGTCATATTCCAAATCAAACCTCGGATACTAGAGGGGAATAATTTCCTTAAGGGGACACCGTGAATTCAGTGGACTTGATCTTTTTCCTATTAATTTTTTTTTCCAGATTCTGGTATGTTTTTTACAAACTTTAGATTTGTTAATTAATTTCAGTTCTTCTATTCTTTTGTTCTTCAGTGGTTCATTAAATTTTGTAACTTCGTGTTTCTGCAAAGTTTGTTGGAATCAGTAAGATTCTTTAGACACATATTAACAACAATTCTTCTTTAAGAAAAATATTTCGTATTTTTTAAAAAAAAATCCGTTTCTGATTCTAGTTTCGCTACTAGTTTTAATTTTCTAGTTGTGAAAATGTTCTTAAACTTTGTTTTCTTACAAAGATGTTCAAAGTTTCGTTCTACGTATGTTTGAAATACAAGATGAACAACAAATATATGTTGGGTTGATATCTCTGAAGTGTATCCACCATTTCTGACCAATGTTGTGACATCCTTTTGATACATGGAAATTCAATCCTTACTAATTTATGTATTGACATTGATAATACATAGAACCTTAAGTGATCACCTTCCCATGTTTTATAGCATCTCTTGTCTTCCAAGAGAAGATTCTCTTAGTAACTTTCTAATCAAGTCTTCAAAATATCCAGAGTTGCTCCTCCCATAAACTAATGGATAGCCCAAATACTGAAAAGGAAAAGTTCCTTGTCATATCCCTGTTAACCTCCTCAATTTGATTGCCACAATCAGAGGTGTTTTCTCATGAAGATTAAAACAACTCTTAGATTTAATTATCATATGATCTGAAGTACTTTCATACTCTTTTAGCACCTGCATCATTTAGATCACTGAACTTCTTTCCTCAGAACAAAAAAAGATGATATCATCTGTAAAGAATAGATGATTAATCATAGGACTCCACTTTGACAAACCATATCCTTAAAATCTACATCCCCATGTAAGTTGTTGAGTCGTCTTACTAGGACCTTTGCAGCAATAATGAAGAGAGCAGGGGATAGAGGATCTGAAAAAACGATATGCCCTACCATTAATAAGAATTGAATACCAATTGCTGGGCATAATCCTCCAAATAAAATAGTGTTAGACTTGTAGATTAGTGCCTAATAAAAATATGTTTTTTAATTATCATAACTATATATAACATATAAAATTTAATAATATCTTAACAAGTTTTGTCAAAAATCAATTTGAGTTTCATACCAATTCAATTTTAATTAGTTGAAATGGTTTAAATTGAGATGAATTGAGCTAACAAATGGACGGTAAATAACCAACTCAAATCTAAGTGGTTTAGATCAGATAGGAGTTGTTTGTCATCCCAGTTCACATTTTGTTTTGCAAAAGCTTATCAAGATGCATAATTAACAAGGGAAAATAGTTAATATACAGTGGAATTATATTACCCAAGTGGAGTGTCAGACTGGATCAAAGTCTTATATTGATTATTTAATTAGTATAGTTATAAGTTTTTAAAAAGTACAAGTAAATTTATATATTATGAAACACGATGGAAGATTGAATGTATTTGTCTCAATTTATATGATGTTTTTTTAATATGAATTTTTTTTTAAAAAAAAATATATAATTTAAATAAGTAATAAATGTTTGTAGAATTACAAATTATTTCACTAAGAATAATATATATATTTTTCTAATTTAAAATTATTACTATATATATATATATATATATATATATATATATATTTTAGTGCTCACTAAAATGAAAAATATGTTACATAAATTTGACAGATTAAGCAACGGGCGAGTCAATATTGCTAAGTCATCGCGCACATGTATACTTCTCAGTACACTCATTTCTCCTCCAAGATTTCTCTGCACAACTTTAATGTGAAAGAGTTGGTTTTGGTTCTTGTGGAATCAAACTAAATGGAAGATGAATTAATATGAATATTTGGTAGGAAGATAATTAGTACAAAATACAAGTCAAAGATTGTATCTTGGTAGGTGAAAGTTAGGCAAACCATAAAATGGTTTGCTATCTTAACCTTGACAATTTTGACACATAGTGATGTCATGGATGACATCAATAGGATGAATTTATTCCTATAAATAGGTAGCTCTTAATTCATTTTCAAATCATCCTTTCACTTGTCTTCTCACCTTCTAAGGCATTGTGTTCTCTCTCTTGTAGTATTTCACTTATATTCTTTGTATAGTGAAATAAATATTGGTGCAGTTGTTCTTTGGTGGACGTAGGATCATTTTGATCCGAACCACGTTAAATATTGTTGTTCTTCCTTGTTCTTTAGTTTCACGTTTCCGCTAACAATTGGTATCAGAGCCAAGGTTCTGTCTGAGTATGCTCTGTGGTTGCAGCACAGTCTGAACTTCCACATCAGAAAAGGATTACTTTGGTTTTCTGTAGTTCCAAATACATTGTAGTAGAAAAGGAAGAACAAGTAAAAAATGAGTTCCATGAAGTTTGAAATTGATAGATTTAGTGGGCGCAACAACTTCAATATCTGGAAAATCCAGATGATAGCGTTACTGCGGAGGGAAGGTTCAATCCATGCTATTGACGGAAAGTACCCCGATAAGATATCGGATTCCGACAAGGAAAAGATTGAAGGAGATGCATTGAGTGCAATTCAACTGTCCCTTGCACCTAACGTACTTTGTGAAGTGAGTACAAGTACCGAAGAGACGGCCAAAGAGTTATGGGAAAAGCTGGAAGGGCTTTACCAGGACCAGTCAGTGACAACAAGGATGTTGTTACAACGGCGTCTTCATACATTTAAGATGGATTCAGGTACTTTGTTGCAAGACCATCTAGATGCGTTCAATAAACTTGTGATGGACTTACAAACTGCTGGAATTAAAAAGGACGAGGAGACACTTGCATGTTCTTTACTATTTTCATTGACTTCAAAATATCGTGATATTGAGAATTCAATGATGTATAGCAAACAACCTATTAAACTTGAGCAAGTGCGGCAAGCACTAAACTCTTGTGATGTGCGGATGCATTTTGAAGGAGACAAAAGTGACGAAGCTAGTGGACTCTTTGTAAGAGGTCGTACTAGCCAAAAGGGAAGGAGCAAATCGAAGTACAGATCAAAGTCTCGTGTGAACAAAAAGAATGCGGAGTGTTGGGGCTGTCACAAGAAGGGGCACTTTGAACGAGATTGCCCTATGTCGAAGTCCAAAGAAAAGGCGAGTGCATCCATTGTTGAGAAAGTACATGATAATGATGATGATTATGTACTAACAACATCATGCAATAATGGAGTCTATGACAACAAATGGATCTTAGACTCTGGTTGTACTCTGCATATGACATTCCGAAAAGATTGGTTCAGCAGCTATGAAACAAGCAGAGGAACTGTATTAATGGGCAATAATGCAACTTGTAAAATAGTTGGCATTGGTTCAGTTCATGTTCGCTGCCATGATGGAATCATGAGGACTATTACAGAAGTCCGTCATGTTCCTGATCTAAAGAAGAATTTGATCTCCCTGGGTACTTTAGATAAACAAGGCTATAAGTACATGAGTGAAGGAGGAACTATGAAAGTGACTAAAGGGTCTTTAGTCATGTTGAAGGCCAAGCTGGAGGATGGCCTCTACACACTTGCGGGAAGCACCATTATTGGCTCTGTAAATGCATCTACAGTGCAGTTATCTAATGATGACAAGGCAAAATTATGGCACATGAGACTAGGCCATATGAGCGCACGAGGATTGGAGATGTTGAGCAACCGCAACCTTTTGAATGGTGAGAAGATCAACACACTTGAATTTTGTGAGCACTGCGTCTTAGGGAAGCAGAAAAAGGTCAGCTTCAGCACTGGCAAGCACAAGACGGGAGGGGTGCTAGACTACATCCATTCAGATTTATGGGGTCCCTCTAAGCTTCCATCAAAGGGAGGAAAGAGGTATCTTCTCACATTCATTGATGATTTTTCACGAAAGGTTTGGGTGCGTTTCCTGAAGACAAAAGGTGATGCTTTTGAAGCATTTAAAGAGTGGAAGATTTTGGTTGAAAATCAAATGGAGAGGAAAATCAAGTATCTTCGCACGGACAATGGCTTGGAGTTTTGCAGTGAAGAGTTCAATGATTTCTGCAAGGTTCATGGGATCGCAAGGCATAAGACGGTCAGGCACACACCACAGCAGAATGGAGTTGCCGAGAGAATGAACAGAACTCTTCTTGAGAAGGCTCGTTGTATGCTCTTACAAGCTAAGATGTCCAAAGTATTTTGGGCTGAAGCAGTTCATACTGCTTCTCATATTGTCAATCGGTCTCCAGCATCAGCGATTGACTTTAAGACTCCGAATGAGGTCTGGTCAGGTGAACCCTCTAACTATTCATACTTGCGAATATTTGGGTGTCCAGCTTATTATCATGTTAATGAAGGTAAGCTTGAACCAAGGGCTAAAAAGGCCATATTCGTAGGGTATGTTGATGGAGTAAAAGGGTACAAACTATGGTGTTTGTCTTTACTCAAATTTGTAGTTAGTAGAGATGTTACCTTTGATGAATCCTCTATACTTGATCCTCGTAAAGTTTCTGTGGAGTTATCTAGAAACGAGAACAACGAGCAGGTGGAGCTACCGGTGGAGCTTACCAAGAAACGGGATCAAGAGACTCAAAGTGATGAGTCAAAAGATGCAGAAGAACTTGCTTCAAATGAACCATACACAATTGCGAAGGGAAGGGACAAAAGGCGGATACGGAAACCGGAACGTCTTATAGAGCAAGAAAATCTGATTGCACAAGCGTTCGTAGCTGCAGAAGAAGAGATTAAGGATCTCGAGCCCTCTTCGTATATTGAAGCAACTTCTTGCAAAGATGCTGCACAATGGCAGTTGGCCATGATGGAAGAGATGGAGTCTCTTCACAGAAATGAGACATGGGTCTTAGTTAAAAGGCCAAAGGGGATGAGGACAGTTGGATGCAAATGGGTCTACAGAAAGAAAGAAGGTATTCCAGAAGTGGAAGCTGCTAGGTTCAAGGCGAGATTGGTTGCAAAGGGTTTCAGTCAGAAGGAGGGAATTGACTACAATGAGATCTTTTCTCCAGTCGTGAAACATAGCTCAATTCGCGTGCTGCTAGCATTGGTTGCACAATTTGATTTAGAACTTCAACAGCTTGATGTCAAAACTGCTTTCTTACATGGTGATCTAGAAGAGACAATCTATATGGATCAGCCTGAAGGTTTCCTAGCTGAAGGAAAAGAAGACCATGTATGCCAACTGAAGAAGTCTTTGTATGGTTTGAAGCAATCCCCTAGACAGTGGTACAAGAGGTTTGATGCATTCATGACTACACATGGATTTTCGAGGAGTGCATTTGATAGTTGTGTGTATCACAAGAAGATGTCTGGTAACTCTATGATTTATCTTTTGTTGTATGTTGATGATATGCTTATTGCTGCTAACAACATCACAGAGATAAATATTTTGAAGAAACTGTTGAGCAAGGAATTTGACATGAAGGATCTAGGAGTTGCAAAGAAAATCCTTGGAATGGAAATTTCAAGAGAAAATGGTGTTGTACATCTTTCTCAGAAGAGGTACATCCGAAAAGTTCTTGAAAGATTCAATATGGATATGAGCAAGCCTGTAAGTACACCTTTAGCTTCTCATTTCAAGCTTTCAGAGTTACAAATGCCTCAATCTATGGATGAGGTGGAGCATATGTCAAAGGTTCCTTATGCGAGTGCAGTTGGTAGCATTATGTATGCTATGGTATGCACACGTCCAGATATTGCCCAATCTGTAAGTGTAGTAAGCAAGTACATGGCAAATCCAGGAAAAAGGCATTGGGAAGCTGTCAAGTGGATATTGAGATATCTCAAAGGAGCTCCTGATGTTGGCTTAACCTTTCGGAAAAGTGAAGGTATTTCAATTCTCGGTTATGTTGATTCTGACTATGCAGGGGATCTTGATCGAAGGAGGTCCACAACTGGATACATCTTTACTCTCGTTGGCAGTGCCGTTAGTTGGAAATCGACTTTACAGTCGATTGTCGCTTTGTCTACAACAGAGGCAGAATATATGGCAGCAACGGAGGCAGTGAAAGAAGCTATCTGGTTGAAAGGTTTGGTGACAGAATTGAGTTCAGCTCAGCTTAAATCAATTCTAAAATGTGATAGTCAAAGTGCTATTCATTTGATTAAAAATCAAAGATTTCATGAGCGCACCAAACACATTGATGTCAGATTTCATTTTATTCGAGATGTCATAGAAAAGGGAGCTATCAAGGTTGAGAAGGTTATCACAGACGATAACGCTGCAGACATGTTGACCAAAATAGTCCCGCTTGCCAAGTTTGCACACTGCAAGGACTTGGCGGGAGTATGCATCAATTGATGCAACTCTAAGAGAACAACTGCTAGGTGGAGCTGGTATGTTCAACAAAGGTTTGATTCTTCTTGTTTCTTACAATGGGATTGCCCAGTAAGCTTAGAAGTTTTGGCCGGAGTTGTTTATACGCATGCTTGGAACACAAACCAAGGTGGAGATTGAAAGAGTTGGTTTTGGTTCTTGTGGAATCAAACTAAATGGAAGATGAATTAATATGAATATTTGGTAGGAAGATAATTAGTACAAAATACAAGTCAAAGATTGTATCTTGGTAGGTGAAAGTTAGGCAAACCATAAAATGGTTTGCTATCTTAACCTTGACAATTTTGACACATAGTGATGTCATGGATGACATCAATAGGATGAATTTATTCCTATAAATAGGTAGCTCTTAATTCATTTTCAAATCATCCTTTCACTTGTCTTCTCACCTTCTAAGGCATTGTGTTCTCTCTCTTGTAGTATTTCACTTATATTCTTTGTATAGTGAAATAAATATTGGTGCAGTTGTTCTTTGGTGGACGTAGGATCATTTTGATCCGAACCACGTTAAATATTGTTGTTCTTCCTTGTTCTTTAGTTTCACGTTTCCGCTAACATAATGTAATTTAACTACGTACTTTGATCCTAATTTTACTTTCTTTTTTTTTTTTGGAAACTAAAACTTTAGAAAGTGAAAGTATAGTTTATAAGAAATTATAGTCTATAGTTTTTAAAGACTAATGTCGAATATACTCTAAAATTTAGTAGTAAATACTTTGGTCCGTGTATTTGAAAATCTCCTAATTATCTCTTGTTGTATTTTGAGTTGAAAATACTAATAATTTAAGAGACTTACGACTTTCTTTATAGCGAAAGTGAATCTCAAGCAACCATGACTTGTGTCATCGACTGTGGCGGAGCTAGGATTTTCAATAAGGGGGTTCAAAATCTAAAAAGTAAATACACAAACTAGAAGAAGAGGGTTCGACATCTATTATACATATCTAAAAATTAATTTTAACATTATATAAATAGTGATATTTTCCGTCGAAGATAAACCCCCTAAGTATATGCTGCTTCCGCCCCTAGTCACCGATCATCAAGAAGAGAGTACTCGAGCTCCTTTAAGCTAAGGAAAACATATTTTCCATTAAATTTTCTTGCATCAATTCATACATCACCAACAAAAAAAATTCGAGTTTACCAACGATATTAAATTGGTGGGCTAAAATTTACCATTCACTCTTTTGGCAATGACTTAATTTTGTCTTTTGCTAATTTCTTATTTTCTAATATACCATTCACTCTTTTGGCAATGACTTAATTTTGTCTTTTGCTAATTTCTTGTTTTCTATTAGCGATGTAGTATAATCTTTAATCGATGTTCTTGAACTAAAACCTTATTGTAAAATAAAGAAATTTTATTAAGAGTAAGAGTTAATCGAGTCAATAAGTCTCCAAACAAAATTATAAAAAGCACAAAAGATCAAAGAGAAAGAGAAATGAAAGATGAAGAACAAGAGCCACAAAGTGGATATATGAAGCAAAAGCAAGGACCTCTATTCATTAAAAAGACCTAGATGTTGAAACTTGGGACCAAAATTCATTAGTGAAAGCCATATTTTTTGGCCATCATAAAATATTGTTTGTCAAATAATAGAACCAAACAAAAATCAAATACAATGTTCCAACACCTACTTGGAAAAATAATCCAATGGACTATATTAATTTTAGGAAGAAAATAAAAACATAGAATGAGAAGGGACCGCTTTGTCATAAGAAGGGGCAGCATACCCAATGGGTTTTGTCCTCCTTCAAGTACAAATACACCAACATATCCTATGTCTTCTGTCTTGTACATACTAGTATTATTGCATACTTATAATTAATCTTTGACCATAATCACAAATTAAAAATTATAATGCACAAAAAATATATAGATTTTCTTGAGTATGACCAATAATCAATATAACATAATATTGATCATCATATATACACAATTGGAAAAATATTGTATAATTTTTTTAAAAAGATTTATGTGCATCGTTCAAAATTCGAGTGCTATGTAATTTACTTCTATTGTTAATAATTGAAAATCGATTCTCCTTCTCTTTTTCATTCTTTTTCCATCACTAATCAGAAATAAACTAAAGAATAACCTGAAACAGACCGAAGAGAGGTATTCAACAAGTGTCACACTCAACTGCACTGAATAAACCCTCCATAAAAGTTTAAAGAAATAAAGCTACAAATTACATATTTTACATTGAGACTTTACTTGATTACTTTCACGTTTTCTTTAGTGAACTACTTTTAAGGTTTAACAATTATATATTTAGATTTGAAAATAAAATAGTATGACCTCAAAATTTGAAAAATGTCACCAAAAGAACCTACTAGATTACATTATTAATAATATAAGAATTATCTAAACTATTAGTTTATCCAACTTCTATCCAATATACTAGTAATGGATATATATTCCACCTGTTGTTATTATAATTAGAGCTAATAAAACAACATGTGGTCTTATGGTCCTACACCCTACATAAACCCTTCTTCCACTCCTGCCCATTCACTTTAATTTTTTTTAATAAAAAATAAAAGATATCATGGTTGAGCTCTTCCCTTCATAAATACTACACAATATCCATCTATTATAACACAACTCTCACTTACATTTTTTAGCATCTCTTTGCTCTCAAAAGAAAGAAGTGTTATTATATCAATTGTCAAACCTCTCAACCCTTTTTTTCATTTTCAACAAAATAAAATAAAAATGGCCATTAGAAAATCAAACAAATTGTCACAATCCACAATGTTGAAGCAAATCTTGAAAAGATGTTCAAGTTTAGGAAGGAAGAATAATAGCTACGACGATGACGAAAATAGCCTTCCGATTGACGTACCTAAAGGTCATTTTGCAGTTTACGTGGGAGAAAATCGAACACGATACATTGTACCTATTTCTTTTTTGAGTTATCCAGAATTTCAATGTCTACTCCATCGTGCTGAAGAAGAATTTGGATTTGATCATGATATGGGAATTACTATTCCATGTGAAGAAGTTGTTTTCCAATCATTAACATCCTCCATGTTGGGTTATTAGTGTAGTATTATTAAGTGTTAATTAATTAATTAATTATGGTTTTTAGTGAAGAAAGATGGGCTTAAGATGAAGCAATTAATTAATATATATGGTACTATTAGTACTATATATTTAATTTGCTTCTCTTTTTTCAACTTTTTTTCTTCACTCTATTGTATGATTTTTTTCTCTTGTGGTTTAGTTGACATTTTCTAACGTTGACTCATGAAGCAAATGAAATTGTCTTTTTTTATGGGTCAAATTTGTAAAAATGAAAAGCTTTGTAATTTTTCCTTGCAGAGGTGTAGTAATCACCTTGTGAGAGAAGTTAATGTAATGGTTATCCTTTCATTCATTTCTTTTAAGGTTATTTACTTATTTATGATTTTAGTTAACTTACGTGTGTTGAACAAAATGATAATCACACCCATGATAATGTTCAAACTAAATAGCAATAGGAAGAGACTAACAACGACATTAAATATTAAAATGGGTAAATATATACCCGAATAAGTAATACAATAATATTGATGAAAAATTTAGTAGTGTCAAAAGACTACTACTCAACAATCTTTTATTTCCTGCAACTCACAATAATATTACTTGCACACTATTTTCTCACAAACTAAGAAGTAGTTTGTGGATTACCCTCCCAACTCTCTATTGCTTCTCCATTTTGATGTGTCTTCAAATGTTCAATTACTACTCTATTTATAGAGTTTTTTGAACACTTGTTTACATTATTAATGACATAATGTGGTAGCCAATTTCAACAAAAAATTGGCTGCCTAACTCTACCAAACTTTACACCAAACTTTGACTACCTACTTTCACAAATGTGGCTACCAACTTTTTCACATTGGTGGCTATCAATTTTCACATTTGTAGCTAGTAATTTCAACTAGTATGACTGCCAAATTAATTGTTGCCAAGATTTATTTCCACAAATCTCTCCTTAATTTTGATTTTCCTTCTTTACTCCAAGGCTTGATCTCAATCTCTGAAAATCTTCAAACTTGAGAGGCTTTGTAAAGATATCCGCAACTTGATCATGAGATTTCACATACTTGAGCTCTACCTCTTTCTTGGCAATGCATTCTCGGACAAAGTGATACCTTGTGTTTATGTGCTTGCTTCGATCATGATACACTGGATTCTTTGCTAGTGCTTGCGCAGATTTATTATTAACACAAATCATTGTAGCTTCAATTTGTGGCAAATTGAGTTCCTTCAATAACCATCTCAACCAAATAGCATGACACGTACATGATGTCGCTGTCACATATTAAGCTTCGCAAGTTGAGAGAGTAACAATTGATTGTTTCTTTGAACTCCAAGAGATAACACAATCACCCAAGAAAAACACAAAACCTGATATGCTTTTTCTATCATCAAATCTCCCGCATAATCACTATCACAATATCCCACAAGATTAAAATCATCAGAAGAAGAATGAAATAGGCCAAGATCGATTGTACCTTATAGGTAGCGAAGAATTCTTTTACCAACCTTCAAGTGAGTGGAGGTAGGAGCTTCCATGAAGCGACTTACTACTCCTACTGCAAAGAGTATAGTTGGTCGCGTACATGTCAAGTACATAAGACTTCCTATGACACTCTTGAACTAAGTGAAATCCACTTCTTCTCTATCATCAAATTTTGAAAATTTTGTTCCACTTTCCATTGGGGTATTCAAAGTGTTGCAATCAAACATTTTAAACTTCTTCAAAATCTCCTTTGTATAGGTTTCTTGAGATATAAAGATTCCTTCCTCCATTTGATTCACTTCTAGGCCTAAGTAATATGACATGAGCCCTATGTCCGTCATCTAAAACTCAAGGGATATAGCTTTCTTGAAAGCTTCAAATAAAACTGGGTTGTTACCCGTTAGAATGAGATCATCAACATAAAGACAAACAAGCAAAATATCTCCATTAGTATGAATTTTAATGTAAAAAGCATATTCATGGAGACAATGAGTAAACCATTGTCTTGAAAGTATTTGTCAATGCAACTATTTCAAGCTCGTGGAGCTTGCTTCAACCGATATAAGGCTTTCTTCAACCTCAACACCTTATATTCATGATTTTTAACCACAAAACTCAATGGTTGCTCAACATAAACTTCTTCTTCAAGATATCCATTCAAGAATGCCGATTTGACATCTAGTTGATGGATCTTCCACTTCATTTGCGCCGCTAAAGATATCAATGGACGGATTGTCTCCATGCGGGAAACAGGCGTATAGACTTCTTCATAGTCGATGCTAGGCCTTTGTTTGTAGCCCTTAGCCACAAGTCTTGCCTTGTATCTTTCTACTTCTCCGTGGGCATTTGTCTTCATCTTGTATACCTATTTGAATCCAATTGCTCGATTATCCTTGGGAAGAGTTGTCAACTCCCAAGTGTTGTTCTTCTGTATTGACTGGATCTCTTCCTCCATGGATTGTCTCCACCTTTTGTTAGTAACAGCTTCATCAAAATTCATTGGTTCACTATCAACAAAGAGACAACACAAAAAATCAAAATTAGTAATTTCTTTTATGCCATCATAGAGTTCTTGAATGCTCCTCATCCTACGTGGTCTTTCACTTGAACTCTCTTAAGAAGATGGAGATGCAACATTTGCTGGTAAAGGAGGCGGGTTTGCATCATGTGCAAGTGTCATGGTCTCCTGTTTTTCTTCATTTCCAAAGTATGGAAAAAAGAATTATGTTTTTTCTTCTGGAGCCTTCCATTTCCATGATGCTTCTTCATCAAATTCAACATCAAGACTCACCACCACCTTGTTATTGCTCGGATTGTAAAATTTGTAGCCTTTTGAACTTGCGTCATAGCCAACAAACACATACTTGACACTTCGATCGTCAATTTTAGCTCTCCCTTGATCTGGAACATGAGCATAGGCTATGCTCCCAAAGATTCTCAAGTGCTTTAGAATTGGCTTTCTCCCTCTCTATTCTTCTTGAGGTGTTTGATCTCGTACATTTCTTGTTGGATACTTGTTGCTCAAATAAATTGCACAAGAAACAGCCTCGGCCCAAAATTCTTTTGGTAAATGTTTCGCTTTCAATATACATCTAGTCATATTAAGAATTGTTCTTAATATTCTTTCTGCAACTTCATTTTGTTGGGGCGAGTAAGGTACCGTTGGAGGACGACGAATTCCATGAGATTGACAAAAGTCATTAAATTCTTTTGAAGTGAATTCGCCTCCTCTATCAGACCTTAATGCTTTTATGTCATATCCACTTTCTTTTTATAAAAGTGCTTTGAAATTTTTAAAGGCAACAAAAACTTCAGATTTTTGTTTCAAGAAGTATACCCAAGTCTTTCTACTGAAATCATCAATAAAGAGCAAGAAGTATTTTCTTTTACCAAAAAAAGGTGGATCGATTGGACCACACACATCAATGTGTACAAGTTGAAGTGGCTTACTTGTTCTTGATGTAGTCTCCTTTTGAAAACTCCTCCTTGCATCTTTCCAAGAAGACAAGCTTCACACAATTGATTTGGATGGTTGATTGACGGTGTCCCATCAACCATGTTCTTGTCTCCCATTGACTTGAGCACTTCAAAGTTCAAGTGCCCAAATCTCATATGCCAACACCATGAGTCATCTTGCACATTAGCCTTCAAACACCTTGCATCGATAGTTTGAAGATTCAAAAGGAAACAACCTATTCTTTGTCATATGAACTTTAGCAATTAAGTTGTTACTTGAATCTCTTAGCCAAAGATGCATATTTTTCATATGAATATCATATCCCTTTTCAAGAAGTTGACCCAAACTCAAAAAATTAATTTTCAATTTTGACACATAATAAACATTGGTAATCAATTTATGACCATTATCTTTACAGGATATCAGAATCGTACATATCCCTTCAATTTGGATCTTTGAGGTATCTCCAAAAGACATATTACCTTTCATGATCTTCTTTACCTCCACAAAATTATCTTTATGGACACACATGTGATTGTTTATTCCATTGTCAAGATACCATGAGTTGCAATCATCTTTATCTTCTTCTTTGAGTGTTAATAACAGTGTTGACTCATCTTCATCTTTGTTGTTGTCAACAAGATTAACTTTCTCTTCAATATTACTACGACATTCCCAAGAGTAATGTCCTATTTTATGACAGTTATAACACTCAATTTAGATTTGTCATACCTCATTTCATTTGTACCTTGATAGGCTCCACGTCATCTACCTCCTCGTTGACCACGACCATGACCTCTGAATGACTGGTGACCTTTGTCTTCATTGTTGAAATAATTGGTATAACTTCTTCGTCTTTCACGACCTCCATGGCCTCGCCATTGTCCATTTCCTTTGTAACTTTTCTCACCTTCAAATCCTTTGAAGGATGCATGAGTTTTAAGAAGTTGCTCTAGTGGCTCTTCTTGTGTCCTTTTCAGTTTTCTCTTCATGTGCTAGTAAAGAACCTTCCAATTGTTCTACTGTCATAGAGTCTTAGATCTTTAGACTCCTCAATAGCACACACCACATAATCAAATTTAGGTGTTAAAGAGCGAAGGATCTTTTCTACCGCATGCACATCATCTACTTCCTCCCTATATCTTCTAAGTTGAGTTACAACATCCATCAATCTTGATCAGAACTCCGAAATGGATTCGGATTCTTTCATTTTTAAAACTTCAAACTCAGCCCTTAGAGCTTGAAGTTTTATCTTCTTTACTTTATCAACTCCTTGGAGAGAATTTTGTAAAATCTCTCACGCTTCTTTTGAGGTGGTTGAATCAGCCACCTTTTCAAATATGTCATTATCCAAACATTGATGGATAAGAGTGAGGGTCTTTTGATCTTTCTTTCTTGTCTTTAACAAGACCTCCTTTTCATTCGAGGGCAAAATTTCCTCATTTGCGGATTTTGTATACCCTTTGTCTAATATTATCTTGAAAATTTTAAATGATAAAAGAGAGAAGAAGAAAGATGCTTGGGGTTAGGGGAGAAAGATCCATTCAATTTAATTTTTAATGGGTCTTCTGGTTTGGGTCATGTACAGTATAATGGATGGGTATGAGAAAATTAAATGTGCTGAGATTTAACTTATCCAACAAAAAAATGACATGTAAATAATAATAATAATAATAATTTTTTAAAAATTGGTTGTTAGTTTTAAGGGTAAAGAGTGACCAAAAAGGTGGATGAGGGGTATTTTTTAGACCTTTTCAAATAGATTAAGGGTATTTTTGACCCTTTTCCGTTTATATTTTAGCCAAGCCCATAGACTTCTTTTCTTGATAAAGAGTAAATTTGAAAATTGAACAAGAGATTTTTGCTTGCTCTAATATCATGCTAAAGCATATGACAATTTTATTAAAAATTTAATTGTTAACTACAAATAAGTGCACTACACTTTTATTTATGTTACGTCCTGTATTCAAATTAGTAAACCAGAAGAAATAAAAGATGAAAAGAAAATCACAAAGAACTATCCGAGTCCACAAAATTCACTGTGTCCTTAAAATTTCTCTTCTTTTTTTTTTTTGAACTCCATCCAAATATAATCTGACATAAAAAGTATTTGATTTTTTAAATGAAATTTCATGATCAAAGATTGAAAAAAGAGAGTGTATTTAAGAAAATTAAGACGTGAAGAAATGGGAGCTACAATTTGTTTTGATTTTTTGGCCTATTTAATCAACTTATTTTTGCTTCCATTTTTTCACATTCCAATTTTCTTTTCTATTTTTTCTTACTGAAATACTTTTCTACTTTTTCTCTTATATAATTTTTTAATAAAAAAAAAATTGGTCATGAAATTTCATAAAATAATTATACCTTGTCGGAGTTCGAAAGAGAAAAACTGATTGATTTTGTGCTGAAATCAAATACTGATTTAACCAAAAAAATAATTTGATTGGGTACTTTCATTACTGTGGATGAAGCTTCCAAAAATTACAAGTTTAAGAAGCTTGAATTTGAAGATATGAGACCTCAATTAAGAGATTTTTGACTTTAAATCAAAGGGTAAACTACTTTTTTAAACTATCATGGATTCCTCTACATGGTTTTGTCCATCTTTTCGGACACAGACTTTGGATTGTTAGAAGTTTTGTTACTACAATTTCCATCAGTTTCTAGGGGTTTATTTTGTCAAATATTGTCATTTTTAATTGAGTTTATGGTAACTCAATTCTTTAGCAGTTTTAAAATACTTCCTTTATATTTTTATTATGACTTCACAAGTTTTAAGTTAATCGTTGAGTTGAGAGTTGGTTCTCTCGTGGAGTTAGTATGGATCACTATTCATGATGGTCTGGATCGATAGAATCGTGACACTTAAATTTTATATCAAATTAAATTAATTCATATAAATGACACAGAAAAATATTTAATATAATATAAATTATGCAGAATATAATAAATAAATAAGTTGCTTTCTAACCAGCAACAAAAAGACATTTTAAGGTTAAGCTTGTATCAGCCATTTATTCCTAAGACCATTTTCAATTTCACCCTATTTTGCTCTCCATTCTCTATATTTGAATAGTAAAATAGAGAATTGGATCTCCAATCACTCTCTAAAAGGCTCTTTATCCTCTATTTATACAAGGTGAATAATAGTTCTCTAAATTTGCAGAACTACTATTTACCTATCTATTTTACTTTTTCATTATTTTAATATATTTCTACTATTTGTAACTAACATCTTATTTTTCATATAAGGCTATTAATTAAATTTTAAGTGTTCATAATTCTTTTTAAATATAATATAACATGTTAAAATATATATTATTTAGTAAATACTACTTTCATCCCGAATTAACAATATTTTAAATATACTTTTTTTCAATTTTTGTCAGTTCAAGAGATAATTTGATATTATTATCATTATTGATTTTCACTATGAAGAATGCACAAAATTTAAATTTAAAAATACAATACACGACATAATAATTTAAATACAAGATATCAATACAATACATAACATAATGATTTTTAAAATCACAACAATAATTTAGTAATTTGGTAGGTCATTTTTCAGATTTAACAATATTCAAAAAAAGAAGTCTATGATCTAGAGAATTGTTGTGTTTGTTATTGCGGTTGTGCTTGTTGATTTCTTTTTTCAATTATTCATAGTTGTTTTTTAAAATTTAGAATAAAATATGATTTAATACTAAATAAAGACTTTTAAGAAATAATAATTTTATATTATACGAAAATTATATAGAGTGATTATTTTGAAAAATTAAAGAATGAATTTATATTGTGAAATAAGAAAATGAAATTGAAATAGAAATAATAATATAATATTGAGGAGAGAGAATAAGATTCATTTTTAGAGAGTAAAATGGAGAATTGAGTTGGAGTTTTTTTTTTTTTAACAATTTGAGTTGGAGTTGATTGTCTGGAAAAATAGAAAACTCTATATTTGGGGAGTAAAATACACTGTATGGATGGAACTGATCTATTTTACCCTCCAAAGATTGAGTTTTATATTTTTTCAGACAATCATATCCAACCTAAATTCTCTAGTTTGCTCTCTAAAAAGAATCTTATCCTCTCTCCTCAATATTATATTATTATTTCTATTTCCTTTTTTTTTTATTCCATAATATAAATTTTTTCTTTCTTTTTTATGAATAATCATCCAATATAATTACATGTGATATAAAATTTTAATTTTTTGAAATTTTTTGTTTGATATTAAATTGTATATTACTCTAAATTTCTAAAGAGCAACTACGAATAATTGAAAAAAGAAATAAACAAGAACAACCGCAATCACAATCACAACTTCTTTAAATCATACACTTACTTCTTTTTCGAATATCATTGAATCTAGAAACGACTTATCGGATAACTAAATTATTGCTGTGATTTTTAAATTATTATGTTATGCATTGTATCTATTATTATCTTGTATTCAAATAATTATGTTATATATTACATTTTTAAATTAAATTTTTTATCTTATCATTTATATTTTGTGCATTCTTCATAGTGGTAATTGATATAACATAAAATTGTATCACAAAGTGACGAAAAATAAATAATATATAAAACATTATTATCGAGATGAAATTAGTATATATAGAATAAAATACTTTTAAAGGTGTTATATTAAATTTAAAATGAATTGCATATATTAGAGATTTAATTAATAGTCTTATAGAAAAAAAATAAGTTAATTACAAAAAAACATATAATATTCAAAAAGTGAAATAGAGAGTATGCTCCAAATTTGGAGAATTACTATTCAACTCTCCATAATTAAAAAGTAAAGGATCAAATAGAGAGTAATTGAAGAGTACATTCTTTAATTTAATCTTCAAATGTAAAGAATGAAAAGTAAAATAGAATAAAATTGGAGATTATTTAACGTAATAAATAAAGAGGTCTAAAGTCATTGTGTCACTTTTAGCAGTCAAACTTGATCATAGAAGGATGTGGTCTTGTATTATATACTAGGTAAGAGTTGTCCGTGCAAGCACGAGCCCAACATTGTAAAATCTTTGTGAGTTCGCAAGGATAGTGCATACATGGAGACACAAAGAGTCACGCATATATTGTAAATATGGTTGGCAGTTGTTTTGTTTGTTGTTATTGTTGTGTTATTTACATTGAATGTTGACATGCTACTTCATTTCAACTGTTTTGGAGTGTTACTCGGCACCAGAGGAAAAATATCAGTGAAATATGAGGAAAAATGAATTTAGTATGTAGTCATAGGGAGGAGTAAATGTGAAGTATAGCAGAGAATTTATGAGTGACTGCAAGATGCAAGTACTTGACAATTTCCAAAAGCAGGTAGCAAAGTCCATGCTATCAACAACATAAGTGAACGCCATCAACATTTATAGTAGTTGCGTAGACAAAAGGATAGTAATTCAGTATGTTTACATCCCTACTCTTTCGAAATAGGACGAAACGTCGCGGCAACTCGAAAATAATTAATTGATTTAATTTTAAAAAAAAGTTTTAAAAATAAAGGAGTTTTGAAAAGAGTCGCCACCTAATTTTTAGGAAAACTAGGAAACCAATTATTAATTTACGAAACCAATTGATTCTAGGTAAGGGGTTCAAGTTATTCCGAAGGGAAGGGGTTAGGCACCCTTCGGAATCCACAAATGTGGTTCCCGACTGAATTCATTTTTTTTCAAATTGAGGAAAAGAAAATAAAATAATGTACAAATATAATAAACACACAATATACACAATAAAATAAAATAATAATAATCGGCCTAAGGTTTGCCTAACGTCAATATTTACATAATAATGAAATAAAATATAATTCGAGTTTTTTCGAATGGCTTCAAGGAAGCAAGTTTGGGTACCTGTAAACACTTAGTAAAAGAGTTAGTACCAAATAAATAAAAATGAATAACTCAAATAATAACTAAAAAATAAAAATCCGTCTTATTAACGTGGGAGGCCTTGGAAATCGACGGTAATTTCTTCATCGGCCATTTAACAATTTTAACAAACAATTTATATGAACTTAAACTAAAAATTTCCGTCTTTTAAAATGGGAAGGCCTCCAAAACCGACGGAAAGTTGAAAATATATAAACTTGAAGTAAAATTCCGTCTTTTAAAATGGGGAGGCCTCTAAACCCGACGGATAGATTTTTCATCGGCCCTTTTAACATGTAAACTATTAGACATCAATTTGACAAAGAAACAAAAATAATAATTAAGATAACAAATAATCTAAATTAATCCTGAATGTGGCTCTAACATTTTTTAACAAAAAGTTTTTCCAAATATTTTCTATTAAATTGATGACAAATTACAGTGGGCAAAGAACATGATATTCACCGACAATAATATATTAAAATGATGATGATTTGGAGCAACATTGATAACCCCCAAATGTAGACAGCAACAAACAAAACTCATATATCCACCATAATAAAATAACAAAAATGATAGAAAATAAAATATCAAAATAGTATAGCATTAACATCAAACTAATTAACTAGAAGGCTAATCAAAATATTGAGAATAACTAGAAAGAGCAAAGGAATAGTCTAGTGACCAAACTTAAAACAAATAAATATTGACAAAAATCTGCCCACACTTATCAGAACACTACAAAAATCATTAAAGTTCTAAACAATATAACAACAACTAAATCAATTAAAAATATATATATAGATATAAAAGATGTTTGCCAAAAATAAAAATAACATTCACCAGGAGTACTAAGATCAATCCATTCAAGAAAAATATCCAAAGTAATGAGACTAAAATTTAAAAGAATTGAAGTGACATTAGAATTACCGAATTTGACCGAAGTTGAGATTGCTTTGTTACCGATTCGAAGTGGAGCTTCCTGGAGCTATTTTTATTTGCTTGTTGTTCCTCGGAGGCACGCCGGAGTCGCTGTTTGTCCTGAAGAAAGAAGAAATAAAAAAAGGGGGGGAAGAGCAGGGAGCATAGATCGGAGAGGGAAGGAGAAAAGGGAAAGGGGCGGCGCTTCCTGGCGCATCTCACCGGAGTTCCTGCTCGCGATGGAGGCTTTGTAGTGCTGCTCTTGCTGCTGCTTCGCTGCTGCCTGGCAGCTTGCCTGAGTGCTGCCAGCGATGGAGAAAAGAAAGTGAAGGATAAAGGAAGAGAGGAAGGATGGACTGAGAAGAGGAGATGGTGGCACCAGAGCTTCTAGTTGTTTGCCGGAGTTCGTCGTTGCTCGTCCGGTTGAAGCTGCTGCTCGCCATTGCCTCGCCTTGCTGCTGGCTATTGGTTCCTCGACGAGCTGCTGCTCGGAAAATGGAGAACAGAGGGGGATGGAGCAGCGTTGGGCAGAGAGGGTGGGGGGCTGCTAAGGAAGGAAGAGGGGAGAGGATGAGGGGAGTGAATGGCGGCTGCCCTTTTTTCAGAAAAATTAAATCCCCCCTCTTTTGACCTAGTTACCCACTTAAATAAAAACTCAAATGACGGGCTTAGCGTTGTGGCCCAAAATTATGAAATTTTAAAAATGCTAGGCCAAAATTGGGTGTCAACAGCTGTCCCTTTAGTTGTGTATAATTGATGAAAGAAATCGTGGACAACGAAAATTGACAAACCCAATTTTGACCAAACACATGACCTTCGTAGAGAAATATGGTTGCATGTGGTGGAAGTCAATCCGAGACCTGTCTCCAAAAGGTTCTACGATGTGTTGCATCCTTGTTGAAGTAGTTTGCACCTGTTTTTTTTTCTTTTCTTGGTTTTTGATTGATGATTTTTTTTTTGAAGAAATTCATCCTCTCGAATGCTCTTGACAACGACAGAGATAAAACTCGTCAGCTTAAAAATGCAATTTAAATGGGAGACAGTGTCTTTCACCGTGTCGACACTTAATTTCTCTCCTCGACATTTAACGTCAGTTGACGTTGAGGGATAAATATTTCCTTTGAGATACACGATTCCTTTTCTGGCAATGCATGATTGCTTGCAGGGCATGAATATCTTCCCGCGATGCGCAAATTTACGAGGGATGGAATCTTCTCGCGATGCAAAAATTTTTGCAAGGGATAGGATCTTCTTGCGATGCATAAAATTTTGCGAGGGGTGGGATCTTTTCGCAATGCATAAATTCCGCAAGGTATGAAATCTTCTTGCGATATGATTTTTTTTTTTTGCGAGGCATGAAATCTTCTCGCAATGCATGAATTGACTAGTGATGCATGAATTTTCTGCGAGGTATGAAATCTTCTCGCGATGCATGAATTTTCTGCGAGGTATGAAATCTTCTCGCGATGCATGAATTTTCTGCGAGGTACGAAATCTTCTCGCGATGCATGAATTGACTCTCGATGCATGAATATTAACTCTCGATGCATGAATATTGACTCGTAATGCATGAATATTAACTCTCGATGCATGAATATTAACCAATGATGCATGAATTGACTCTCGATGCATGAATTAACTAGTGATGCATGAATTCCACAAGGTATGAAATCTTCTTGGGATGCATACATTTCTACGAGGAATGAAATCTTCTCGCGATGCATGAATTTTCTGCGAGGTGTGAAATCTTCTCGCGATGCAGGAATATTGACTCGCAATGCATGAATATTAACTCGCAATACATGAATATTAACTAGTGGTGAATGAATTGACTCTCGATGCATGAATATTAACTCGCAATGCATGAATAATAACTCGTAATGCATGAATATTAACTCTCGATGCATGAATATTAACTAGCAATGCATGATTTTCCGCGATGCATGATTTTTAACGAGGCCTGGATGGCTCGATAATGTTCCAACTGTAACGAGGTGGATGTCTCGATAATGTTCCAACTGTAACGAGGTGGATGGCTCGATAATGTTCCACTGTAACGAGGTGGATGTCTCGATAATGTTCCACTGTAACGAGGTGGATGTCTCGATAATGTTCCACTGTAACGAGGTGGATGGCTCGATAATGTTCCAACTGTAACGAGGTGGATGGCTCGATAATGTTCCAACTGTAACGAGGTGGATGGCTCGATAATGTTCCAACTGTAACGAGGTGGATGTCTCGATAATGTTCCAACTGTAACGAGGTGGATGGCTCGATAATGTTCCAACTGTAACGAGGTGGATGGCTCGATAATTTTCCAACTGTAACGAGGTGGATGGCTCGATAATGTTCTAATAGTAACGAGGTGGATGGCTCGATAATGTTCCACTGTAACGAGGTGGATGTCTCAATAATGTTCCAACTGTAACGAGATGGATGGCTCGATAATGTTCCAACTGTAACGAGGTGGATGGCTCGATAATGTTCCAACTTCAAATGAATTTTTGAGATCCTCTCAAAAATTCTGTCCCAGTTTCCATTATGAAAAGAGATGGAAATCCTACTGGGTATATGACCGAGCCGTTGTGGCGCCTACGTATCCCGTTGGAGCAGAAATCAGGTCAAACGTAGTTCAGATGGCAATGACGAGTGCTGCAAAGAATCTGAAAGATTATCAGTAGAAAATGCACAATATGAACATGATGGAATATGCAAATGGTATCCTTTGCTATATTCAAAGCCTAAAGACAAGACATATCACATTTTGGGATGGACAATTCAATGAAGTAAAATAGGCGTCTCACATATATAAGATTAACTTAACAACACCTTTTATAATGAACAACTCAAAAGACCATTTTTTTTTTAATCTTTTTCTTTTTTTTTTCAAAAAATAAAAAAATGCGATGAGATAGTCAAATCTTCACCACGATTGGTACCAACAGTTAAGATTGCAGGTAATTTTTTTTTTTTAAAGATTGAATTAAGGTAATTCCTATAGCTTCAAGTGGTACCTCAAATATACTTAAGGATCAACAAGATCCGTTCATCTTGTTTCAAACAAAGGTTTGAATTGTATCAATCCTCATGTTTCAAGTGCCCTCACGACAAAGACTAGTCCTATTTCACACATATTTGAAACATTTGTTTATAGGACATTTTTCAAAGTGCACTCACACTCACAAGAATGTTCAATGCACACAACTGTGATACCATATGCTTGACCCTTATGTAAATCTCCACTAATGTGAGAACATTTGGAATGAGATCATGTAGGGCTTTTCATTTGCTTGTAACGTAGGCTTAGGGATGGGTAGGATATTTATTTGAGATAAAAGTGACTTAATTCCTCCTTGAGTGTTACACAGAATTTGTGCTCTTAATAATTGGTACGCCTTTGACGTCAGATCCTCTTCATTGTTCTGCACCTTTCATCTTCTTTTGAATCCTCATTT
The DNA here is from genome assembly GCA_032847665.1 of Solanum chilense. NCBI lineage: Eukaryota > Viridiplantae > Streptophyta > Magnoliopsida > Solanales > Solanaceae > Solanum > Solanum chilense. The sequence goes on along the minus strand of CM064972.1, from coordinate 56,332,744 downwards.
TTAACGCTTTTCCCTTCCTTTTTTTTGATTCCTTATTCGTTGAAGTTTTTCTTTTATTCACTTCTTTATTATAATAATTTTTCCTTTTTGTTGGGGTATTTTCTTTCCCACTTTTCACTGATCCTGTAAAGGAAATTTTTGTCTTTCTTTATTTCTTTCACTTTTTTTTTCTTTCTCACTTTTTCTTTAGAGTCTTTGCTTTCTTGATTTTGAGAGACTCAATATCTTTGCTTTTTGAAATTTCAAACATGGATCTCCTCTTATAATTTGCACATTCTTTGTGCACTCAAGAAGGTTGGGCCAAGAGAGGATAGTGCTTGTAAGCACTCAAAAGGGTAGTGGTTAAGATTTGGTTGTCCAAATGAAGGTTTCAGGCTCAAAATGGGAAAACTAGGGATTAATGTAATTTGGTAGGCTTTGAAAGGCACAATCGAGTCAAAAAAGGCCTACAATCCTTTCTCAAACCAAACATTACTCATGATTTCGCCTCGAAAAACATTCAGGTCAAGTTCTAGATCAACAGTGTAACACAATTGAACTTTGATCAAAATCTCACCACACAATGCACATGAAACATAAGGTTAATTTTATTCTTATCTTGATTGAATGCAAGAGAATTTTCAAGCATCACAAAAGTACAGATAAGAGGTACCATGAGAACCTATGGTTTACCACAAAGTCAGTCTTTTCAATCATATCGAGTATCTTTACATGCTCTTAACCATATAGGCCCCGACCGAGTTGAAGACATGACTCTAACAGTATGTATAAATAATTTAATTTTTTTTTAATTAATTTTTTTTTTGAAAAATGATTACCGAACCCGAGAAGGGTTGCCTACGTATCTCACCAAAATGAGAATCAGGTACGCGTAGTTCGTGCAGATATGACTTCGAAAATATGCACAAACTATATTTTTTTCTTTTTTTTTCTTTTTTCTTTTGGAAAAAGATAATACCGAACCCAAGAAGGGTTGCCTACGTATCTCATTAACATGAGAATCAGGTACGCGTAGTTCGTGCGGATATAATTTCAAAAATATGCACAAACTATTTTTTTTTAATTTTTCTTTTTCTTTTTTTTTTTGGAAAAAGATGATACCCAACCCAAGAAGGGTTGCCTACGTATCTCATTAACATGAGAATCAGGTACGCGTAGTTCGTGCAGATATGACCTGAAAAATATGCACAAACTATTTTTTTTATTTTTATTTTTTTACTTTTTACTTTCTTTTTTTAAAGATTAAGATAATATCGAACCCAAGAAGGGTTGCCTACGTATCTCATTAACATGAAAATCAGGTACGCGTAGTTCGTGCAGATATGACCTGAAAAATATGCACAAACTATTTTTTTTTTATTTTTTTACTTTTTACTTTCTTTTTTTAAAGATTAAGATAATACCGAACCCAAGAAGGGTTGCCTACGTATCTCATTAACATGAGAATCAGGTACGCGTAGTTCGTGCGGATGAGACATATAAGAATTTAAAGATTTAGACAACTCAAAGAATTTCCTAGGTCTAACGTCACTGAAATTTGTAGTCATGAAGGTTTTTTTTTTTTTTTTACCAATATGGTTTATAACCTCTTAATCGTCAATATGTATACTGCCTGTTGAATGTACCCTACGAATTTTGTACAGTAATGATTTGTTGTACTCTTTTCGGATGTTTTCTTGGATCTTTGTCTCCTTTCAATTTTCACGAGATCCAGACATTATTATGACCATCCCCGACTGATGTCGGGGACGGTATCCCTACAAAAATATAAAAAATATGTGAGAGCAAGACCATCATGCAAAATAATAATAAAATAAGAAGGTGTCACCTCATAGTAAAATACTCCCCTGATTTATCGTTTTGACTTGATATAATTGAGAAATGCAAGGACTCTAATTTCGCTTATCCTCTTGTCTCTTGCAACTTTGGACAAGTAATGATTTCTGAATTCGAACATAAATAAATTTTTCGCTGTGAAGAAGAACAACTCAAAATGTAAAAGTGTTAGTTTCTGTACATAATGGATAATACAAAAGATTACACAAAAAATGAATGAAACACATAAACACTGTTTTAATTAAAGACAAACTAAAACATATCACATAGCATACAAACAATTATTGCGCGTCCTATACAAATATGTGACCCTTTTATGCCTAGGGTAGGCCTATCGATTTGAAGGATGTATACGTCATTTGAAATATTTCATTGCTCCAAAATCTACAAATTTTATAAATAAAACTTAATGGGGATACATAATAGGGGAAATGTATACAAAATAATTAGTCCCGCACAGAGGTACGACCCTAAACTATGCCTCCACGAAAGATCGTTCTGCTTTCTTGATTTGTTGTCATCTCCGGATGCCAAGATCTTCGAATAGGCTAGTAGCAGGTGAAGCTCTTTCTTTAACATAAACAAATATAATCTAATCCTTACCCTATAGGACAATGATTTTCTCAAACAACGTATACATCCTTCAAATTTAAACACATAAGTATGAACGTCCATTTAGGCCGTGGGCCATTGTGGACTCAAGGTGGTCTTCTAATGGACCCAACACGCCTTGGGTGTTGGGTCATCTTAGGCTGATGCTTAAATTCGGATTTGGTTTTGCTTTATCCTAGGATGACTAGAATTGGTATAGAAGTGACGGTTACCCGAGTCGGACAAACAACGGGGGTGAAGCTAATAAACGACGTTGGATGACCGCAAGCCAACTATTCATTTATTACTTCCAAAGATTAGACTTGTGTGTTTTTCTGAAAGAAGTCGTGGTAAGCCACGTAACTTCCTTTGTCCTAATGCAAACTATTTGTCATTTGACGGAATTATGACATGAAATGCAATGATAATATACACAAAATAAAATAAATACTGATTAAATACAATATACAAATAATCATCGAAATATAAAATACAAGGTATAATAAAACAAAATTTTCCTCAATTTAAAAAAAAACAAATTCATATTGGTTAAAACCTCTAAACTCCCCAGCAGAGTCACCATTCTGTTTACATCCCTACTCTTTCGAAATAGGACGAAACGTCGCGGCAACTCGAAAATAATTAATTGATTTAATTTTAAAAAAAAAGTTTTAAAAATAAAGGAGTTTTGAAAAGAGTCGCCACCTAATTTTTAGGAAAACTAGGAAACCAATTATTAATTTACGAAACCAATTGATTCTAGGTAAGGGGTTCAAGTTATTCCGAAGGGAAGGGGTTAGGCACCCTTTGGAATCCACAATGTGGTTCCCGACTGAATTCATTTTTTTTCAAATTGAGGAAAAGAAAATAAAATAATGTACAAATATAATAAACACACAATATACACAATAAAATAAAATAATAATAATCGGCCTAAGGTTTGCCTAACGTCAATATTTACATAATAATGAAATAAAATATAATTCGAGTTTTTTCGAATGGCTTCAAGGAAGCAAGTTTGGGTACCTGTAAACACTTAGTAAAAGAGTTAGTACCAAATAAATAAAAATGAATAACTCAAATAATAACTAAAAAATAAAAATCCGTCTTATTAACGTGGGAGGCCTTGGAAATCGACGGTAATTTCTTCATCGGCCATTTAACAATTTTAACAAACAATTTATATGAACTTAAACTAAAAATTTCCGTCTTTTAAAATGGGAAGGCCTCCAAAACCGACGGAAAGTTGAAAATATATAAACTTGAAGTAAAATTCCGTCTTTTAAAATGGGGAGGCCTCTAAACCCGACGGATAGATTTTTCATCGGCCCTTTTAACATGTAAACTATTAGACATCAATTTGACAAAGAAACAAAAATAATAATTAAGATAACAAATAATCTAAATTAATCCTGAATGTGGCTCTAACATTTTTTAACAAAAAGTTTTTCCAAATATTTTCTATTAAATTGATGACAAATTACAGTGGGCAAAGAACATGATATTCACCGACAATAATATATTAAAATGATGATGATTTGGAGCAACATTGATAACCCCCAAATGTAGACAGCAACAAACAAAACTCATATATCCACCATAATAAAATAATAAAAATGATAGAAAATAAAATATCAAAATAGTATAGCATTAACATCAAACTAATTAACTAGAAGGCTAATCAAAATATTGAGAATAACTAGAAAGAGCAAAGGAATAGTCCAGTGACCAAACTTAAAACAAATAAATATTGACAAAAATCTGCCCACACTTATCAGAACACTACAAAAATCATTAAAGTTCTAAACAATAAAACAACAACTAAATCAATTAAAAATATATATATAGATATAAAAGATGTTTGCCAAAAATAAAAATAACATTCACCAGGAGTACTAAGATCAATCCATTCAAGAAAAATATCCAAAGTAATGAGACTAAAATTTAAAAGAATTGAAGTGACATTAAAATTACTGAATTTGACCGAAGTTGAGATTGCTTTGTTACCGATTCGAAGTGGAGCTTCCTGGAGCTATTTTTATTTGCTTGTTGTTCCTCGGAGGCACGCCGGAGTCGCTGTTTGTCCTGAAGAAAGAAGAAAAAAAAAGGGGGGGAAGAGCAGGGAGCATAGATCAGAGAGGGAAGGAGAAAAGGGGAAGGGGCGGCGCTTCCTGGCGCATCTCACCGGAGTTCCTGCTCGCGATGGAGGCTTTGTAGCGCTGCTCTTGCTGCTGCTTCGCTGCTGCCTGGCAGCTTGCCTGAGTGCTGCCAGCGATGGAGAAAAGAAAGTGAAGGATAAAGGAAGAGAGGAAGGATGGACTGAGAAGAGGAGATGGTGGCACCAGAGCTTCTAGTTGTTTGCCGGAGTTCGTCGTTGCTCGTCCGGTTGAAGCTGCTGCTCGCCATTGCCTCGCCTTGCTGCTGGCTATTGGTTCCTCGACGAGCTGCTGCTCGGAAAATGGAGAACAGAGGGGGATGGAGAAGCGTTGGGCAGAGAGGGTGGGGGGCTGCTAAGGAAGGAAGAGGGGAGAGGATGAGGGGAGTGAATGGCGGCTGCCCTTTTTTCAGAAAAATTAAATCCCCCCTCTTTTGACCTAGTTACCCACTTAAATAAAAACTCAAAATGGGCTCAAATGACGGGCTTAGCGTTGTGGCCCAAAATTATGAAATTTTAAAAATGTTAGGCCAAAATTGGGTGTCAACAGAGTAGACAAAAGGGTAGTAACAACCATTTTATAAAAAAACACTACATACAACATACTAAGTTGATAACAAAAGGAGAAATCATCGATTGTTGAAGAATTAGAGTGTTTAAAAAATATATGCTAAGAAAATGTAACGACCCTCTTAGTCGTTTTAGAAATTCCAATTATTATTTTTATATTAACCTTTTTAGTAGATTTTATAAATAATTTATATGACTTGTAACAATGAGTGACATGATTTTAGATTTGATAAAAGATTATTTTATTGCTAAGAAAATAATAATAAAAAAATATAAAAAAATAGAAAAGGAATTAATTAAATAAATAAATAAAATAAAATACAAAGAAAAGGGGCAAAGTGCCCTAAACGTATTAAAGCCTGTGAAGGCTTATATGAGGAAAAGAAAAAGAACGATTTGAAAAAAAAAACGCAGAGAAGAAAAGAAAAGAAAGGAGGAAAATAAAAGGGAAAAGGAGGAGAAAAATCAATATTTTCATCTCAAGGCGTCAAGGTAATTATTTTCATCCTTTCTATTAAGTTTTTAATGTAATTAGGAGTAGATTTTTAAGTTAAAACGTGTATAATTTACACTAATATATGAAACTAGTTTTTGATTTCGTGTACATGTGCACATGTTATTTACATATAATTATGGACTAGAGGGTATTAAATGAATTATTATTGTTGGTGGATGAAACAATACATGTATAAAAGATATGTTTTATGTTGATTAATACTTTTAATTCGTTAAGAGTTAGATAGGAAATTGAAGTGGGTTACTGTAGGTTTGTAAAGAAAAAGTATTTGTGAGTTTGTTTTGAAAGTTAATGGTAATGGGTGGGTACTAAATATATAGGAATTTAATGTGTGACATATAGATTCTGAAAATTTGTTGGGGTTTAATTTTCTTTAAATCTTCTTATAATTATTATGAAATTTGTCAAAGTGATAGTCTCATAACTAGTTATAGATATGTAATTGGGTTTTTTTAGAAATTATTGATGGTGTTCCCTTTGAAAGTATGTCAAGATTTCCAATGGAATATTGATATGCCGTCAATAGCCATTTTGGGATAATAATTGGACAATTATATTATATGGAAACTATTAGGGTTGTAGTGTTTGGAGAAATTATGACTTAACTCTTGACTTGAAATTTAAGAAATATGAGATTTGACTTATTAGGTAGAATCAAGATTGAGAAACTTTATTATAAATTTGGATAAATTGTTGGGTCAAAGTTAAACAAATAGTAATATGAGTGTTGTAAGATTTGAACTCTTATTGTGGTTATTGATTTGAATAGATTGTATTGATTTGAAAGTACAACAAAGGAGGAAGGCTAAAGTCCCGAAGTGATTGTTCGATAAATTGAGGCAAGTGAATTTCTAAACTCTTGTTAAGTGTATGGAATGCGTGTATTTCCTTGTGGTATATGTTATATATGTTTGGGAGTAATGGGACTTGGTGATGGGTTGACTTCCACATTGATTAATTCTAATGATGAAAACAAAGGGTAATAAAAGGCAATGTCAATAATGGGTTGTGTGTGATGTGTTGATAATATCGAATGATTTGAAAGGCTTGTTGAATCATTGTTGATGTTGTAAATTGTGCAATGTTATGAAAATGGTGATATACTCTTTATTTATGTGAACATGTCATTTGCATTATTTTGACACATGGTTGTGAAAAGTGTTATGTGCATTGAGAAAGAATGAGAACTTAAAGAGAATGTACCATTTCGAGGGACGTATCGCGCGCCGCGATGGATACTATATTTCGAGGGACGTAACGCGCGCCGCGATGGTTACTATTATCGAGGGTCGTGTCGTGCGCCACGACAGATGCATGGAAAGATATGTCCCCCATGGGTTCCGGACTGAGAGACAGCGGGTGTGTATCACTAGGTCAGACATGCATCATTATACTTGACATTGCATTCCATTGCATTGCACATACTTATCATTAGTGAACTTGATATCGTATTTTGCTGATCTTCTGATTGCCTTTCTGCGGAACTTGTGATTGATCAATATTAAGCTTGTTATTGCGGATATGTAATTTGTTGAAGTATTGTTGTTGAGGATATGTAATTTGTTGAAGTGTTGTTGTTGAGGATATATAATTTATTTAAGTGTTGTTGTTGAGCTACGTGCTATGTAAACTGTGAGCTGTTAGGTTGTGTTGATTTTAATGCAGGTTGTAGTTGTGGAGGTTTGGTTGGGGGTGGTAGGACTACCCATATTTTATCCCCTTAGCTTGTGTTTAGACGTTTTACTTGCTGGGTACCGTATGGTTTGGTACTCAACCCTTGCTACTACAAATTTTTTTATAGGTTACTAGCCCGGACTTTTATGATATATTATTTTCTTTTCCGAGGCTTCCTGGAGACTTTGTGAGGTAGTTGTTGGTCATCTCAGCATCCCTCCTTACTCTTGTTTATGATTTTGTTCTACTCTAGAAACAATATCATATGAGACTTATATTTTCTTTTGATCCAATTGTAATACTTTAGAGGCTTGTACACGTGACAACCAGGTTTTGGGGTATAATATAAGTTGATAGTAAATTTTCCGCATTTTTATTGTAATAGTTGAGTTTTAGGCTTACTTGTCTTGGTGGGATAAGACGAGTGTCATCACGTCCATTTTTGGGTCGTGACAGAAAATGAGTATCACTGCAGGTTGTGATATTAACATACAATCATTGAATTTAGAATCAATAGGATAATTGACTATGATACATCTTATTGAATATAAATTTAGGTATAAACTAATGGTTTTTGAATACAAAGCATGCTAGTAAGTTGTACTGGTGACATACAATTGTTACTTAAATTGATTTCACACGGGATCGATTACAAAAGGATATATCAAAATCAGACAATGGACAAGTTTATTAATTGGTCAAAAATTATCAACTCAAGACACTTTTCTAAGATCACCTTTAATTTTCTAGTCTAATAGATCATCAAAATCCTTCAGAAAAATGCAACTACACCAAAAACTCATTTTTGTAAGCATTTAACCAAACAAGAATCCCAAAACAACATTATTCATCTTCAAGTCCAAAAGTGGTCATGGAATAACATAAGTATCCACATAAGAAAAGTTTCCAAAAACATCTGTAAAATCGAAGAACAAGTTAAAGTCTGAAGATAGAAACTTCATCTAAATATTAGTATAATCACATATTACATAACATAAAGTAATAAAGAAGAAACTTTGGTGAGGAAAAGAGTCAAATTTGTGAAGAACTTTATCAGATTAAGCCCAAAAAGTGTGAGAAGAGAAAGAATGAGGAGAAAATCAAACATAAGAAGTGGGTTCAAAAGGGGATATGCAGTATTGTTGGATAAAAATTGGAAGTTGTGTAGAAAGAATACCTTTTTAGTCTTCCTTTGTCATAATTTCTTCAATTTGCATTTGTTGCTTTCTAGAGTAGTCGGTGCAGTGATTGGCAATGGCAGGTTGCTAGCAATATCCTTCTCGGTGATTGACATGATGAACGACTTTGCTGAAGATGTGTCCTTGTTGATTTGCTTGCAGTCTGAGCATATTAAATGATCCACCGTTTAGAAAGAATGGATCTTTTAGCAACTCTTCTGCAGACGGCCTAACAGACATAGGAAGCATACACTTCTCAATAATATCATTCACTATGTAATCCTTCACCTTTTCGAGAGACACGGGCTTTACATCAGCGCATAGTTTCTTAAATATATGCATTTGATTGCTGCACTCCATATATGGATATTCACCGGTAACCATCGCAAGAAGACACATCCCAAGTGAATTTACATCGATCAACTCATTGTATTCATCATTGTAGCACCTTGGAGCCATGAATTCAGGGGTACCTTTAGGCTCTTTTTCTTTCACAAAATCACCATCCATAATACAAACAACCAACCCAAAATCTCCGAAGTGTAACTTGCTTCCAATCACTAGCAACAAATACATTGTCACACTTGATGTCTCGATGAATAATCTTAGGGCTCTGGCTATGGAGAAGCACATGGAATAAGATTTTAGGTAATTGTTCCTCATACTATTCATAAGATCTTTCTTCCCTTTCTTCCTTGTCCAATGATCGATTTTCTATGTCTTGTCATCTCCTTTAATAAGAAGAGTACAACCTAAAGCAAAATTTCACTTATATAAGTGAAATTGAAATAAACACGGCATTGCAGATTGTGTAAAAAAAGTTGAACCATGCTAAACCGTTCGAATATAACCGAAATGTCATATATTCAAGGGAATGTTCCTAATGCACTTTTCTAACTTTGATTGGGCAAAAGTATACACACAATGCATTCCAATGTGGTGCTATCGCAATAAGATTCAACAAAGGAAGCACAACATGGTAAAACTAACCCTACAAGTCAAAAAAAAAATAATTATACATAGTATATTTCTAAAAAAATAATAATTATGATCCCGTTTAAATATTTTTCTCGACTTTGGATCAGGAACAAAGTTCAAATTCGCGACGTGCATATTCCTCACTCTAATTTTTCTCTCAATAACTAAAAATCGTTGCGAAGATCAACGCATTGAATTATTGTTCTTTGCATGAAAGCATAGAACTTTTTAAATTTATAGCTTCAACCACTTGTATGTTATTTATCAACAGCAAGTGTTCCTCATCAAAACTCAGAAACAACAATATTTCAACTAACACTACCAAATATAGCAAAAGAAAATGTCTAATTGAAAAGAACAAAACTCTAGTCTTTTACCTACCAGTTCTTTTATCTAGAACCTTAAATTAAGCCTAAGGAAAGAATATATTAGTACCCTTAAAATTGGGCCTCTCTTTCTGAACATACAAAAAAAATTGTTGTTCTCTTTTGCTATAATGATAGCATCCCCCTACAAGTTTTATGGTAAACCTGAACTTATAAATAGGTCATTAAACATTTCCTTCAAAGTTCAGTTTTTCCAGTCAACAATTTCATTAGATTGAGGTGAGAATGTGAATTAATGATTCCATTTTATGGAAAAGAAGATTCATATTCATCACATCTATCATTTCTAATCATGAAATATTCAACTACTTTCAACTTAGTTTTATATTGCTATGTGTTTCTATTGCCTTATCCTTACCATTCAACAAATAAACATAATAATATCTAGTGCAATTGTCAATAAAATTTATAAAATACTTTTTTTTCCACCACAAGATGGTGTTGACTTCATATCACAAATGTCAATATAAATCAATTCAAAGGTATGCTAATTCATTTCAACAACACATACTTGACATTGATTTATTGCACTAGAAATTAGGCAAAACATCTAAGTTGATCAGGTTTTGCAAAGTTTTGTAATTGACATGTCTCAAGCATTTATGTCACAAACAATTTGAGTCAAGCAAGTAAGTACAAATAAAAACACTAAGTTTGAAAAAGACCTTCTGTGAGACAACCTTTTCCCGCAAATATTTTATTCTTTACTTTTTATAATTTTTCTAAAATACAGACATTGTTTTACAATCAATACCTTGTCATATGTCCTTAAAAGAAGGACATTCCATAACATTCAATTTGTTTATAATTACGCATGAGCATAATCTCATTTGTCCAATAAGGGGAATATGACCCAAATGTTTGTTTTACAGCACAAACATAAAATATCACTTTTAACCAATGTCATGTCTATTAAAAAATTAATAGACATATCTTTTCATAAAAAGTCACAATATTTTAAGTGAATTTTTTTTCGTCAAAAAATACAATCTTTTGAACGAGTAATATAATTTTGTGGTTTTATACTAGTCATATCATAACCTAGTAAAGAGAGACTCCACGACCATAATATCAAATATACTGCAAGAATTTTGTGGGTCTAACATAATACAAGAACGTCATCAAATTTCATATCTTGTACTTTCAAATTTAAATTAGATAGTAAGTCTAATTTTGACTTTATCACAAGTAAAGAACCCCCACATTTTAAATATGTTCTCAAAAATATTTTTCAAATATTTGAAACACATTTTTTTTTCTTCATGCTTTCAAATTGTATACCATCAAATACACACTGGCAACACGAAGCCTCCTTTTGGGGATTTAATCCATAGAAACACCCATTATAGGAACTTGTTTCTAGTTTAACGGTGAAGTTTTTATATTCTTCTAATCATTAAATGAATGAACCTCGAATTCTAATGAAGTTTTTGTATTCTTCTCATTAGTTTCACATTCAGATAGAGTAGTAAACCAAAAAGGTTTTAATCTCCAGAAACCACTAAAATAATATTGTTTCTAGCTAATGAAGAAGATTTTATCTTTTTTGAATCCTTTAGCCTTAATATTCCAGATGAAGATTTAATACTCTTGAAGTCAGAATATTCATTCAAACATTTTTTTAACAAATATTTGAGGTTTCTGTATTCTTCGAACCAATGCACAATTTGATTTGTTCATGAAGTTCTTATATTCTTCATACCAATAGAATAAACAAAAACAGACTCAAACTAAGAAATATTTAACTAAATGTAAAAACATTTAAATAAAATGAACAACGTATATTCAATTCAAAACTAACATAAAGACCAAAAAAACTAATATTGAAAGAATAATTTAAATATATTATTAATGTAACATTTAGCGATGTTTCATATCTTGAAATGATTTTAAAACACTCATTAAAAAAAACACAAAATAATTTTTCTCTACATCAGGCACTATACAACTGTTCAAAAATTCATTTGATTTCGCTATACTCCAACCAATCATACTCTTCAAACCATTTAGAAATGAAGCGACACATTGCTTCAGCAATATACAATTGTGGGAATTCCTTAATGCTAAGCCGGTTTGGATCAATTTTAACATATCCCCTTCTTATTTAATTATGAAGGTTTCCATCATGATATAAAATTGGAGTTCTTTTAATTGGATCAAGTTCTAGACACTAATTCAAGTCTTTGTTTTCGAGAAGACTGTGATGATATCTCTGATTGATTTATCGTTCTAAATTCAATCTGTAAAGAAATAAATTTAGGATTCTAATCCAAGTTTCATGAATTCTGAATTCCATTTGTGTTTCTCATTTTGATTTCTGATTTCTTAACAATTGAGACTATGATATTTTATGCGTTCTATTTCTGAGTAATCGTTCATGCTTATATTATTATGTGAACCCTGGTTAATGATTTTTCTCTTGAAACTTTTTGTTTGATTATTTTCATGCATTGATTTCAAAATGTAAAGTGGTCCTGACAATGTGGACTAGACGTTATATCATCATGTGGCCAGTGATGGTTCTCAGTTAAAGAAACTCCCTAAGAAAGTAAAGTATTTCATTTCAGTACTTACTATCATTGCATACCTATTTGTAATACTTTTACTTATTTCATTTCATATTTATGCTTTACTTTAGATGAGTCATTTTCAGTGTTACAAGCAGTCTAACTATTTGTTTTATTCAGCTTTATTACATATCGAATATTATATGGACTGATGTCATTTGGAGTTGCAATTGGTGAAACCTCCTTACTTTCAGAGGACTCGATTTAGGTAGTTTAGTGTATTTGATTTTAACTCATTTTTAGTGGAATAAATAGGTAATCATGACTCTTGTCCCTGCACCTATCTTCAATTAGTAGAGACTTCATAGATAGACAAAGTTAGTGAGATTCAAAATTTTAAAACATTACTATAATTTCATATTTATTTCAAACTTTTGCATGAGATATCTTTAATTGATTTTAAGTATCTATTTTATAAGTCTGCTGTATGTATGTATAGTTTTTTGCGCAGTAATCAGGCACAAAATTCACTTGAAACTAACTATGATTCTGAAATTCGCTTGGAAGAAACAATGATTCGAATTCTTGGCAAGTGAAGGCTCAAAAAGTGACAAAAATTGTACATGATTTCAGGCCCAGACATGGACCAAAACCAAGAAAAACAATAAACTGTATAAGGAAACTAAGAGAAAAACAAATTAATAACCCTAGTCCTTTATTTTAAGCTAGTCGAAATCTCAATCACTCTTAAACCCTGAAGAAATCATCTTCATTTTTTTAATGAGATTCCGATCAAGAAAACCTGCCTCAAACTACACACATAAAAATAAATATACATTCAAATTTATTTGGTACAGTAATTACTCAAACATCAAACATCTCACTGACGTCATCATGCAATACGAATTAAAGACTTCTTCAGCTTGACGTCATCAAAACCTTACTCTTATTTACTTGAAAATCAATTATCGTTGTTGATTGTAGACCTAGAATAAATATTGTATTTTTCATTCAAGATCGTTAATATGATTTATAGCACCCTTAATTTCCTCTTAAATTCATTTAATACTCAACATTTGATTCATTATTTCAATAAGTTATAGCCCAAAGGATTTAATATCATTACTTAACATAAAGAAATTCAGATATTCCGATACTCTAAATAATTTTTTAACTAAACAGTTGAGCTTAAGTCTCATTTTTATGTAAAAATTATGCAAATCATAGTGTAATAGATAAATTACATCATATTTCTACTCTTTCATTAACTATACAAATTCCTTCATTGATTTAGACATTTTTGTTATCAGTTTTGTGTGCTAATGTAACAATCAGGTTACGTCGTTACAGAAAAGCAAAGAAAAAAAATTTGAGGACGGAAAACTTTTTGATAGTAATTTAAAATTTTCTAACCTAGTCCATATTTGGACGAAATGAAAATATTCGAGGTGTAGAGAAATCTGGCGGCAATCGGGTGAGTTATTTATGATTTTGATTACATGAGTGGATACATAACTCGATAATGAACTTGTAAGACTTTACGGAATTGAATTTGGGTGAGTAGAACTCTAGTAATCAATCATAGCATAAAGGGCTTTTCCTGAGTATCGTGGGTTAGAGGTGTGTTGTGAAATGAAAATTTTGAAATTCTTTAATTTGCTCACTGATTTGGAAATCCCGCCTTGGCTCCGGGTTTTGCTGCTTTGGTGAGGCCAATATGGCAGGGTGGTGGCCGCTGTGGCGACCCAAACACGAATTAATGTCGTTAATAAACTCCGAAATGACCTTATTTGACACTTTTTGATTTTAAGAGCTACGGAACAAATCTTAGGCGACTACTGCTCATTTTTCACCATTCTTGAGGCTAAAGATAAGTTTTGCACTCTCCAACTCTATTTTTTGATCCGTAAAACGTAATAGAATGGATTGATATCGATTCTATGGTGGAAACAACCCTAAATTAGATAATTGAGATCATGGGTTTGATCTAGGACTCATAGAATTGTTACAGTTTTGGTAATTAGCGATTCTTTTTTTATTCCCATGTTATTATGATTGTTTGTAGATTAAGAATAAGCGAAACGAATTTGAAAGAAAAGGATCAAGTTTCTTACACTATAAGAAAAGTGTATATTAATTGGAGATTTTCCTAGGGATTGTGAACGAAAATCGGCAGGAAACTCAGTTTCTTGCGGAATTTCTTACCAAAAAAATTCGAAAGGTAATTATTTCTTGCGAATTTTCAAAATCCCCAAGTAATTTACCTAGGGAGTAATATTTTACATGTACATTACTTGCGAATTTTCTTACAAAAATTATTTTAAAATCCAAAATTTTTTGGTACAAGTTAACAAAATAGGAATTTTCTTACCATTTTTTTCTGTAAGTAAATCCCATTCTAATAAATTTTTAATAAATTTCTTGTAAGCAAATATTAATTATTATATTCTATTTAATTATTAATTAATTTATTAAACCATCTACACATATACACCTCTTCTCTAATAGTTGTATTAAATCCAAATTTTCAAACATACACCTCTTCTTGATTGCTTGTATTTAATACAATCTTCTACCTATATTAAATGCACAACTTAATCCCTTCCCACTACCCAATGTCCAACCTATACTAATTGCTACATTCTTACAATAATTAAAGTCATAACATTATGGCATAATACATATATTAGACCCTGAACTTGACTTTAAATTTTAATTTTGACCTTCAACTTTCATAATGCACAAAAAGGCATTTTAACTATCCAACTTTTAAATAAATAAACACATGAATCCTACGTGACACAATACACGTAAGACACCATATAGGACAAAAAATGACACGTAGGATGACATGTAGGATATGTGTCTATTTGTTCAACTTTATACAAGTGTAAGTGTCTACTTGTGCACACCCAAAGTTGAAGAGCATAAATGTGATTCGAAGTTAAGTTAAATAACATATTTATGTATTATGTCTAACATTATATATGGAATATTGTTAGTGTATTCCACCGACGTGGTACAACTTGTACTAATGACATTACACTATTTTTAGTATTTTCTCTAATTTTATTAATTTTTAAAGATAAATTAGATTAAATTAATTAAATATTATCAAAATATAATTTTAACATTTATAAATTACACAAAAAATAACGATAAAGTCATCTCATATTAATATGATAATGAAATATGTATTGAAATATTGGCTAAATTTCATGTGATTTAACTCTCAAAGAATGAAACATATAAATTATTTATGTATTTAAAATAAATCATTACCACACAACATATCATGAAAATTTTGTGTTTACACTTTCCATGTGATAATATCCATATCTAAGCATATTAAACGTAGACAAAATTTAAATTAAACCCACAAAAATTTTAAAAAAAAATTAAAAATATAAATATATTTATAAATTTAATGTGGAAGGAAGTTATAATTGATAGTATATCTTATTAGTTATGTGCGACATTTAAAATTTAAATTTATCTTGAATAATTATATTTTAATATACTTAATAATCTATTGGAAAATAAATATCATTTAATAATTCACTATAAACAAATTGTATCATTTTTAATCTCGGTAAAAACATAATATTGAAGGGTTGTAAGGTATCAATATAGAACGATACCTAAAACCCTAAACATTTTATAGTTTTTCACGATTGGGTTAGTTTTAAGTCTATCGACGCTTAACTTTATTTGTTTTGTTCAATATATGATACCTTACAAATATGTTAAGTTAATTAATCAAAAGAAAAGTTCTACTCGAGCGTCCTATGTATAATGCCCAATAGCCAAAGTTTGAAAATGAATCAATTAATATATACTCCTTTGGTTGCGGCATAGGATATTTGTTTGTATATATATATATATAAACCTATTCATTCCCTTTATTTTCCTTATTCAGTTCGTGAGGATACACATTACTTCTCTATCATCTTCAGTCAACAAACTAATCTCCTTGATCATCTTTTTTTAATCCATACATGCTTACAGGCTAGTTTAAAGTTTTATTTCTTTTTGTTATTTGTTATCTTCAATTTTTAACATTTTCCTATTAAAATTACTTTTACTAATGTTATTGTAATATTCTTTTATGTAATTTATTATTTTTTCAAGTCACAAAATTCCTAAGTGAATTCTCAATAAATAATTTCAGCTGAATTTGTAGAAAAAAGTCTCTAATTATTTGGCAAGTAATAAAATTCTTAGGTAAGTCTCCAAATATAAATCCTAAGAAAATTACGCAACAAATTATTCCCCAAATAATTATCCAAGTAATAAAATCCCTAGGTCAATCCCCAAATATATATCCCCAGCAAATTTCACAGCAGTTAATTTCCAAATAATTTCCCAAGTAATAAAATTTCTAGACGAATCTCCAATTATAAATTTCCAACAAATTTCACAGCAACTAATCACCAAATAATTTCCTAAGTAATAAAATCTGCAGATATATTTTCATCGAAATATCTCCAGAAAAATCTATAGGATTGATTACCAGGGGATTTTTCTATGGAATCAGAAAAAAAGTTTAAAATATTTTTTTGGTTCATGTACTTGCGAATGTAGGTACAAATAATGTACTTATCATTACTTTTCCCCATGTAATATCGCAAGTTCATGTTTGGTGCAAAATGGTGCGAAATTTACTTACGGAATTTGTTGGGAATATACATTTCATAGGTAATATATTCTAATATTGAGGAATTTAGAACTTTTGCAAGAAATTCCTCATGAAATAGTTTGTGAAAGTTTTCCGTAGGAAAAATTTCCATGTAATTCACAGTTTTCTTGTAGTATTAGGATTTCAAGTTTGTTTCAAGGTATGTGATAATTGTGATTTTATTATTGTGTGATATATTCTTGTTATTGTTTCACTGTAATGCATGTATGTATGCAAATGTTGAATTGTTGATTCACATTTATTGTAAATGAAATAGATGAATGATAATATGTCATGAATCACTCTTGAATATATGACTTGGAAGTTTCTTTGTGTTTGTGATTGTGGTGTGATATATTGGATTGCCACGTCCGGCATCGGATTGTCACATTCTGACATAAATAGAACTATATTGTCACGTTCCGGCATAACTAACGGATCGGGTATCATGATTCGGTGCCCTAACAGTTTGTGTTTGGGTTCCATGAGAGGACTAACTACTTGCGAAAAATGTGTATTTGTTGAAGCATGTGATAGTCAATATTGTATATATTCAATATATTGCATGATTATATTGTTGTATTAACTTGTTTATGTTGCACTAGTGGATAGCCGTGTGATCCTATCAATACACAGTGCTTATGTACTGATTCTGCATTTGCTCTTATTTTTATTGAGTACATGGCATCTTTCGACGGCTATTGACAGACCTCGATTAGAAGATCAGTGATAGTCAATTTCGAATTCAAAGGTGAGCTAGCATTTTTTGGGTTGCAATGTAATTCTATTTCTTCTAGTTCATTAGATTAGGGTTGCATCTACTCTTGTTTAGACTTGGGTTATACTCTAGATGTTTTGGTACATTGACTTTCATGTTTTAGGTTAATTCTTCTGTATTGATAGTTCTTGTTAGACTTTTATTGGAGTTTATGGGAATTCTATTATCTTTCCTTAGTATTTGACTTATATGCCTTAGTTTTTAGATTATTTGCTTAGTTCGGATTCTAGTTGAGGTTCATCCATCGGAGTGTTATTATGGGAGTCAATCACGATGGTCTAGATTGTGACAACTAAATAAGGGATTAAAAACAAAAAATTTAATTGCAGCAAATTTTTTTGAAGATTCATAATGAATATTTTCGATATTGTTAAGGGATTCGAGAATATGAAAAAGTGATGTTAGGTACGAACAAAACAAAGTGATGGAATAGTGATTGGGGAAAATATTTCATTCGTGAACCTTATTTTTGTCATTGCACCTGAATTAAAAGATTTGATAACAAAAGATATGTGAACTAATAATCTTGTGATACACAGATCATATAACTTTCTTTGTTTTTTCATGAGCTTGTAACTATATTATTCATGATACATTGTTATTAGCAAACTATATTCATAATTAGGTTGCATCTTATATATTAGGTGTTGCATCATATGTTTAAGGTGTTTAGATTTGAGTATTATTGCTTGATAATTACATGGTATCATATATGTTTGAAATATTTCTTTATTCTTTTAATGTATCGATGAATATAAACCAATAAGTATGGTACATAGATATGTTTTGTATCATTTATATGTACCAAAAACATGTAGAATTGCGGGACAGTAATATGTATGATAAACTAATCGTATCGATTGTCCTTGAGTTGAGTCATAATAATGTACCTTGAAGTGTTATTTTTTTTAAAGTTACAATAAATATTAAACAATAAATAAATTTGATATAATTGCAGTTATATATTAGTGTGTTATGCAATTTTAATGAAATTAATGTCAGACAAAATTGATTAGTCAGTTTAGAAATGTATTTTGGAAAAAATTGCCTTGCCACCAAGATACAAAAAATGCCTAGTAGCTCAAGGAATAAAAAGGAAGAAACAGATGAAAAACAAACATTAAACACGAACTGCTATAGGCGATGTGGACAAGAAGGCCACAATTGAAGAGCTTGGACTTTCTTCTCGAAAGAATCTTGATCAATACTTTTTGGAATATTTTTTCAGATCGAATAATTCTCAAATTCTAATATACTTTTTACACAGTTACAAATGGTTACATTGAAAAGTATGGACAATGAATTGAAATGTTACGTTTTTCAGTTCTGTCTATATTTTTTTATTGTTAAATTCTGATAAAGTGAATTCGATATATATATTGTTTATTTTTTTGTATTTGATACAAAATTATTTTTAAAATTGTATTGATTAAGTAATTAATGTATTTGTAATTACTAATAAGTACTGCAAATATTGTTACATTACATTGATTTGTTTAACATAATTCAATCTGATACTTAATTCTTTAAATTTTATATGGATAATATAGTTTCAAGCATAGTGATATGTAACTAGTAAGATTTGTGATGTGTATCGGATAAGAGACATAATGTTAAAAGGTACTAAATATAGTACAAATTAAGAGGGTTGTAAAAGGATTCTGCAATCTTTTAGATCTAACTTTTGGTTGTTTGGAATTATCAGTTAGTACTAGGTGAACCTATTTGGGTAATCATAATGCTAAATGAAGGAGCATCCACATGTATTAAAAAAATGATGAAATCAGAAAAAATGAAGAAGAATATTGAAGAAGACAAAAATGCCTACAGATCTGAAATCAATTAACTAGAAAGAAACCTCTTGAAATTCAAATTCTGATTTATGTGGTAACTGCTTTGATTATGTGAGTGAAAAGAGGGAATTGAAGGAGTAAATATATGAGTTAGATGTAACATCTCACAATTTGAAGTAGTTAGGAATAAGCTAAGGAACTAAAAATATTTAGTTTTGGAAAAAAAAGAAAAAATTCTGGAAAACTGTCTAAGTTAAGAAAGTGAGTTTTGGTCCTTTTTAAATGGCTATAACTTCTATTTCATGATAAGTTAGAGGTAGTTTTTGATATGTTTGGGAAGTCCTTGAAGATATATATCCAGTGCCGCCGAGTTTGTGCATTTTTTATATCGTATGAGTGAGTTATGTCAATCAGAAGTTGGATTGTTAAATTGAGGAAACCCAAATCCGTATTTTAGGAAGGGCAAACTAGTCTTTTCACCAATTAATTTCCTATTTAGTTTTAGGGGTTTATTGGTGTAAAAACTAAGTTTAGGTCAGTTTGGAAGATTAGACTTTACGCTTAAGGCTTGGAGAAGAGAGAGAAAAAAGAATGAAAGGGAGAGAATTCAAGGAATTCGCCATGAACGTCAAGATTTGCTAGTAAAATTCGTCCGGAGTAATCCCTATCAAGGTATGTGAGATATTTTAGTGTTGGTTCAGTTTACCCACACACCAAACTTGTTTAAATTCAGTAATTTTTGGATTGGTTGAATTAAAATAGTAAAGTTCTTGAAGATCATTTTTGAATTCCTGTTGGTTGAATTGTTGAGTGCTTATTGTTGTATTGATTCGTAATTTCAAATTGTTTTTTGAAATAGATCTATTAGGTATTGAAGGTACTAACGATTCTAAGTGTTTGGAAAAAGAACTATGGAGGTTTATAGGGTTTAGCATTGGAAAATGAGAGGAGAAAGTCATCAGACACACCTGGGCAGCACCAGGCGCAGCACCCCGCATCTGCGCCTTAGGGCCTGGGGCGGCGCGCCTGTAGTGCACCAGGATAAGGCTTCTGAACTTGAGTCTTGGCGCGACGGACCCCGAATGTGCCCAAATTAGCATTTTTCGTCAAGTTTTTGTAGTTTAGCCTATATACGTCCTTCTAAAGTGTATTAACACTCTCCAGTGATTATAATTACTTCAAATGATTTCTAAACACCTAAGAATCACCAAAAATGTGAATCCTTACCTTGAATTCATAATTTCATTCAAGGAAAGTTAAGATCAAAGTCAAAGAAGTTAAGAGTCAAGTCTAAAGTTAAGAAGCAAATCCAAAACAAAGTTCTAAAAGGCTTTAAGAGTCTTTAGCAATGTTTAATCTTGTTTTATGACTCAAGTTTCAAGTTAAGTAACAAGCAAAGAGTTGAGTTCATTTTCTCAAAAAGTTATAAGGGAGCTAAGTATTCCCTGAGAGTTGATTTAAGACTCAAGTTTCGAGCTAAGTAAAGAGTAAAGTGTTAGTTCTTCTCCAAAAATTTATAAGGAAACTAAGTATTACTTAAGAGTTTATAAATATTTTCACATTTAAGATAAAAGGAAGTTAAGATTTCCATAAGAGTTTTGAGCAAGAAATGGGAACATCGATTCCAAGAGAGCTTTTAAAGCTAAGTGTTGAGCGATTATCTCAAATCAAAGAAGGAAGTTGTTTTAAAAACACATGAGCTAAGTATATTTCGGGAGTAATATCGAGAACATATATGGGGATGCGAGTTCACAATGACTCAAGTCTCCATAAATCCATGCAGTCATCATCAGTATTAATGACATACTTTTTAGGTGATTCACTAATTTAAGTAGTTCTATGCGACGACAAAGTATAGGACAGTTTTGGCAGCGTGAGCAAGACGTTGTATCACCACTTAGGCTCATATTGATGGTTGTCGGTTAGAGAATCTCCCACAAAAATTTGTATTACTTCATATATAAGTAAAGTAAGTTTGTTATTGCAATTCTTTAACGAACTAAGTGTTTTTCATTGTTTTATAAGTTTTTATACATTGCATGTGTTTTATTACTTTATATTAAGTCAAGTTATTCATGAGTTGAGCATAGCTAAGGTAAGTGTTCGTTGTTACTCCTTTTCAAACTTAAGTTGTTGTTAGCATTGGAACTCGCATACTAGTATATTCAATGTACTGATACCAATTGGCGTGCATCGTATCATGATGCAGACGCAGGTAACCAGGATCAGCATCATCCAGCGCCTCGTTGATCCAACTGAGCACTCGGGGTCAGTTGTGAGCCTCTTTGCATTCTGGAGGACACGTTATTCGCTTTTCAGTCTTTCTTTTATAGGATGTTGTAGGGCCTGTCCCTATATCCATCTTAGTATTTTAGAGGCTTCATAGAGAGTCAGAATATTAGTATATAGTCTCTCATTATTTGTATTGCAGACATAAGACTTAAGTGTCATTTAGTGAACTTGTTTTCTTTTAAATTATGAAATGAGATTGTTTATTTTGAGTTAAGTCTTCCGCTAAGTTTAGTAAGCCAGACCAAGGGTCCGCTCAAGACCAGTAATGATTTTCGAGTGTCGTCTACGTCCAGGATGTAGGATTGGGGCGTGACAATAGATATGTGAGTTTGAAATGAAAATGAAATAATGCATCCGGTAACTGAGTTTTAGTGAACAAAAAGGATTTTCGTAATATTTTGAAATGGTAGAAAAATATTGAAAATTCCGTAACTAATGGTGTATAATTTGGTATATTTTTCCTTTTTTAATTATTATTTAAGTTTGTACTAAAAAGACCGAGCCAAAGCAAGCTTAGCCCAAGAAAACAATCGAAAAAAATAGTACAGCCCATTAAGTGAAGCTATTGGCTTCTATATCATGTATCTTAAAACGTAGGGTTTCTAAATTGAACTCCCTTTCTTTCTGTTCATGTCGCCGCAGGAAGCGCAGTAAAATCAAAATTTTCTTTATCAGTCGCTTTGGATCATTAACACTTTTCTCTTGGTTGCCATGTTTTCTCTCTTTCTCAACTCGCAAAGGTAGTTTTTCAGCTTGTTCTTTCTTTTATTCTTCATTTTTTATTCTCTTTTCTCTTGTAGAGATATCTTCGATGGTCAGTGGTTACATGAAGTGATTTCAACAGAGGTGTCTCATTCTGTGTGGTGGCTCACAACTCTCGTTAAGTCTTTATCATTTCCCTTTTTCTTTATCTGTCATTCTCTATCAGTTTCTGCATTTGTAATAGAGTCTCATCGTGTAGATTATCTGAAGCTCATCCTTATCTTTCATTCTATTAATTTAGATCCCCCCCTCCCCACCCCACCTCATCAAAAAATAAAAAATAAAAAAAAATGTACATATATTTTGCCTTTTTTGGTCCATCAATATATATATATATATATATATATAAATTATAAATTATTCTTAAAAATATGTGAGCAATACTTAATTATTAGTACGGAATGTTTGTTATGACTTATAAAAAGTAATTGTTTCAAATGGTTTATTGACTTAGAAGTTCTAACACTTCACAAAATTTAGGACTTTGAATACGACAAGTTATATTTTCAAATAAAAAAATTAAAGTTAAATTATTCTTATTATTATTTAAGACTTCTAAAAATCAAATTTAAAACTACTCAAAATAATTCTACAAAGATATTAATAATTATTCAAAATCCAACATTTTAAATACGAATATATAAATATAAAAAAAATCAATCTTTCCAATCAAATTTTTGGTTTACAAATGAAAATTTGTGTGATAGAGAGAGATGTTATAGGCATACCCAAATTCTTTGTAGATGATGACTTATTGATCACAAAGTCAAAATTAAAAGACAACAGTTATAATTAATATTGGAGAAACAACATTTCATTTACTACTACTCTTCAAAAAGAGGAATTTAATTTTTTCACATTAATAAAATATATTACTCCCTAACTAGTCATAAAGATATAAAGTTTTTTTTTCAAACACCTTACACATAAAACTTGAGATCATACAAAGTATTCAATTTACCCAATAAAAAGTCATAATTGGAACCCCCAATTTGTGTAAAAAATTGACTTCCTTTAAACAATTGTCATTATTTTTATCCTAAAAAATGGCTTTTTTTCCCATCCCATTTGATGAATTTAAATCACCATTCTCAATTTTTCTTAAAAAAAAATTGATTTTTTTCCTTAACCCCATTTGATGAATTTGTATTTTTAGTAAACACTAATCAATGAACTTTGTTCAGATTCTATCACTCAAAGTAGCTTCTTGAATAGACTTTTCAGAATTTGTTCTTTTTTAAAAATATTTTAGCTATTACAAATTATTCAATTTCGAGATTCTTAGGTTTGTAACTGTCAGAAGCTGCATTAGCAATAATAAAGATACTCAACCAAATAATTTTCTTGTTAAATGCATGGTTGATTTCAAGTACAAAATTTCTCTTTTTTTTTTTTTTTTGAACTCCATCCAAATATAATCTGACATAAAAAGTATTTGATTTTTTAAATGAAATTTCATGATCAAAGATTGAAAAAAGAGAGTGTATTTAAGAAAATTAAGACGTGAAGAAATGGGAGCTACAATTTGTTTTGATTTTTTGGCCTATTTAATCAACTTATTTTTGCTTCCATTTTTTCACATTCCAATTTTCTTTTCTATTTTTTCTTACTGAAATACTTTTTTACTTTTTCTCTTATATAATTTTTTAATAAAAAAAAAATTGGTCATGAAATTTCATAAAATAATTATACCTTGTCGGAGTTCGAAAGAGAAAAACTGATTGATTTTGTGCTGAAATCAAATACTGATTTAACCAAAAAATAATTTGATTGGGTACTTTCATTACTGTGGGTGAAGATTCCAAAAATTACAAGTTTAAGAAGCTTGAATTTGAAGATACGAGACCTCAGTTAAGAGTAAATCAAAGGGTAAACTACTTTTTTAAACTATCATGGATTCCTCTACATGGTTTTGTCCATCTTTTCGGACACAGACTTTGGATTGTTAGAAGTTTTGTTACTACAATTTCCATCAGTTTCTAGGGGTTTATTTTGTCAAATATTGTCATTTTTAATTGAGTTTATGGTAACTCAATTCTTTAGCAGTTTTAAAATACTTCCTTTATATTTTTATTATGACTTCACAAGTTTTAAGTTAATCTTTGAGTTGAGAGTTGGTTCTCTCGTGGAGTTAGTATGGATCACTATTCATGATGGTCTGGATCGATAGAATCGTGACACTTAAATTTTACATCAAATTAAATTAATTCATATAAATGACACAGAAAAATATTTAATATAATATAAATTATGCAGAATATAATAAATAAATAAGTTGCTTTCTAACCAGCAACAAAAAGACATTTTAAGGTTAAGCTTGTATCAGCCATTTATTCCTAAGACCATTTTCAATTTCACCCTATTTTGCTCTCCGTTCTCTATATTTGAATAGTAAAATAGAGAATTGGATCTCCAATCACTCTCTAAAAGGCTCTTTATCCTCTATTTATACAAGGTGAATAATAGTTCTCTAAATTTGCAGAACTACTATTTACCTCTCTATTTTACTTTTTCATTATTTTAATGTATTTCTACTATTTGTAACTAACATCTTATTTTTCATATAAGGCTATTAATTAAATTTTAAGTATTCATAATTCTTTTTAAATATAATATAACATGTTAAAAAATATATTATTTAGTAAATACTACTTTCATCCCGAATTAACAATATTTTAAATATACTTTTTTTCAATTTTTGTCAGTTCAAGAGATAATTTGATATTATTATCATTATTGATTTTCACTATGAAGAATGCACAAAATTTATATTTAAAAATACAATACACGACATAATAATTTAAATACAAGATATCAATACAATACATAACATAATGATTTTTAAAATCACAACAATAATTTAGTAATTTGGTAGGTCATTTTTCAGATTTAACAATATTCAAAAAAAGAAGTCTATGATCTAGAGAATTGTTGTGTTTGTTATTGCGGTTGTGCTTGTTGATTTCTTTTTTCAATTATTCATAGTTGTTTTTTAAAATTTAGAATAAAATATGATTTAATACTAAATAAAGACTTTTAAGAAATAATAATTTTATATTATACGAAAATTATATAGAGTGATTATTTTGAAAAAATAAAGAATGAATTTATATTGTGAAATAAGAAAATGAAATTGAAATAGAAATAATAATATAATATTGAGGAGAGAGAATAAGATTCATTTTTAGAGAGTAAAATGGAGAATTGAGTTGGAGTTTTTTTTTTTTAACAATTTGAGTTGGAGTTGATTGTCTGGAAAAATAGAAAACTCTATATTTGGGGAGTAAAATACACTGTATGGACGGAACTGATCTATTTTACCCTCCAAAGATTGAGTTTTATATTTTTTCAGACAATCATATCCAACCTAAATTCTCTAGTTTGCTCTCTAAAAAGAATCTTATCCTCTCTCC
Source organism: Solanum chilense (assembly GCA_032847665.1). Lineage (NCBI taxonomy): Eukaryota > Viridiplantae > Streptophyta > Magnoliopsida > Solanales > Solanaceae > Solanum > Solanum chilense. Next base: position 56,306,636 of record CM064972.1, on the reverse strand, counting down.
TCAATATTATATTATTATTTCTATTTCCTTTTTTTTATTCCATAATATAAATTTTTTCTTTCTTTTTTATGAATAATCATCCAATATAATTTCATGTGATATAAAATTTTAATTTTTTGAAATTTTTTGTTTGATATTAAATTGTATATTACTCTAAATTTCTAAAGAGCAACTAAGAATAATTGAAAAAAGAAATAAACAAGAACAACCGCAATCACAATCACAACCTCTTTAAATCATACACTAACTTCTTTTTCGAATATCATTGAATCTAGAAACGACTTATCGGATAACTAAATTATTGCTGTGATTTTTAAATTATTATGTTATGCATTGTTATCTTGTATTTAAATAATTATGTTATATATTACATTTTTAAATTAAATTTTTTATCTTATCATTTATATTTTGTGCATTCTTCATAGTGGTAATTGATATAACATAAAATTGTATCACAAAGTGACGAAAAATAAATAATATATGAAACATTATTATCGAGATGAAATTAGTATATATAGAATAAAATACTTTAAAAGGTGTTATATTAAATTTAAAATGAATTGCATATATTAGAGATTTAATTAATAGTCTTATAGAAAAAAAATAAGTTAATTACAAAAAAACATATAATATTCAAAAAGTGAAATAGAGAGTATGCTCCAAATTTGGAGAATTACTATTCAACTCTCCATAATTAAAAAGTAAAGGATCAAATAGAGAGTAATTGAAGAGTACGTTCTTTAATTTAATCTTCAAATCTAAAGAATGAAAAGTAAAATAGAATAGGATTGGAGATGATTTAACGTAATAAATAAAAAGGTCTAAAGTCATTGTGTCACTTTTAGCAGTCAAACTTGATCATAGAAGGATGTGGTCTTGTATTATATACTAGGTAAGAGTTGTCCATGCAAGCACGGGCCCAACATTGTAAAATCTTTGTGAGTTCGCAAGGATAGTGCATACATGGAGACACAAAGAGTCACGCATATATTATAAATATGGTTGGCAATTGTTTTTTTTGTTGTTATTGTTGTGTTATTTACATTGAATGTTGACATGCTACTTCATTTCAACTATTTTGGAGTGTTACTCGGCGCCAGAGAAAAAATATCAGTGAAATACGAGGAAAAATGAATTTAGTATGTAGTCATAGTGAGGAGTAAATGTGAAGTATAACAGAGAATTTATGAGTGACTGCAAGATGCAAGTACTTGACAAGTTCCAAGAAGCAGGTAGCAAAGTCAATGCTATGAACAACATAAGTGAACGTCATCAACATTTATAGTAGTTGAGTAGACAAAAGGATAGTAATTGAGTAGACAAAAGGGTAGTAACAATCATTTTATAAAAAAAACACTACATACAACATACTAAGTTGTTAACAAAAGGAGAAATCATCTATTGTTGAAGAATAAGAGTGTTTAAAAAATATATGCTAAGAAAATGAGTATCACTGCAGGTTGTGATATTGTAATGACCCAGAAGGTCATTTTAAAAATTTTAAATATTCATTTAACTAGAGTTAATTAATTTATGGATAATTGTAGACAATTGACTTAACCGATAGTTAATAGGCTAAAATGTTAAACTTATTTAAGATCTTATACCACTTAACCCATATATATATATATATTAAATAAGTTAGTAAAATTTTATAACTTTTAGGTCATAACTGATTTATCAATTTAGGAAAAATAAAATAAAGAAAAGAGGACGCCGCAACACTATACGAAAGTTGGAGGTATTATGAATCCTTTCAAAGTTCTTTCTATAATTTTCTTTTATGCAAATTAACTATTGGTTGGATGATTGCTTAGTGTTAATTTTATATATATTGTTAGAATAATGGAAAGGAGAAAAAGACAAAATTTGTCATGAATGAAATTTTTTTTAAAAAAGAAAAAGTTTGGCTATGATGATTTATGTTGCCTGGGTCCCTGGAAAATTTGTAACTATGTTCAAGAGCAATTAATGTATGCATAACAATTAGAAATATTTGTTGGAAAATTAAGGTATATATATATTATTATATGTTTGATAAAAGAAGGCAGTGAGTTTTCTGGAAATTTAGGGCAAAGTGTTGGAGATTAATTGTGTGGTGAGGGAGGAATATATATTAATAGTATCACCTTTTGTCAAAGTAACTGTGCATTCTTCGTGATGGAATTAATTGTCCATGATTAAATAAAAATTGAATAATTATTTTATAATAAAATAAAAGTTGATTGTATTGTGTTTAAAGAATGGTAGGATAGTTGTTTTCTGTAGCGATTTAAGCTACTGATTTCTCATTTTCATTAGGGTCCTTCTTTTAGTATATTATATTATATGAAAGCTATTTGGGTTGTAGTGTTTGGAGGAATTACGACTTAACTCTAGGTTTGAATTTGAGAAATATGAGAGTTGAAATATTAATTGACATCAAGATTAGGAATATGATTATAAATTCGGGGCGAGTTATTGACTAGACACATAGTAATATGGGTGTTTTTAGTTTTGAAATCTTATTGTGGTTAATTATTTGACTAGATTGGTTTGAGTTGGAAGTTCAACAAATGGGAAAGGCTCAAGTCACGAAGTAACTTCTTATTGGAAGGCAAGTGGATTTCTGAACTCTTGTTAAGTGTATGGAATGTGTGTATTTCCTTGTGATATATGTTTGGGAGTAACGGGATTGGTGATGGGTTAACTTGTCCACATTGATTAATTCTAATGATGAAATAAAAGGGATAACAAAAGGCAATGTGATTAATTATTTATGTGTGATGTGTTGAGAAAAGTTTGATGGCTTGTTGAATCATTGTTGATGTGATTTCATGTTTGTGTGGTTGTGAACTGTGCAATGTTATAAAAATGGTCATCTCCTCATTATTTGTGTGAACATGTCATTGCATTATTCTGAGACATGGTTGTGAAAGTGTTATGTGCATTGAGAAAGAATGATAACTTAAAGAAGATGTACCATTTCGAGGGACGTATCGCGCGCCGCGATGGATACTATATTTCGAGGGACGTATCGCGCGCCGCGATGGATACTATATTTCGAGGGACGTATCGCGCGCCGCGATGGTTACTGTTATCGAGGGTCGTGTCGTGCGCCGCGACAGATGTATGGACAGATATGTCCCCCATGGGTCCCGGACTGAGAGACAGCGGGTGTGTATCACTAAGTCAGACATGCATCATTATACTTGACATTGCATTCCATTACATTGCACATACTTATCATTAGTGAACTTGATATTGTGTTTTGCTGATCTAGTGATTTCCTTTTTGCGAAACTTGTGATTGTTGAATACTGGGCTTGTTATTGAGGATATATAATTTGTTGAAGTGTTGTTGTTGAGGATATGTAATTTGTTGAAGTGTGTTATTGAGAATATGTAAATTTTTGGAAGTGTTGCTATTGATGATATCTAATTTGTTTAAGTGTTGATGTTGAGGATATATAATTTGTTAAAGTGTTGTTGTGGAGGATATGTAATTTGTCTAAATGTATTTGTTGAGTTACGTTCTATGTAAACTGTGAGCTGTTAGGTTGGGCTGATGTTTATGCAGGTTGTAGTTGTGGAGGTTCGGTTGGGGGTGGTAGGAGTACCCGTATTTCATCCCCTTAGCTTGTGTTTAGAGGTTTACTTGCTGAGTACCGTGTGGTTTGGTACTCACCCCTTGCTTCTACAAATTTTTGTAGGTTACTAGCCCGGACTTTTATGATATATTCTCTTCTTTTCCGAGGCTTCCTGGAGATTTTGTGAGGTAGTTGTTGGTCATCTCAGCATCCCTCCTTCCTCTTGTTTATGATTTTGTTCTACTCTAGAAACAATATCATATGAGACTTATATTTTCTTTTGATCCGATTGTAATACTTTAGAGGCTTGTACACGTGACAACCGGATTTTGGGGTATAATGTAATTTGATAGTAAATTTTCCGCATTTTTATTGTAATAGTTGAGTTTTAGGCTTACTTGTCTTGGTGGGATAAGACGAGTGCCATCACGTCCATTTTTGGGTCGTGACAAAATGGTATCAGAGCCCCAAGTTCATAGGTCTCACGTGTGTACAAGCCGAGTCTAAGTAGAGTCTTGAGGATCTGTACGGAGACGTCTGTACTTATCTTCGAGAGGCTATAGTGACTTTTAAGAAAAATCTTCACTTTTTGGATCTCAATCGTGCATGCTTGGCTTAGTTTTGACTATCATCGCTTCACTCCATTCACTCTCATTTAGGTGATGACTCGTGCATAGTTTCTCATGTGAGTAGTTAGTGTGTTGTGTATAACTTGGATGTTAGACCTAATATTAAGGTGAAAGTGATATAGTTATGAAAAGAATGTAGTTCGATAATTGAAAGTGGACGAATTAAAATGATTGCAAGATAATGAACAATGTAAATTGAGAAAACACAGTTAGCAAAGTTGTCATAATATGTATGGGCTATTTTGATACGATCTTCTCGATGGGTATGATGTGTTTTAGTGGTGGATTTAACAGACTTTCACGATGTGGTACTAGTGGTATATAAAAACAGATACGTCAAATTGTTAAGTGTGAATACTACTTAAGGATTTATCAATTGTATCACATGCTCATATAATAAGATTTGGTGTGGTATTCATACTTGAGAATCTAACTATTTTTTTTTTACTACGGAAGAATGAATTAATAATTATTTATAAGGAAGCTTTTAGTGGTGGATCTTTAGTACGGTATTGATGTGTTTAAGTTGTGAAGTGTATCTTTAAGATTTTAAATGAGTGGTATTCCATCGTAAGCTCCATGGAAGTGGATCGATATTCGGATGAGAAGCTTAAAGGTAAAATAAGTCTGAATGAGTGTGTTTGTGTGAAGGTATCTGAGAATTTTAGTAAGGAAACACGTATACATTGGGTTAGCCCTTTGGATTTTGAATTGGTATAGCTGGTTTTGGGGTGTCATGTGGATTATAAGATTGACTTCGTGATGATGAAGAAACCAACTGAGCATGACGATAACAAGAGATCGTGATAAATTGTGATTAGGATGCAATTATATGATAAAGATTATTGGTTAAACAAATTTTGTATTGTAATGACAAATTGTGAATATTTAAGGATGAGGTTTGATACTATTTGATGAGTAGTTTGATTGCAAGGAAAGTTATAGGAGCTGTTAAAGCACTGCTCAGATAGAATTTAAAAGAGCTATAGCTATAATGAAATAAATAAATAAATTAGCGGGATATAGTTTAGCCTTCGAGAGGAGGCAAGAACATGAAAATTTACTCTAATTGTAAGGGCCAAATTGGATGTATCTTCAATTAAACTGTATAATCGGATTTAGAGACATGTGATTTCATCTATCTTGCCTAGATTATTGTGATAGTTTTACAGAACATCATATTGGTTAAAAAAAATAATGGATAAACCTTGAGAAATGAGTATTTAGATGTTCAACTCGAGTGTAATTAATTTATTTTTTGTGTGTGTGGTTTTCATTTTGGTAATTAGTACGAATTAAATTTTTAGCAAAAGATATGATAAGGTCGATGGAGAGACGATCAATGATAAGCTAAGATATGTGAATTCATAAAAAAATTTCAAGTTATAAGCTAATGTTGATAGATAAAGGAGTTATGTTACATAGTGTCAAAATTCAAGTTTTTCATTGTGAGTTTGGATTTGTAGCAGTGTGTTTTATCAAGGTATGTATTGGTAAGGTAAGAAATGATTTGTATCGGATATTGAGCAATTGGAAGTACTTGTGCATGATTTAAGTCGTAAAGTTGATTTCTTTTGATTGTAAAAAAATCTAAGGGAAGGTTTCACATAAGGTTTTGGTTTAGGTATAAGGTTAAATTTTATGGATTATTGATCAATTATTAAGTGAGTCAGCGAAAGAAATAATATTTTGGTTTATTAAAGAGTTTAAGATATTTAAAATTATTCATTATGGAAAGAATTTAAGAGATGTAAAGGAATAAGACCTCTTATATAGATTTTTGATTTGAAATGAAGGCTGTATGAATTTTCATATATAAGTTCTATGACTATGAACGTGAATTGGTCTAATATAGACTTATTAAGGTTCTATCAACGATTATTATAAAGATGGAGTTTTAGTTTGGGTGAAAAGTAATGATGTGTGAAAGATTTTATGTGAATATGTCGAGCTAGATTATTCAAAATATAATAGGTAACTTATGAATGTTCAAGGGTGTGGACCTACCGTTCTACATGATTAATGATGATTTCGAGGAAATTGAAACTACTTTGTTGATGGGATGATACAAACTATTATGATGTGTTACATAGGCATTTGATGGTGAGCAGAGGTTATAAGCTTATAGTTATCGAATTATTGGAGTGGCCAAGAATTTCTTGAGTGTTGGTATAAGCTATATGATGATTTGGAATGTTAGTTGAAATTTGGCATTTGAAAGATTACGTGGATTTGATATTATACGTGATTCAATAACTTTATATTGTTGGGAAATGCTTTTATATTTGAAACTAGTGTTAGTCTTGGGTGGGACCCGTATCTATCATAAAATGCTTATTTGGAAAGAGAGAGCATCAGAGTTTGAAAATTTGAAGGCGATAATGTATTTGATAAGAATACTTTAATACTAGTAACAGTTTGAGAGTAAGGTAAATGACTGGTATAGTTATGATGCTTGTTGGTTTTAAGAGCGTAAATTCAATGAAATACTTGAGAAGTATGTGGGGTTCGATGAATCTAGTATTTGTAATATTGTAATGGGGTCAGTTTGGTTGATTGTTGGTAGCTAAAAAAAGAAGAAGGTAAGAGTCAAATGAAATAATTTTATTTATATGGGCAATATGGAGAAAGTATCTAGTGTTATTCGACCTTGATTCCGTATATTCTTAAGTTGACCACCTACTTCGTTTGACATTATTGGAGTATGATTCATTGCATATGTCCACATGTTTTTTTTTACATCTATGTGTAAATTTCTAGTGGTGGATCGGATGTACCGATCCTCTTATTTCCTCTTGATAGAGTAGGAGCCTTTGACTGACTTTGTCATTTCATTTTTGATAATTTGGCGTTGTTGAAATAGTTAAAGTATCTCAATATGTATACATACACAACCTTTATTATGAGAACTTATAGAAGAGCTTTCGTGAATAGTTATACTTATTTGAGAGTGTTGTTAGAGGTTCTATATGCATGGGTGTATCATTTGGTGTTTACTCGATAACTTTCTTCTTTGGGTTGGATAAGTTTGATTCTCCCTTAATGAGTACTCGATGTCTAGAAGTACATTTTTTTATGACTTAAGTTCACGGAAAGATTGTGTTGTGATAAGGGAATCTTGAAAATAAAAGTGATCATTTCTGCATTATGCGTGTCTCGTGGTTGATTCATGCTCACTCATAGTTGTAGCCAGTTTTGATTCATAAGGTTATCTTGGTTACGTGAGATAAGAGTCATCTTGATGGGTGTGTTATGGTCTAGTGAGTTTCGGTTTAAATGGGGTTCATGGGTTAGTCTATGACTTGGTAATCACTCCTAATTAAAAGATTTTCTAAAATTTGGTTCGAATTTTCAGTTCTTGATAGTTAATTTTGATGGAATGGTCCTAAGTATGAGTTTACTTAGAAAGAGAAACACGACTCTGAAAATCATACCTTAGGCTCTTGGTATCCCCTAGTATTTGACTTTCTTTTACTTTATGTTCGAGGACGAACATGATTTTTAGTGGTGGATAATGTAATGACCCAGAAGGTCATTTTAAAAATTTTAAATATTCATTTAACTAGAGTTAATTAATTTATGGATAATTGTAGACAATTGACTTAACCGATAGTTAATAGGCTAAAATGTTAAACTTATTTAAGATCTTATACCACTTAACCCATATATATATATATATATTAAATAAGTTAGTAAAATTTTATAACTTTTAGGTCATAATTGATTTATCAATTTAGGAAAAATAAAATAAAGAAAAGAGGACGCCGCAACACTATACGAAAGTTGCAGGTATTATGAATCCTTTCAAAGTTCTTTCTATAATTTTCTTTTATGCAAATTAACTATTGGTTGGATGATTGCTTAGTGTTAATTTTATATATATTGTTAGAATAATGGAAAGGAGAAAAAGACAAAATTTGTCATGAATGAAATTTTTTTAAAAAAAGAAAAAGTTTGGCTATGATGATTTATGTTGCCTGGGTCCTGGAAAATTTGTAACTATGTTCAAGAGCAATTAATGTATGGATAACAATTAGAAATATTTGTTGGAAAATTAAGGTATATATATATATTATTATATGTTTGATAAAAGAAGGCAGTGAGTTTTCTGGAAATTTAGGGCAAAGTGTTGGAGATTAATTGTGTGGTGAGGGAGGAATATATATTAATAGTATCACCTTTTGTCAAAGTAACTGTGCATTCTTCGTGATGGAATTAATTGTCCATGATTAAATAAAAATTGAATAATTATTTTATAATAAAATAAAAGTTGATTGTATTGTGTTTAAAGAATGGTAGGATAGTTGTTTTCTGTAGCGATTTAAGCTACTGATTTCTCATTTTCATTAGGGTCCTTCTTTTAGTATATTATATTATATGAAAGCTATTTGGGTTGTAGTGTTTGGAGGAATTACGACTTAACTCTAGGTTTGAATTTGAGAAATATGAGAGTTGAAATATTAATTGACATGAAGATTAGGAATATGATTATAAATTCGGGGCGAGTTATTGACTAGACACATAGTAATATGGGTGTTTTTAGTTTTGAAATCTTATTGTGGTTAATTATTTGACTAGATTGGTTTGAGTTGGAAGTTCAACAAATGGGAAAGGCTCAAGTCACGAAGTAACTTCTTATTGGAAGGCAAGTGGATTTCTGAACTCTTGTTAAGTGTATGGAATGTGTGTATTTCCTTGTGATATATGTTTGGGAGTAACGGGATTGGTGATGGGTTAACTTGTCCACATTGATTAATTCTAATGATGAAATAAAAGGGATAACAAAAGGCAATGTGATTAATTATTTATGTGTGATGTGTTGAGAAAAGTTTGATGGCTTGTTGAATCATTGTTGATGTGATTTCATGTTTGTGTGGTTGTGAACTGTGCAATGTTATGAAAATGGTCATCTCCTCATTATTTGTGTGAACATGTCATTGCATTATTCTGAGACATGGTTGTGAAAGTGTTATGTGCATTGAGAAAGAATGATAACTTAAAGAAGATGTACCATTTCGAGGGACGTATCGCGCGCCGCGATGGATACTATATTTCGAGGGACGTATCGCGCGCCACGATGGATACTATATTTCGAGGGACGTATCGCGCGCCGCGATGGTTACTGTTATCGAGGGTCGTGTCGTGCGCCGCGACAGATGCATGGACAGATATGTCCCCCATGGGTCCCGGACTGAGAGACAGCGGGTGTGTATCACTAGGTCAGACATGCATCATTATACTTGACATTGCATTCCATTACATTGCACATACTTATCATTAGTGAACTTGATATTGTGTTTTGCTGATCTAGTGATTGCCTTTTTGCGAAACTTGTGATTGTTGAATACTGAGCTTGTTATTGAGGATATATAATTTGTTGAAGTGTTGTTGTTGAGGATATGTAATTTGTTGAAGTGTGTTATTGAGGATATGTAAATTTTTGGAAGTGTTGCTATTGATGATATCTAATTTGTTTAAGTGTTGATGTTGAGGATATATAATTTGTTAAAGTGTTGTTGTGGAGGATATGTAATTTGTCTAAATGTTTTTGTTGAGTTACGTTCTATGTAAACTGTGAGCTGTTAGGTTGGGCTGATGTTTATGCAGGTTGTAGTTGTGGAGGTTCGGTTGGGGGTGGTAGGAGTACCCGTATTTCATCCCCTTAGCTTGTGTTTAGAGGTTTACTTGCTGAGTACCGTGTGGTTTGGTACTCACCCCTTGCTTCTACAAATTTTTGTAGGTTACTAGCCCGGACTTTTATGATATATTCTCTTCTTTTCCGAGGCTTCCTGGAGATTTTGTGAGGTAGTTGTTGGTCATCTCAGCATCCCTCCTTCCTCTTGTTTATGATTTTGTTCTACTCTAGAAACAATATCATATGAGACTTATATTTTCTTTTGATCCGATTGTAATACTTTAGAGGCTTATACACGTGACAACCGGATTTTGGGGTATAATGTAATTTGATAGTAAATTTTCCGCATTTTTATTGTAATAGTTGAGTTTTAGGCTTACTTGTCTTGGTGGGATAAGACGAGTGCCATCACGTCCATTTTTGGGTCGTGACAGATATTAACATACAATCATTGAATTTAGAATCAATAGGATAATTGACTATGAGACATCTTATTGAATATAAATATAGGTGTAAACTAATGGTTTTTTAATACAAAGCATGCTAGTAAGTTGTACTGGTGACATACAATTGTTACTTAAATTGATTTCACACGGGATCGATTACAAAACGATATATCAAAATCAGACAATGGACAAGTTTATTAATTGGTCAAAAATTATCAACTCAAGACACTTTTCTAAGATCATTACATAAGACAATCTATCCTAACATTTATGAAATAAATCTCATAAGTTATAAAGGATAGAAAAAATAATAATCAAGAGAAACAAAAATAGAACCTAAATTTTTGCTCTCATCGAATCCTATTCTATTTGTCAACAATGATTTCATGGAAGTCACTTTTCTTGCAAATTATTTCTTTCTTCCCATTTTTCATCATATTTCAATTTTCTTTGGATGAAATTAGATTTCAACGAGAAAATATACTCATGTTCAAATATTGTTTAGGTGATAACATATGTTCATTAAAGTGCTCATCTTAACTTTTTTGCACTAAATGACTTTCTCATTGAAAAGAAAATTGAAGGGTGCAATGCTTGAATGCACTTGGACATAAAATAAAATTAATCTTACCCATTCAAGAAAAACTTACTACAGATTATATACTCGAACATATTAAAGTATACTAATTCATCTCAAGTCTTTTTTTATCACATGATAAAATAATTTCTTTTCTCTTCTTCTTTCCAACAAAAAGAATACACAAAATAGAAGTAATTTTCTTACCACAGAAAATACCATCAATTAAATTTCTTGAGCTTGTTATGTCCTATATTCAAATTAGTAAACCAAGAGAAATAAAAGATGAAAAGAAAAACACAAAGAACTATCTGAGTCCACAGAATCCACTGTGTGTCCTTAAGAAATTTAATCCCCTCAAGTACCCGAGGTATCAGATTAATTCCTCCCAAGATAAAACGGATTAACCATTAAAGAAGTAGCGGTACCTCAAACTTCAATAAACGTAGTGGTACCTCAAACTTCAATAATTTCAACGAACTCAAAATGACAGCAACAAATCATACGTACAGACACGATTGATCGATTTTGTTTGTAAGAAATGTATGCAAAAGAATGGAAGAATTCAATTCTGAAAAATGAGAGACAACCTCTCTAATTATAGCCAACAAAGGGTAAAGGTCACAACTCTTAGGAAAGAAGACAACCTTTTAGAAAGGTCACAATACTTGGAAAAGGAACAACCCTTCAAACGGTCATAGCCCTTTAGAAAGGACACAACTTTTCATAAAGGTCACAACCTTCTGGAAAAAGTGACAACCCTTCAAGAGAGTCACAACCCTTCATTTCATGTTCATTCCTTTAAAAGCCAACAATTCAAGTAATTAATTATATTATCAACATAGTTAACCTTGACTAAGAAGCACAACAAATTGTTTGTTTTGATTCGTCAAATTTGTATAAGGAACGAATAGGAATAGAGAACTGTATAATCATAAAGACTTTCTCCTAGTCCAAAATTGTTAACTAAGATCGAATGATTCAACTAAAGAAGAGGAAGTTAGAAAAAAGAATGAGAATTTGTTGGAGAACGTTGTTATGGAAGACTCTTAAATTACTTTCAATTTGGATTGGTTAGATGTATATGTTAGGACCGAAAATAAGTAGGTGTAAATGCGGAATCTAGCAATGCAAACCTCGAAAGACCACGAGTAAGAATACAATGAGAAATATACCAAAAGACATAAAGATTTAACGTGGTTCGGTCAATCGACCTACGTCCACAAAGGAGATGAGCAATCCACTATAAATATGAGAGTAAAAAATACAGAGAGAAACAACCTCAACCAATTCACTCGGAATACATGTGAGGTTCACACAAGTGATAACTTATCAAGCTTGTGACCCATAAATTCTCCCTCTAACCAAAACTCTCAAAGTCTTTAAGACTACATTGTGAATGCTAATTAAGTTAGAAGGAACATTCCTCTATTTATAGAATCCTAAACTTTTTTCCCACTAGAAAAAGAATTAGTCAATTCAAAACCTTTTACTAAAAGGAAAACCTATTTATGGTAAGAAATCAGGGCAAATAAAACCCAACAAATCTCCCCATTGGCCTGAATTTCTGACAAAATAAATTTGTCCACCTTCTTTACTTAATCTTCAACAACTTGCTTCTCCTCTCAATTATCTCCTTTGCAAAATTTATGTCTCAACACAAAGAACCTCTCTAAAAAAATTTATCCAACAAAATCTTCATTATTGTCAAAAAGGTTACACTCGTCAAGATGAACACCTCTTTCTAACCTGGTTCAATCATCGATTATCGAACCACTAAACCTGACTCAATCATTGAATCTGGCTCTGATACCACTTGTTAGGAACGGAAATAAGAAGGTGTAAACGCGGAAGCTAGCAATGCAAACCTCGAAAGACCACGAGTAAGAACACAATGAGAAATATACCAAAAGACACAAAGATTTAACGTGGTTCGGTCAATCGACCTACGTCCACAAAGGAGATGAGCAATCCACTATAAATATGAGAGTACAAAATACAGAGAGAAACAACCTCAACCAATTCACTCGGAATACATGGGAGGTTCACACAAGTGATAACATATCAAGCTTGTGACCCATAAATTCTCTCTCTAACCAAAACTCTCAAAGTCTTTAAGACTACATTGTGAATGTTGATTAAGTTATAAGGAACATTCCTCTATTTATAGAATCCTAAACTTTTTCCTACCAGAAAAAGGATTAGTCAATTCAAAACCTTTTACTAAAAGAAAAACCTATTTATGGTAAGAAATCAGGGAAAATAAAACCCAACAAATCTCCCCCTTGGCCTGAATTTCTGACAAAATAAATTTGTCTACCTTCTTTACTTAATCTTCAACAACTTGCTTCTCCTCTCCATTATCTCCTTTGCAAAATTTATGTCTCAACACAGAGAACCTCTCTGAAACAATTTCTCCAACAAAATCTTCATTACTGTCAAAAAGGTTACGACTAGAACTACACCCGTCAAGATGAACACCTATTTCTAACCTGGTTCAATCATCGATTATCGAATCACTAAACCTGACTCCATCATTGAATTTGGCTCTGATACCACTTGTTAGAACGGAAATAAGCAGGTGTAAACGCAGAAGCTAGCAATGCAAACCTCGAAAGACCACGAGTAAGAAGACAACGAGAAATATACCAAAAGACACAAAGATTTAACGTGGTTCGGTCAATCGACCTACGTCCACAAAGGAGATGAGGAATCCACTATAAATATGACAGTACAAAATACAGAGAGAAACAACCTCAACCAATTCACTCGGACTACATGGGAGGTTCACACAAGTGATAACTTATCAAACTTGTGACCCATAAATTCTCCCTCTAACCAAGACTCTCAAAGTCTTTAAGACTACATTGTGAATGCTGATTAAGTAAGAAGGAACATTCCTCTATTTATAGAATCCTAAACGTTTTCCTACCAGAAAAAGGATTAGTCAATTCAAAATCTTTTACTAAAAGGAAAACCTATTTATGGTAAGAAATCAGGGCAAATAAAACCCAACAAATCTCCCCCTTGGCCTGAAAATTCTGACAAAATAAATTTGTCTACCTTCTTTACTTAATCTTCAACAACTTGCTTCTCCTCTCCATTATCTACTTTGCAAAATTTATGTCTCAACACAAAGAACCTTTCTGAAACAATTTCTCCAACAAAATCTTCATTACTGTCAAAAAGGTTACGGCTAGAACTACACTCGTCAAGATGAACACCTCTTTCTAACCTGGTTCGATCATCGATTATCGAACCACTAAACCTGACTCCATCATTGAATCTGGCTCTGATACCACTTGTTAGGAACGGAAATAAGCAGGTGTAAACGCGGAAGCTAGCAATGCAAACCTCGAAAGACCACGAGTAAGAAGATAACGAGAAATATACAAAAAGACACAAAGATTTAACGTGGTTCGGTCAATCGACCTACGTCCACAAAGGAGATGAGCAATCCACTATAAATATGAGGGTACAAAATACAGAGAGAAACAACCTCAACCAATTCACTCGGACTACATGGGAGGTTCACACAAGTGATAACTTATTAAGCTTGTGACCCACAAATTCTCCCTCTAACGAAAACTCTCAAAGTCTTTAAGACTACATTGTGAATGCTGATTAAGTTAGAAGGAACATTCCTCTATTTATAGAATCCTAAACTTTTTCCTACCAGAAAAAGGATTAGTCAATTCAAAACCTTTTTCCTAAAAGGAAAACCTATTTATGGTAAGAAATCAGGGCAAACAAAACCCAACACCCGCATCTCTCTCTATATATATACACACACACTCTATATATATATATATATATATATATATATATATATATATATATATATATATATATATATATATATATATATATATATATATATATTTCTAGAGTATGTATATGCATAAGTAGAGTGAAAATTTTAAATTTCTGAGTTTTTGATCACTTTTGCTTTATTTATTGCATTCTAGATCAATTATTTTTATATATTTAGATTATTTATTATATATAAATATAAAGTTTGAGTCAAAGTAATTAATTTCAGGAACTTGTAACTCGAATAGTTCCACCCCAAGGTATATGTTTGGATCAGGTGTAGCCAAAAGTTTTCATGAAGCTACTCTAAACTTCGAATAGTAAATTCGAGAAAAAAAATAATTGGTGATTTAACGTATCAAAAACAAAGAGATCAAACTAAGAAATATTTAACTAAACGTAAAAACATTTCAATAAAATTAACAAAGTAATATTGAATTCAAAACTAACATAAAGACCAAAAAAACTAATATTGAAAGAATAATTTAAATATATTATTAATGTTACATTTGGCGATATTTCATATCTTGAAATGGTTTTAAAATAGACTCATTAAAAGTAACACAAAAAAAAATTCTCTACATCAGGCGCTATATAACTGTCCAAAAATTCATCATTCATTTGATTTTGCTATACTCCAACCAATCATACTCTTCAAACCATTTAGAAATGAAGCGACACATTGCTTCAGCAATATACGATTGTGGGAATTCCTTAATGCTAAGCCGGTATGGATCAATTTTAACATATCCCCTTCTTATTTAATTAAATTATGAAGGTTTCGATCATGATATAAAATTGGATTTCTTTTAATTAGATCAAGTTTTAGAGCACTAAATTCAAGTCTTTGTTTTCGAGAAGAGTGTAACAATATCTCTGATTGATTTATTGTTCTAACTTCAATCAGTAAAGAAATAAATTTAAGATTCTAATCAAAGTTTCATGAATTCTGAATTCCGAATTCCATTTCTCATTTTGATTTCTGATTTCTTTAACTATTGAGACTATGATATTTTATGCGTTTCTATTTCTGAGTAATTGTTCATGCTTATGTTATCATATGAACCTTGGTTAATGATTTTTTTCTTGAAACTTTTTGTTTGATTATTTTCATGCATTGATTTCAAAATGTAAAGTGAGTCCTAGTACATTTATAAGCTTCATTTGAGAACAATTTTAAGGGGACATTAATAGTTACAAATGTATTATTTTGCATTGAGAAAAAAATATTTAAGAAGAACATAAATAGTTTTCGGAAGCATTTTCAGTCTGCAATTACAAATCAGTTATCCTTTAAGGAGGCCTTTATTAGTATTAACTCAACTCAATGAGTATTATTATAGGAGCATTTATGCATAAATTTTGAGAATAGTATTGATCATCAATTTGGATAAAGATTAAGATAACTCAAATTCCACAACCTACACAACAAAATAGATATGATAGTACCAAAATTCGGGCGACTCCTTCACAACCTCAAGAATAATTTTTTTGTAGATCCATAAGTTGAGTTACGTCCTACGCTCCAAAAAGGCATATGATGGTCCTGACAATGTGGACAAAACGTTATATCATCATGTGGCCTATAGTGATGGTGCTTAGTTAAAGAAACTCCCTAAGAAAGTAAAGTATTTCATTTCAGTACTTACTATCATTGCATACCTAGTTGTAATACTTTTACTTATTTCATTTTATATTTGTGTTTTACTTTAGATGAGTCATTTTCAGTGTTACATGGAGTCTAACTATTTGTTTTATTCAGCTTTATTACATACCGAATATTATATGGATTGATGTCATTTGGAGTTGCATCATTTTATGATGCAGTTTCAGCCTTTCAGGTACTCATAATTGTAGATGTTTAATAACATCTCTTTCCATCAGCAATTGGTGAAACCTCCTTACTTTCAGAGGACTCGATTTAGTTAGTTTAGTGTATTTGATTTTAACTCATTGTTAGTGGAATAAACAGGTAATCATAACTCTTGTCCCCGCACCTATCTTTAATTAGTAGAGACTTCATAGATAGACAAAGTTAGTGAGATTCAGAATTTTTAAATATTAGTATTATTTCATATTTGTTTCAAACTTTTGCATGAGATATCGTTAATTGATTTTAAGTATCTATTTTATAAGTCTTTTTGTCTGTATGTATAGTTTTTTGCACAGTAATCAAGCACAAAATTCACTTGGAACTAACTATGATTCTAAAATTCGCTTGGAAGCAACAATGATTCTGATGCTTGGCCATATCCAAAGTGAAGGCTCAAAAGTGACAAAAATTGTACATGATTTCAGGCCCAGACATGGACCAAAACAAAGAAAAACAATAAATCAAACAAATATAAGAAACTAACTAAAAGAAAAACAAATCAATAACCCTAGTCCTTTATTTTAAGCTAGTCGAAATCTCAATCACTCTTAAAATCTATATATATTCAAATTTATTTTGTACAGTAATTACTCAAACATCGAACATCTCACTGACGTCATCATGCAATACAATTAAAGACTTCTTCAGCTTGGATGATGGATCACTAAACATGACTCAGAAATATATGATAGAAAAAATTCTTTTCAAAACCTTACTCTTATTAACTTGAAAATCAATTATCGTTGTTGATTATAGAACTAGATTAAATATTGTATTTTTCATTATAGATCGTTAATATGATTTAGAGCACCCTTAATTTCCTCTTAGCTTCATTTAATACTCAACATTTGATTCATTATTTCAATAAGTTATAGCCCAAAGTATTTAATATCATTACTTAAGATGAAGAATTTCATGACATTTCGATATTCTAATTTTTTTTTTAACTAAACAGTTGATCTTAAAGCTCCTTTTTATGTAAAAATTATGCAAATCATTGTGTAATAGATAAATTACATCATATTTCTACTTTTTCATTAAATATAAAAATACCTTCTTTTTTATACCTTTCGGATACATAATTGTGAGAACATACACATTAATTTAGACATTTTTGTTATCAGTTTTGTGTGCTAATGTAACGATCAGGTTACGTCATTACAGAAAAGCAACCAAAAAAAAATTGGGGTCAAAAAACTTTTTTGTAGTAATTTGAAATTTTTCAACCTAGTTCAGATTTGGACGAAATGAAAATATTCTAGGTGTAGAGAAATCTGGTGGCAATTGGGTGAGTTATTTATGATTTTGATTACATGAGTGGATACATAACTCAATAATGAACTTGTAAGACTTTACGGAATTGAATTTGGGTAAGTAGAATTCTAGTAATCAATCATAGCATAAAGGGCTTTTCCTGAGTATCGTGGGTTAGAGGTGTGTTGTGAAATGAAAATTTTGAAATTCTTTAATTTGTTCACTGATTTGGAAATCCCGCCTTGGCTCCGGGTTTTGCCGCTTTGGTGAGGCGAATATGGCAGGGTGGTGGCCGCTGTGGCGACACAAACACGAATTAATGTCGTGAATAAACTCCAAAACGACCTTATTTTACACATTTCGATTTTTAGAGCTACGTAATAAATCGCAGGCGACTACTGCTCACTTTTCACCATTCTTGAGGCTAAAGATAAGTTTTGCACTCTCTAACTCTATTTTTTTATCCGTAAAACGTAATAGAATGGGTTGATAATAATGGGTAATGATTTTGATATAGATTCTATGGTGGAAACAACCCTAAATTGGATAATTGAGATCATGGGTTTGATCTAGGACTCATAGAATTGTTACAATCTTGGGTAATTAGGACCGTAAATAAGCAGGTGTAAACGTGAAAGATGGCAAATCAAACCTCAAACGATAAAACCGAAAATCTAACAATAAAGAACACCAAGTTTAACGTGGAGAAACCCCTTCAATCCGAAGGTAAACACCAGGGGATCGACAAGATCCGAATAGCTTCACTATACCAATAAGAGGGTTACAAATATTCTTCTAATAGCTACACAACAAGTGCCAAAAGAGGACAAATAATAGCTACACCAACAAAAGATAAATAGAAAGAAACACCACCCAAACTCAGTTTCTGTTCGGGACCTAAAACAGGATCTTACTATCCTCCGAATCCGATTTCCACCATTCAAATCAACCACCAAGATGTCTGAAACACTCAGTCCAAATTTCAGCCCGATTCAACGGTTAGTTAATCGAGAAACACGATCTGAACATTGCTGGTAGGAGAAAAAGACTACAGCAAAAGAATCTTTTTCTTTCTCTCTTTTTCTCTTGTTGAAAGCTCTCTCAAAAATCTCTCTTATGTTCTAATGTCTTTCAAAGACAATACCAATGAGCAATTAATTATTCTCTCAAGACAATCCTCTATTTATAGAGTTGTGCTTTTCCTTACAAAGCCAAAACCAACTACAAATAGGATTACTATTTCAATCCTTTTCCTAATAGAATTGAAAACCAAATAAAGAGAATAATTCTAATTCTTTTTTCAAATAGGATTAGGCCATGGGCCTTTGGCTGGAACATGAGCAATAGCCCAACAGAACAAGCGCAACGAATTCAAAAGAAAAGGATCAAGTTTCTTACACTACAAGAAAAGTGTATATTTGTTGGAGATTTTTCTAGGGTTTGTGTACGAAAATCGACAGAAAACTCAGTTTCTTGCGGAATTTCCTGCCAAAAAAATTCGAATGGTAAAACCTTCCTAGGTAGTTATTTCTTGCGAATTTTCAAAACCCCCAAGTAATTTACCTAGGGAGTAATATTTCGCATGTAAATTACTTGCGAATTTTCTTACATAAATTATTTTAAAATCCAAATTCTTTTGTACAAGTTAATAAAATAGGAATTTTCTTACCATTTTTTTCTGTAAGTAAATCCCTTTCAAATAATTTTTTAATAAATTTCTTGTAAGCAAATATTAATTATTATATTCTATTTAATTATTAATTCATTTATTAAACCATCTACACATATACACCTCTTCTCTAATAGTTGTGTTAAATCCAAATTTTCAAACATACACCTCTTCTTGATTGCTTGTATTTAATACAATCTTTCACCTATATTAAATGCACAACTTAATCCCTTTCCACTACCCAATGTCCAACCTATACTAATTGCTACATTCTCACAATAATTAAAGTCATAACATTATGACATAATACTTATATTAGACTCTAAACTTAACTTCAAATTTTAATTTTGACCTCCAATTTTAATAATGCACAAACAGACACTTTAACTATCCAACTTTTAAATAAATAAACACATGAGTCCTACGTGGCACAATACACGTAAGACACCACATAGGACAAAAAATGATACGTAGGATGACATGTGTGTCTATTTGTTCAACTTTATACAAGTTTAAGTGTCTACTTGTGCACACCCAAAATTTAAGAGCATAAATGTAATTCAAAATCAAGTTAAATGACGTATTTATGCATTATGTCTAACATTATATATGGAATATTGTTAGTGTATTCCACCGATGTGGTACAACTTGTACTAATGACATTACACTATTTTTTAGTATTTTCTCCTATTTTATTAATTTTTAAAGCTAAATTGGATTAAATTAATTAAGTATTATTAAAATATAATTTTAACATTTATAAATTACAGAAAAAAGAACAATAAAGTCATTTCATATTAATATGATAATGAAATATGTATTGAAGTATTGGCTAAATTTCATGTGATTTAACTCTCAAAAAATGAAACATATAAATTATTTATGTATTTAAAATAAATCATTACCACACAACATATTATGAAAATTTTATGTTTACACTTTCCATGAGATGATATCCATATCTAAGCATATTAAACGTAGACAAAATTTAAATTATACACACAAAAATTTTATAAATAAACAATTAATAATATAAATATATTTATAACTCTAATGTGGAAGGAAGTTATAATTGATAGTATATCTTATTAGTTATGTGCGGCATTTAAAATTTAAATTTATCTTTAATAATTATATTTTAATATACTTAATGATCTATTGGAAAATAAATATTATTTAATAACTCACTATAAACTAATTGTATCATTTTTAATCTCGGTAAATACATAATATTGAAGGGTTGTAAGGTATCAATATAGAATGATACCTAAAACCCTAAACATTTTATAGTTTCTCACGATTGGATTGGTGTAAAGTCTATCGACACTTAACTTTATTTGTTTTGTTCAATATATGATACCTTACAATTATGTTAAGTAATTAATCAAAAGAAAAGTTCTACTCGAGCGTCCTATGTATAATGCACAATAGCCAAAGTTTGAAAATGTGTCAATTAATATATACTCCTTTTGTTGCGGCATAGGATATTTGTTTGATATATATATATATAATATATATATAATGTTTGATATATATATATATATATATATATATATATATATATATATATATATATATATATATATATATATATATAAACCTATTTATTCCTTTTATTTTCCTATCATCTTCAGTCAACAAATTAATCTCCTTGATCATTTTTTTTTAATCCATACGTGCTCACAAGCTAGTTTAATGTTTGATTTCTTTTTGTTATTTGTTATCTTCAATTTTTAACATTTTCCTATTAAAATTACTTTTACTAATGTTATTGTAATATTCTTTTATGTAATTTATTATTTTTTCAAGTCACAAAATTCCTAAGTGAATTCTCAATAAATAATTTTCAACTGAATTTGTTGGAAAAAGTTTCTAATTATTTCACAAGTAATAAAATTCTTAGGTAAGTCTCCAAATATAAATCCCCAAAAAATTACGCAACAAATTATTCCCCAAATAATTTTCCAAGTAATAAAATTCCTAGGTCAATCCCCAAATATAAATCCCCAGCAAATTGCACAACAATTAATCTCCAAATAATTCCCCAAGTAATAAAATTTCTAGACAAATCTCCAAATATAAATTTCCAACAAATTTCACAGCAACTAATCCCCAAATAATTTCCCAAGTAATAAAATCTGCAGATATATTTTCATCGAAATATCTCCAGAAAAATCTATAGGATTGATTACCAGGGATTTGTCTATGGAAAAAGAAAAAAAGTTTAAAATATTTTTTTGGTTCATGTACCTGCGGATTTAGGTACAAATAATGTACTTACCATTACTTTTCTCCATGTAATATCGCAAGTTCATGTTTGGCGCAAAATGGTGCAAAATTTACTTACGGAATTTGTTGGGAATCTACATTTCGTAGGTAATATATTCTAATATTGAGGAATTTCGAACTTTTTCAAGAAAATGAAATAGTTTGCAAAAAAATTTCATAGGAAAAATTTCCATGTAATTCACAGTTTTCTTGTAGTATTAGGGTTTCAAGATTGTTTCGAGGTAGGTGATAGTTGTGCTTTTTTTTATTGTGTGATGTATTCTTGTTATTGCTTCATTATAATGCATGTATGTATGCAAATGTTGAATTGTTGATTCACATTTGTTGTATATGAAATAGATGAATGATGATATGTCATGAATCACTCTTGAATATATGACTTGGAAGTATATTTGTGTTTGTGATTGTTATTGTGGTGTGATATATTGGATTGTCACGTCCAGCATCAGATTGTCACATTCTGACATAAATAGAATTAGATTGTCACGTTCCGGCATAACTAAGAGATCGGGTATCAATCATGTTCCGGTGCACTAACAGTTTGTGTTTGGGTTCCATGAGAGGACTAACTACTTGTGAAAAATGTGTATATGATGAAGCATGTGATAGTCAATATTGTATATATTCAATATATTTCAAGATTATATTGTTGTATTAACTTGTTTATGTTGCACTAATGGGATAGCCGTGTGATCCTATCAATACACAGTGGTTATGTACTAATTTTGCACTTGCTCTAATTTTTATTGAGTACATGGCATCTTTCGACAGCTATTGACAAACCTCGCTTAGAAGATCATTGATAGTCAATTTCAAATTCAAAGGTGAGCTAGCATTTTTCGGGCTGCAAAGCAATTCTCTTTCTTTTATGTCCATCATTTTCGAACTTAGACATTTGTTTTAGTTAGTTCTAGTTCATTAGATTAGGATTTCATCTATTCTTGTTTAGACTTGGGTTATACTCCAGATGTTTTGGTACATTGACTTACAGGTTTAGGTTAATTCTTCTGTATTGATAGTTCTTGTTAGACTTTTATTGAAGTTTATGGAAATTCTATTCTCTTTCCTTAGTATTTGACTTATATGCCTTAGTTTTTAGATTATTTGCTTAGTTCGGATTCTAGTTGAAATTCTTCCATCGGAGTGTTATTATGGGAGTTAATCACGATGGTCTAGATCGTGACAACTAAATAAGGGATTAAAAATAAAAAATATAATTAAATTCCACAAATCAAGTGTACGTTTCTTTCTTCTAACAATCAGTCATTCACAAAACGTTAACGTAACTAGGAAATCAAAATTTCAATATTGTCAAATTGTATCTCCCTATTCTTCCAAAAAACTGCAGAAGCTTGATTCAAAAAAATTTGGAGCGAAATTTTTTGAATATTCATAATGAATATTTTCGATATTGTTAAGAAATTCGAGAAAATGAAAAAGTGACGTTAGGTACGAGCAAAACAAAGTGATGGAATGGTGGTTGGGTAAAATATTTCATTCGTGAACCTTATTTTCGTCATTGAACCTGAGTTAAAAGATTTGATAACAAAAGGTATGTGAACTAATAATCTTGTGATACACAGATCGTATAACTTTCTTTGTTTTTTATATGAGCTTGTAACTGTATTATTAATGATACACTGTTATTAGCAAACTATATTCATAATGAGGTTGCATCTTATATATTAAGTGTTGCATCATATGTGTAAGGTGTTTAAATTTTAGTATTATTGCTTGATAATTACATAATTACATAGTATCATATATGTTTGAAATAGTTCTTTATTCTTTTAATGTATTGATGAATAGAAACGAATAATTATGGTACATAGTTATGTTTTGTATCATATAAATGTATCTAAAACATGTAAAATTGAGGGGATAGTAATATGTATGATAAACAATTATATATTAGTGTGTTATGCAATTTCAATGAAATTAATGTCAGACAAAATTGATTGGTCAGTTTTGAAATGTATTTTGAAAATAAATTTCCTTGCCACCAAGATACAAAAAAATGCCCTGTAGCTCAAGAAAAAAAAAGGAAGAAACAGATAAAAAAAAAAAACATCAAACACCAACTGCTATAGGCGATGTAGACAAGAAGGCCACAATTGAAGAGCTTGGACTTTCTTCTCGAAAGAATCTTGATCAATACTTTTTTTGAGTATTTTTCAGATTGAATAATTCTCAAATTATAATATATTTTTTACACTGTGACAAATGGTTACAATAAAAAGTATGGACAATGAATTGAAATGTTACGTTTTTCAGTTCTGTCCATATTTTTTATTGTTAAATTCTGATAAAGTGAATTCGATATATATATTTTGTGTATTTTTTTTTGTATTTGAAACAAAGATATTTTTCAAATTGTATTGATTAAGTAATTAATGTATTTGTAACTGCTAATAAGTATTGCAAATATTGTTACATTACATTGATTTGTTTAACATAATTCAGTCTGATACTTAATTCTTTAAATTTTATATGGATAATATAGTTCCAAGTGTTGTGATATGTAACTAGTAAGATTTGTGATGTGTATCGAAAAGAGACATAATGTTAAAAGGTACTAAATATATTACAAATTAAGAGGGTTGTAAAAGGATTCTGCAATCTTTTAGATCTAACTTTTGGTTGTTTGGAATTATCAGTTAGTACTAGGTGAACCTATTTGGGTAATCATAATGCTAAATGAAGGAGCATCCACATGTATTAACAAAATGATGAAATATGAAAAAAATGAAGAAGAATATTGAAGAAGACAAAAATGCCTACAGATCGAAATCAATTGACTAGAAAGAAACCTCTTGAAATTCAAATTCTGATTAATGTGGTAAGTACTTTAATTATGTGAGTGAAAAGAGGGAATTGAAGGAGTAAATATATGAGTTAGATGTAACATCTCACAGTTTGAAATAGTTAGAAATAAGCTAAGGAACTAAAAATATTTAGTTTTGGAAAGAAAAGAAAAAATTCTGTAAAACTGTCTAAGTTAAGAAAGTGAGTTTTGGTCCTTTTCAAATGGCTTTAACTTCTAGTTCATGATAAGTTAAAGGTAGTTTTTGATATGTTTGGGAAGTCCTTGGAGATATATTTCCAGCGCCGTCGAGTTTGCGCATTTTCAATATCGTATGAGTGAATTATGTCTATCAGAAGTTGGATTGTTAAATTGAGGAAATTCAAATTCGAATTTAAGGAAGGGCAAACTAGTCTTTTCACCAATTAATTTCCTATTTAGTTTTAGGGGTTTATTGGTGTAAAAACTAAGTTTAGGTCAGTTTGGAAATTAGACTTTATGCTTAAGGCGTGGAGAAGAGAGAAAAGAAGAATGAAAGGGAGAGAAGTCAAGGAATCCGCCATGAACGTCAAGATTTGCTAGCAAAATTTGTCGGGAGTGATCCCTATCAAGGTGTGTGAGATCTTTTAGTGTTGGTCAGTTCACCCACACACCTAACTTGTTTAAATTCAGTAATTTTTGAATTGGTTGAATGAAAATAGTAAAGTTGTTGAAAATCATTGTTTAATTCTTGTTGTTTGAAATGTTGAGTGCTTGTTGTTGTATTGATTCATAATTTTGAATTGTTTTTCGAATTAGATCTATTGGGTATTGAAGGTACTAACGATTCTAAGGGTTTTGAAAAAGAACTATGGAGGTTTATAGGGTTTAGCATTGAAAAACGAAAGGAGAAAGTCGTCAGACATACCTGGGCAGCACCAGGGGCAGCACCCCCCATCTGTGCCATAGAACCTGGGCGGCGCGCCTGCAGTGCACCAGGATAAGGCTTCAGAACTTGAGTCTTGGCGCGACGGACCCCGAATGTGCCCAAATCGGCATTTTTCGTCAAGTTTTTGTAGTTTAGTCTATATACGTTCTTCTAAAGTGTATTAACACTCTCCAGTGATTATAATTACTTCAAATGATTTCTAAACACCTAAGAATCACCAAAAACGAAAATCCTAACCTTGAATTCATAATTTCATTCAAGCAAAGCTAAGATCAAACTCAAAGAAGTTAAGAGTCAAGTCTGAAGCAAGTCCAAAACAAAGTTCTAAAAGGTTTTAAGAGTCTTTAGAAATGTTTAATCTTGTTTTATGACTCAAGTTTCAAGTTAAGTAACAAGCAAAGAGTTGAGTTCAGTTTCTCAAGAAGTTATAAGGGAGCTAAGTATTCCCTAAGAGTTGATTTAAGACTCAAGTTTCGAGCTAAGTAAAAAGTAAAGAGTTGAGTTCATCTCCAAAAAAATTATAAGGGAACTAAGTATTCCTTAAGAGTTGATAAATATTTTCACATTTAAGATAAAAAGAAACTAAGATTTCCATAAGAGTTTTGAGCAAGAAAAGGGAACATCGATTCCAAGAGAGCTTTTAAAGCTAAGTGTTGAGCAATTATCTCAACCCAAAGAAGGAAATTGTTTTAAAAACACATGAGCTACGTATATTTTGGGAGTAATATTGAGCACATATATGGGGATGCGAGTTCATAATGACTCAAGTCTCCATAAAACCATGCAGTTATCATCAGTAGTAATGTCATACTTTTTAGATGATCACATAAGTTAAGCTATTGGATCCACTAAGTTAAGTAATTCTATGCAACGACAAAGTATAGGACAGTTTTGGCAGCGTGTGCAAGACGTTGTGTCACCACTTAGGATCATATTGATGGTTGTCGGATAGAGAATCTCCCACAGAAATCTATATTACTTCATATATAAGTAAAGTAAGTTTGTTATTGCATTTCTTTATCGAACTAAGTGTTTTTATTTGTTTTACAAGTTTTTATATATTGCATGTGTTTTATTACTAAATATTAAGTCAAGTTATTCATGAGTTGAGCAGAGATAAGGTAAGTATCCCTTCTTACTCTTTTTCAATTTAAGTTGTTGTTAGCATTGGAACTCGCATACTTGTATATTTAATGTACTGATACAAATTGGCGTGCATCGTATCATGATGCAGACACACGTAACCAGGATCAGCATCATCCAGTGCCTCGTTGATCCAGTTGAGCACTCGGGGTCAGTGGTGAGCCTCTTTGCATTTTGGAGGACACGTTTATTCGCTTTTCATTCTTTCTTTTATAGGATGTTGTGGGGTCTGTCCCTACATCCATCTTAGAGGCTTCATAGAGAGTCACACTTTTAGTATATATTTTATGATTATTTGTATAACAGATATAAGACTTAAGTGTCATCTAGCGAACTTGTTTTCTTTTAAATTATCCAATGAGATTGTTTATTTTGAGTTAAGTCTTCCGCTGAGTTTAGTAAGCCAGACCAAGGGTCCGCTCGAGGCCAGTAATGATTTTCGAGTGTCGTCTACGTCCAGGATGTAGGATCGCGCGTGACAATAGAAATGTGAGTTTTAAATGGAAATGAAATAATGTATTTGGTAATTGAGTTTTGAGTGAACACAAAGGATTTTCGTATTATTTTAAAATGGTAGGAAAATATTGAAAATTTCGTAACTAATAGTGTATAATTTGGCAATTTTTCCTTTTTCTAATCATTATTTAAGTTTGTACTAAAAAGATCAAGCCAAAGTAAGCTTAGCCCAATAAAACAATTGAAAAAAATAGTCCAGCCCATTAAGTGAAGCTATTGGCTTCTATATCATGTATCTTAAAACGTAGGGTTTCTAAATTGAACTCCCTTTCTTTCTCTTCATGCTGCCGCAGGGAGCGCAGTAAAATCAAAAATTTTCTCTATCAGTCGCTTTGGATCATTAACACTTTTCTCTTGGTTGCCATGTTTTCTCTCTTTCTCAGCTCACAGAGGTAGTTTTCCAGCTTGTTCTTTCATTTATTCTTCATTTTTTGATTCTCTTTTCTTTTGTAGAGATATCTTCGGTGGATCAATGGTTACATGAAGTGATTTCAACAGAGGTGTCTCATTCTATGTGATGGCTCACAACGCTCGTTAAGTCTTCATCTTTTCCCTTTTTCTTTATCTGTCATTCTCTATCAGTTTCTGCATTTGTAATAGAATCTCATCATGTAGATTATCTGGAGCTCATCCTTATCTCTCATTCTATTAATTTAGATCCCCCCCTCCCCACCCCACCTCATCAAAAAATAAAAAAATAAATAAAAAATGTACATATATTTTGCCTTTTTGTATCATCAATATATATATATATATATATATATATATATATATATATATATGGTATAAATTAATTTAAAATATATGAGCAACACTTAATTCTTAGTACTGAATGTTTGTTATGATTTATAAAAAGTAATTGTTTTAAATGGTTTGTTGACTTAGAAGTTCTAACACTTTCACAAAATTTAGGACTTTGAATACGACAAGTTATAATTTCAAATAAAAAATTAAAATTAAATTATTCTTATTATTATTTAAGACTTCTAAAAATTAAATTCAAGACTACTCGAAATAATTCTACAAAGATATTAATATTTATTCAAAATCCAACATTTTAAATACGAATATATAAATATAAAAAAAATCAATCTTTCAAATCAATTTTTTGGTTTACAAATGAAAATTTGTGTGTGATAGAGAGAGATGTTATAGGCATACCCAAATTCTCTGTAGATGATTGACTTATTGAACACAAAGTCAAAATTAAAAGACAAGAGTTATTATTAATATTGGAGAAACAACATTTCATTTACTACTACTCTTCAGAAAGAGGAATTTAATTTTTTCACATTAATAAAATATATTACTCCCTAACTAGTCATAAAGATATAATTATTTTTTTTTTCAAACACCTTACGCATAAAACTTGAGATCATACAAAGTATTCAATTTACCCAATAAAAAGTCATACTTAGAACCCCCAATTTGTGTAAAAAATTGACTTCCTTTAATCAATTGTCATTATTTTTATCCTAAAAATGGCTTTTTTTTCCATCCTATTTGATGAATTTAAATCACCATTCTCAATTTTTCTTAGCAAAAAATTGATTTTTTTCCTTAACCCCATTTGATGAATTTGTATTTTTAGTAAACACTAATTAATGAACTCTGTTCAGATTCTATCACTCAAAGTAGCTTCTTGAATAGACTTTTCAGAATTTGTTCTTGTTTAAAAATATCAATTTCGAGATTCTTAGATTTGTAACTGTCAGAAGCTGCATTAGCAATAATAAAGATACTCAACCAAATCATTTTCTTGTTAAATGCATGGTTAATTTCAAGTACAAAATTTCTCCTTTTTTTTTTTTCTTTTGAACTCCATCCAAATATAATCTGACATAAAAAGTATTTGATTTTTTTATGAAATTTCAAAGATTGAAAAAAGAGAGTGTATTTAAGAAAATTAAGACGTGAAGAAATGGGAGCTACAATTTATTTTGATTTTTGTCCTATTTAATCAACTTATTTTTGCTTCCATTTTTTCACATTCCAATTTTTCTTTTCTATTTATTCTTACTGAAATTATTTTTTTAACTTTTTCTCTTATATAATTTTTTAATAAAAAAAATTGGTCATGAAATTTCATAAAATAATTATACCTTGTCGGAGTTCGAAAGAGAAAAACTGATTGATTTTGTACTGAAATTAATTACTCATTTAACCAAAAAATAATTTGATTGGGTATTTTCATTATTGTGGATAAAGCTTCCGAAAATTACAAGTTTAAGAAGCTTGAATTTAAAGATACGAGACCTCAGTTAAGAGATTTTTGACTTTAAATTGAACGATAAACTACTCTTTTAAATTATCATGGATTCCTCCACATCGTTTTGTCCATCTTTTTCGGACACAGACTTTGGATTATTAGATTTTTGTGTCACTTTCGTGGTTGCATCCCCATTTTTGTCTATTTGAAGTTTTGTTACTACAACTTCCATCAGTTTCTAGGGGTTTATTTTGTCAAATATTGTCATTTTTAATTGAGTTTATGGTAACTCAATTATTTAGCAGTTTTAAAAAACTTCCCTTATATTTTTATTATGACTTCACAAGTTTTAAGTTACTCTTTGAGTTGAGAGTTGGTTCTCTCGTGGAGTTAGTATGGATCACTATTCATGATGGTCTGGATCGACAGAATCGTGACACTTAAATTTTATATCAAATCAAATTAACTCATATAAAATGACACACAAAAATACTTAATATAATATAAACTATGCAAAATGTAATTAATAAATAAATAAGTTGCTTTCTAACCAGCAACAAAACGACATTTTAAGGTTAAGCTAGTATCAGCCATTTATTCCTACGACCATTTTCAATTCTTCTATTTTACTCTCCATTCTCTATATTTGGATAATAAAATAGAGAATTGGTATTGGATCTCCAACCACTCTCTAAAAGGCTCTTTATCCTCTATTTATATATAGGTGAATAATAGTTTTCTAAATTTACAGAACTACTATTCCACTTTTTCATTATTTTAATATATTTCTACCATTTGTAACTAACATTTTATTTTTCATATAAGGCTATTAATTAAATTTTTAGTGTTCATAATTCTTTTTAAATATAATATAACATGTTAAAAAATATATTACTTAGTAAATATTACTTTCATCCCGAATTAACAATATTTTAAATATACGTTTTTTCAATTTTTGTCAGTTCAAGAGATAATTTGATATTATTATCATTATTGATTTTCACTATGAAGAATGCACAAATTTAAATTTAAAAATACAATACATGACATAATAATTTAAATACAAGATACCAATACAATACATAACATAATGATTTTTAAAATCATAATAATAATTTAGTAATCCGGTAGGCCATTTTCAGATTTTACAATATTCGAAAAAAGAAGTGTATGATCTAGTGAATAGTGGTGTTTGTTATTGCGGTTGCGCTTGTTTATTTCTTTTTTCAATTATTCATAGTTTTTTTCAAAATTTAGAATAAAATATAATTTTATACTAAATAAAGAATTTTAAGAAAATAATAATTTTATATCATACGAAAAATATTTAGAGTGATTATTTTGAAACAAGAATGAATAAATTTATATTATGAAATAAGAAAATGAAATTGAAATAGAAATAATAATATAATATTGAGGAGAGAGAATACGATTCATTTTTAGAGAGTAAAATGGAGAATTGAGTTGGAGTTTTTTTTTAACAATTTGAGTTGGAGTTGGTTGTCTGGAAAAATAGAAAACTCTATGTTTGGGGAGTAAAATAGAGTGTATGGATGGAACCGATCTATTTTACCCTCCAAATATAGAATTTTATATTTTTTCAGACAATCATTTCCAACCTAAATTCTCCAGTTTACTCTCTAAAAAGAATCTTATTCTCTCTCCTCAATATTATATTATTATTTCTATTTACTTTTTATTTTCTTATTCCATAATATAAATTTTTCTTTCTTTTTTTATGAATAATCATCCAATATAATTTCATGTAATATAAAATTTTAATTTTTTGAATTTTTTTGTTTGATATTAAATTGTATATTACTCTAAATTTCTAAAGAGCAACTACGAATAATTGAAAAAAGAAATAAACAAGTACAATCGCAATTACAATCACAACTTCTTTAAATCATACACTAATTTCTTTTTCGAATATTATTGAATCTAGAAACGACTTACCGGATAACTAAATTATTGTTGTGATTTTTAAATTATTATGTTATGCATTGTATCTATTATTATCTTGTATTTAAATTATTATGTTATATATTAAATTTATAAATTAAATTTTTTATCTTATCATTTATATTTTGTGCATTCTTCATAGTGGAAATTGATATAAAATCAAATTGTATCACAAAGTTACGAAAAATAAAAAAATATATAAAACATTATTAATTCGAGATGAAAGTAGTATATATAAAATAAAATACTTTTAAAGGTGTTATATTAAATTTAAAATGAATTGCATATATTAGAGATTTAATTAATAGTCTTATATTAAAAAAAAATATATGTTGATTACAAAAAAAACATATAATATTCAAAAAGTGAAATAGAGAGTATGCTCCAAATTTGGAGAATTACTATTCAACTCTCTATAATTAAAAAAAAAAAGAATAAAATAGAGAGTACTTGAAAAATACGTTCTTTAATTTATTCGTATGATCATTAAATATTTTTTAGCAATAACAAATGCTTGTAACTTTCCATCAACATCAAATGTTCTGTTTTCCACAAATAATAAATGAACAATAAAGGTGCATTCAACAAAGATCAATTCAGAAATGACAAAACAAAATTTAAGAGTTTGTTACTTACATGTGATAGAACTTAAAAACGACTCAACCAAATATTA
Source organism: Solanum chilense (assembly GCA_032847665.1). NCBI lineage: Eukaryota > Viridiplantae > Streptophyta > Magnoliopsida > Solanales > Solanaceae > Solanum > Solanum chilense. The sequence goes on along the minus strand of CM064972.1, from coordinate 56,274,649 downwards.
AAAAAGTGTGTTTGGATCGATCAAACTCTCGTTGTAAGTAGTTATATTAATCTTGTCACCACGTTTAACAAATGAATCACACCATAACCAAAATCTCCCTTTGGATTTTTTGAACGAATCACGTATTACATCGCGACACTTAAATCAGTGGCCAATTTTATTTTAAATATTTAAGTCCAAGATTCCTTCGTCTTTCATTGCCCACAATGTAAAACTATACTCCCCATCAACCTTACAAGCAGAAGAAGAACAGACTTATATTCGTTTTACAACGGATATAATATGTATTCATGCTCTCTCGATCTCTCTCGTCTCTCTCCTTCTAAAATGAATACAATTATATTCATTTTGATACAAATCAGTTATATCGATTGTATTCGTGATACAATCTGATACAACAAATATAAAAGGAATTCAACCTCCCTCTCCTCTCTCTTTCCATATCTCGCTCATTTCTCTCCATTCTCTACTCTCGGTAACATGTAATTATAATTCATATTAACTAATGTATGTTTATAGATCTCCAATTGAGCCCAAAGAATACTCATTTATCGAAATATGCTAACTTATTGTAAGTGGTCTTTAAAACGTCTTAATATTTCTATTGTCCTTATGATTCTTTTATTTTATTTTACTTGTATACAAAAAAAGAGGTGTTTCATTACTCGTCATGTTTACCAAATTATGTTTTTTTGGCAGTACTCAAATTTAGAGTTTCAAAAAATTATTAATAAGATTAGTTAATAAGTAAAATATACTTCTAACTAAAATTTTCTTGTGAGATGTGTGGAGTGTACTATATCATATATATCCTATGAGAATGGTGTTACACGTCTTAGAGTGGTATTAAATTTACTTTTGAATAGTAAAGATGTTTACTAGATCATCATGATCGTTTAAGCGTGTAAGTGACTTTTTGAGACAAGTTCAGAAGAAAATTTATGTCCTTTTCCTATTTAATATTAAGTGTAGAAATAAAAAAATATTTAAAAATTCTTTTGATTTCATAATTTGGAAAATTAAATTAAAACAATTATTTTTAGAATGAGCGTCAAGTAATATAAACGACAAGGTCATTCTCTATTGTCTATATAAATAAACAAATTCCGATTGATACTAATGGAGTATTACATAAATTATAGTTTAAAATCTGAATAAATACAATATGTAAAAAATTGACCATAATTAAATTAGTTATTTATTGCTTTCTACATCGAAATATATTTGTATAGTTATTATTCTCTCTATTTTCACTAATATAAATAAATATTAGAGTCTTGACTATTATAAATAAAATCAATTTTCTCATCAAGCTAATTTACTTCATTAAAGAACATCACTAACTAATATATTTAATTAATATTTCTCACTGGAACATAACATTTAAAGTTATTTTCCAAAAATAAATATAGAGTTATTATAAGTAGAAATCTTAGAAGAGATTTGTGCAATTTTCCATAAATGAAACGGCAAACATATGACTACTATTAACTTATATAAAATCATGCATTAATTACAAGGAACTCTTAACCTCATATATATAATACGACTAACATTGGACAAAACATTATTTTATTCTCCATATATACAAGAGAAGACACAATCAATATCTACATCAACAAAGAAATCATCTCCCTAATGGAAACAATTGTTAAGTTTTGTTTCACTCTCCTTCTCCTTACACTTCTCACCAAAGGTAAACGCTTCTAGCCTTTTGATCTTAATAATAACTAGTATATATATATATGTGCGATGTGTGGATTAGTATAAGTTTTATATTTGTATATACACATGAATTTCTTTTGTTTTCATACGACTTTTGATTAATAATATTACATTCCTTTAAGATCTTTTATGTATGATAACTTTCTCTTTTTTATTGGTGAAATATATTGCACAGAAAAAACAATGCAAACTGTTGGGAAAGACAAGGCACTAACAAGAATGCCTGACAAGATAACAGCGGAAGAATACCCAAGTCTATACTTTCCCTTTTTAGATTTGAACCAAGAGAAGACAAACAACCACAAGCAGTATGATGGTAAGGCAGCAAGTAATTCAACCAAACAAATATAACAAGACAATAATAAATCTATCACACAAGACACCAAGATTTACGTGGAAAACCCTTCTATGTGAAGAGTAAAAAACCACGGGACCAAAAGCTCCACTATAATCACCAAGAGTTACAATATTGTTCTCCAAAATTGGCCACAAAACAAGTGCCAAACAATGAGCAACAACAAAATAAGATTGAACCAAATCTAGAGAATTAAAGGAACAAAATCACCAATTTCGCAGCTACTGTTCACGACAGCAAAACTGAAGCTGCAGGCCACCAAATCCAACTCTGTCAGTTCCTAATCAAAGATTGAGATGAAGACAATATGCTGTCCAAAAATCAGCTCAATCGGACAAGAAACGAAGCGGGAATCGCAATTTGAAGATGGCTATGAAGGCTGAGTTTTGGACTGCGAATTTCTCTCTTTTTCTCTCTTTTGGCTGCTGAAAAATCTCTCTTGTTGTTCTGAAAATAAGACCCTAAATGGGTTTATATTTGCCTCATAAGATTGGGCTTATGGGCAAAAGTGGGTTGGTCCAAATTGGGCTTTTATTTATCCACATAGGAAGGGAAAAAGACCCATAACCCAACAATTCTCCCCCTCACGACTATGTGGAGGAGACCGCCATCCCGGCGACCATGCAACAATCTTCAAACTTCCCTCTTGGCAAAGCTTTAGTCATCATATCGGAACCATTGTCATTTGTATGAATCTTTTCAAGCTCAAGCAACTTAGATTCCAACACATCTCGAATCCAATGGTATCTCACATCAATGTGTTTAGACCGACCATGGAACGTAGAATTCTTGCCAAGATGTATAGCACTTTGACTGTCACAATAAAGCACATACCTCTCTTGAGCACAACCAAGTTCCCCCAAGAATCTCTTCATCCAAAGCAATTCTTTACAAGCTTCAACGACAGCAATAAGCTCAGCTTCTGTAGTAGATAGAGCAACACATTTTTGCAACCTAGATTGCCAAGACACAGCTCCCCCTGCAAAAGTAACCAAGTACCCTGAAGTAGACTTGCGAGTATCAACATCACCAGCCATGTCTGAATCAGTATAACCACAAAGAATAGGCTTCCCTGTACCAAAACACAAACTCAGACTAGAAGTGCCACAGAGATATCTCATAACCCACTTCACAGCATTCCAATGTTCTCTTCCCGGATTAGAAAGAAAACGGCTAACAACTCCAACAGCGTGAGCAATATCCGGTCTTGTACAAACCATCGCATACATCAAACTACCAACAGCTGAAGCATAAGGAACTTTCTTCATATCTTCCTTCTCATCATCACTAGAAGGACACTGTTTCGTGCTCAATTTGAAGTGCATAGCTAAAGGTGTACTGACAACCTTAGCTTTGTCCATGCTGAATCTGCGAAGTACTTTCTGAATGTACTTCTCTTGTGATAATACCAATTTCTTGGCCTTTCTATCACGGACAATTTGCATGCCAAGAATCTGCCTTGCTGGTCCTAAGTCTTTCATAGCAAAAGACTTACTCAACTCTTGCTTCAACTTCTGAATCCTGCAAGTATTATGACCAACAACAAGCATGTCATCAACATAAAGCAACACAATAATAAAGTCACCATCAGAGAACTTTTGCACAAAAACACAATGGTCTGAAGAAGTCTTCTTGAAGCCCTGCTGACTCATAAAAGAACCAAACTTCCTGTACCACTGCCTGGGAGCTTGTTTCAAACCATACAAGCTCTTCTTCAATTTGCAAACATAATTCTCTTTACCCTTGACTTCAAAACCTTCCGGTTGCTCCATATAAATTTCTTCATCTAAGTCACCATGGAGGAAAGCAGTTTTAACATCCATTTGCTCAACCTCTAAATCTAGACTTGCAGCCAAGCCTAGAACCACACGAATGGATGACATCTTCACAACTGGAGAGAATATCTCATCAAAATCAACTCCCCTTTTCTGATTAAATCCCTTGACAACTAATCTAGCTTTGTACCGTGGAACTGGATTACCATCTTCATGTTTCACCCGAAAAACCCACCTGTTTTTCAAAGCTTTTCTGTCTTTAGGTAACTTAACCAAATCAAAGGTATGATTATCATGCAAGGATTTAATCTCATCTTCCATAGCATCAAACCATCTTTCTTTTTCTTCACTTTCCATGGCCTCATCAAGACTCTCAGGTTCTCCCCCATCAGTCAAGAGTACATACTCATTGGGAGAATAACGAGATGAAGGAATTCTCTCTCTACTAGATCGTCTGAGAGAACTCTCTGGAGCATCTATAATTGGTTGTTGGACAACCACATCATCTTGCACTGGAGCATCAACAACATCACGCCGGTCATTCTGAACATGATCACCATCTTCATTATCAACTTGATTTTCATCATTATGAAGATTTTCTTCCGGTGCAATAGTCAAAGGAACTGGATTAACATCAACTAAGCTCTCACTACTCTGAAAATCAGCCTTGTCAGCTTTGTCAAAATCTTCAACTGTTTGGTCTTCAAAGAACACAACATCACGGCTTCTAACAAGTTTCTTCTCAACAGGATCATAGAAACGATAGCCAAATTCATCTTGACCATAACCAATGAAGATACACTGCCTAGTTTTAACATCCAACTTTGACCTTTCATCCTTAGGAACATGTACAAAGGCTTTACACCCAAAGACTCTAAGATGATCATAAGAAACATTCTTACCAGTCCAAACTCTGTCAGGGACATCACCATCTAAAGCAACAGCAGGAGATAAATTGATAACATAAGCAGCAGTATTAAGTGCTTCTGCCCAAAAGGAATCTGACAGCTTAGCATCTGAAAGCATACATCTAACCCTCTCAACTAGAGTTCTGTTCATCCTCTCTGCTAAACCATTTAGCTGAGGGGTCTTTGGAGGAGTTTTCTGATGCCTAATACCCTGCTCTATGCAGTATCTATCAAAAGGACCAATATACTCACCACCATTATCTGAGCGGATGCATTTCAATGTCTTTCCTGTTTGTCTTTCAACCAAGGCCTGAAAACTCTTGAACACATCAAGTACTTGATCCTTGGACTTCAAAGGAAATACCCAGAGTTTGCGAGAATGATCATCAATAAAAGTCACAAAGTAAAGTGCACCACCATGAGATCTTACCTTAAAAGGACCACACAAATCAGAATGTACCAACTCCAGCAAATCAAGCTTTCTTGAAGGTGGATGACTCTGAAAAGAAACTCTTTTCTGTTTACCGGCTAAGCAATGAACACATTTCTTCAACTTTGCTTGTTTCACTCCAGAAAGCAAATTTTTCTTAGCCAAACTATCAATCCCCTTCTCGCTCATATGACTCAGCCTTCTATGCCATAACTTTGATGAAGTATCATTCTCCACCAAATTTACTGAGTCTCTGGATATGGAGCCCTGAAATACATACAAGTTAGACAATTTGTCACCACGGGCCACAACCATCAAACCTCTAGTAAGCTTCCACTGGCCAACACCAAGTGTATTAACATAACCCTCATCATCAAGATATCCCACAGAAATCAAATTCAAGCGAACATCTGGAGCATGCTTGACATTATTGAGAACTAGTTTGGAACCATTGTTACTTTCCAAACAAACTGTCCCAATGCCAATAACTTCAACTTCATGATTATTGCCCATTTTCAACGTTCCAAAATTACCTGGAGTATAAGAAGAAAATAATTCCTTCTTTGGCGTGACATGAGAAGTAGCACCAGAATCCACAAACCAGCTAGACTCATCACGAACAAGATTAATGGCATTTGCATCACAAGAAACAAGAAGATCATTATTAGCAACAACAGCAACACGATTTTCATTATCGCCTTCTCTCTTTTGTTGTCTCATATCTCTCTTGTGCTTGTAACAATATTTCATGATATGCCCATTCTTGTGGCAATAGTCACATGTAATATTCTTGTATTTAGACTTTGACTTGCTTCTACTTTTACCTCTATCATTCTGACCTCTGGACTTGTTTCTCCCCCTATCTTCAGTAACCAAAACATCGGAGTGTGAAGCTGAAGAAGATGAGGCTTGAGATCTTCTTCTCATTTCTTCATTCAAGACACCACTCTTAGTATATTCCATGGTTACAACACCACTGGGAGCAGAATTAGTCAAAGAAACTCGAAGAGTTTCCCAAGAGTCTGGCAGAGTATTAAGAAGCCAAAGTCCCTGTATCTCATCATCAAACTTTACACCCATTCCGGACAGCTGGTCAAGAACACCCTGAAAATCATTAATATGATCAGAAATAGGAGTGCCCTCTTTATACCTGATATTCATTAATTGTTTCAATAGGAACAACTTGTTGTTGCCAGTCTTCGAAGCATAAAGTGTCTCGAGCTTGTCCCACAAACTTTTGGCATGTGTCTCATTCACAATATGATTTCTAACATTATCTTCAACCCATTGTCTAATATAGCCACAAACCTGCAGATGCTCAAATTCCCATTCTTCATCATTCAAAGACTGAGGCTTTTTAGAAGCAAACACAGGTAAATGCATCTTCTTGACAAATAGAAGATCTTTCATCTTGCCTTTCCAAATATGATAGTTACTACCATTTAAACACACCATTTTGCTCATATTTGCCTCCATCATTCAAAACGACAATCAACAATAACCAATGCTCTGATACCACTTTGTTGGGAAAGACAAGGCACTAACAAGAATGCCTGACAAGATAACAGCGGAAGAATACCCAAGTCTATACTTTCCCTTTTTAGATTTGAACCAAGAGAAGACAAACAACCACAAGCAGTATGATGGTAAGGCAGCAAGTAATTCAACCAAACAAATATAACAAGACAATAATAAATCTATCACACAAGACACCAAGATTTACGTGGAAAACCCTTCTATGTGAAGAGTAAAAAAACCACGGGACCAAAAGCTCCACTATAATCACCAAGAGTTACAATATTGTTCTCCAAAATTGGCCACAAAACAAGTGCCAAACAATGAGCAACAACAAAATAAGATTGAACCAAATCTAGAGAATTAAAGGAACAAAATCACCAATTTCGCAGCTACTGTTCACGACAGCAAAACTGAAGTTGCAGGCCACCAAATCCAACTCTGTCAGTTCCTAATCAAAGATTGAGATGAAGACAATATGCTGTCCAAAAATCAGCTCAATCGGACAAGAAACGAAGCGGGAATCGCAATTTGAAGATGGCTATGAAGGCTGAGTTTTGGACTGCGAATTTCTCTCTTTTTCTCTCTTTTGGCTGCTGAAAAATCTCTCTTGTTGTTCTGAAAATAAGACCCTAAATGGGTTTATATTTGCCTCATAAGATTGGGCTTATGGGCAAAAGTGGGTTGGTCCAAATTGGGCTTTTATTTATCCACATAGGAAGGGAAAAAGACCCATAACCCAACACAAACAACCTTTCTTAGCGTGCTTTTTCAAGGAAATAACAATAGGAATTAGTAAAAAAAAATTTATTAATTTATGAATAAATTATTTTTATCAACCTTTTTCTTAATAGGACACGTGTCATTATTTGTTTAGATTACTTCTTCTTTATTTTCGTGTTATTCTTTAACTTGTTTAAATTGACCCAAACAAATAAATCAAATCAAGATGAATCTTTTCCCCCAAATAATTTACAATACAATATTTTCATTAATTAATGGGTTACGTATGTCAAGACGAAATATCTTTTTTCTTTTTTTTTTAATAAAATGAATGGTCAAATTTTCCTTTATTCATGGTAAAAAATCTTTCATTTAGATGTTCATATTTGATTCCCATATCCGGTTAATTTAGCCCATTTAGATAATTAAATACAAATACTCGTAGTCCTCACACCAAATCATTTATTATTCCTTTAAAATTGTCAAATATTTTGATACAAATTTAATTATCAAAAAAAGACTAATATTTATTTGGATCTAATTTGTGTTGTTGAGATTACCATGATCCAACTATTAGTGAGGAAAAAATTATGTTGTTCATGAATTGTTGTCTGCTTCAACCTGAACTCTCTCTTAAATTTTTTATTTGATTGTGTAGGTATTTGGAGTTGTGGTTTGAACAATATAACAATTGGAACAATAAGGAGTGGTGTAGTAATAAAGGGAATGCCAGAATGGAATGTGGTTGTTGTGAACAATTGTGATTGCCCCATGCAAAATTTGGTATTGTCTTGCAATGATTTTCAAACAACAGAGCCAGTGGATCCAACTCTTTTCAAGCCTTTGGGAAACAATCAATGTAGTGTCAACAATGGCAATGCCATACAAGGAAAAGATACTGTCAAGTTTTCTTATGCTTGGGATCCTCCTTTTTTTCTTAGGCCAGTTGCTGTTAATGCTTCATGTTGAACAAACTATTATTTACTATATATGATGTCGAGTAGACGTTCAAGCCACCTGACTATAAGCAAAGGAGGTTTGACTAGTATCATATTATTATTATAATTTGAGTTTTAATGAGAGGGTTCTAATATGTTCTTCTTTCACTTGTTGGGCCTCAAATGCTCTTAACCTTAAATGTTTGGTTTAAAACGACTCTCTAGATCCATCTATTGAAATTTTAATACCTATAACTTTTAACGGTAATATATATAAACATATTACTAAAGAGTACTAAAGTGTTTAGCGACATTAATTAAGTTTTAAGTTATTTTGAATTAGCTCGAATAAATCATTTTATGACATTAATTAAGTTTTAAATTGTTTTGAGTTAGCTCGAATAAATCATTTTATTTATGTTTGGGTCAAATAAGCCAATGCAACTTGTTTAACGAAAGTGATTTTTTCAAACTATATATATTGTATATCATACACGAACTATTATTATCTAAGTAGCCATATTCTTAGTTTATACACGCATAGTCAATCTTTTTCACAACGGTGTTTATACATGATATACAATATTATATACAAATCTATGGTATATCAACCTTGTATAACAATAAACAATAGTATATAAAAAGGTGGTTGTATACACTTTTACATTATTATACAATATTTGTGTTTCCCTTTTTGGAGATGAAAGAGGAAAGAGGTGGCAATTTCTGGTTCTAAGTCAAAAACCAAAAGCCAAATATGTACGGAGTGGGGCTTAAGTTATCATCGGTCCCTTAAAGTTGTCTGCATAATTCACTTCGACACTTCAACTAATACTAGTATCAATTGAACACTTTTACCTATATAATAATCGTTTCTATTAGACATTTTTTATAATCAACAAAAAATGTGAAGAGTGTGTGATACACTTGCGGTGACTTGACAACATGACTAATTAAAAAAGGAAAAATAACTTAAATACACAACTATAAATTTTATATTCTCTAATTTTCCCTACTTTTTTTAAATATTACATAATTCCCTTTTTTTTAATCTTAGTGTAAGTTTTTAGATACATTACACTCTCTCTCATATAATACACATTTACCAATTTTAATGCCTATTTTTTCTCCATTAAAACACTCAACCTCTTAAATCAGTTTTTGAATTTTAAATTTTATCCATTTAAACACTCAACCTTTTAATCAGCTTTTTGATTTTGAATTATTAAATTTAATTAATTTTAAATAAAAGACCAAATTTTGAAATTTCGAATTTCAAAATTCAAAAAATCAGGAAGCAGAATAACTTCCAGTGCCTTCTACCGTTTTGTTCTTACTAACATCAAGTTTCACTTCTTCTTTTTTCCTTAATCGTCTTCATTCATCTCAACCCAGAATATTTTTTTTCTTTTCTTCTTTTTATTCTTAATCCATCATCGTCTATTTCTTCCTAATCTGGAATCGTTTGAACCCATCATATTTTTATTATTAATCCATCATCAATTCGTATATTTTTCTCTTTTTTGTTTTTGTTAATTGTATAATTACATCATAGTAATGGATTCGTTAATTAATAGAAGGATATATGATTCCGACGATGATAATTGGAAAGAAAATAGGAAAAAGTCTTTGCATGATCCTATGAATCTTCAGAAGGATTCATACAAAGACTCTGGCGAAACATCAAAGGTTGTCAAAATACAACAAAAAAGCAAAAAAGAAGCCGCAAACATTGTTGTTAGGCCTACATTGAAAAATAACATTTGGCATTGGGCCCAAAAATTATTAAAAACATACACATTTAATATCTATTTTTTAAAAAAAGAATAATGAAAATGTCAACCTATTCTACCCCACCTTACCCCACTCCACCCCAACCCCCTTTCATCTTCATGTTCTTCCCCAAAACACATTCTTTCTCAAATTACAAAATCTTATTCTTTTCAAATAACTTCAAGATTATTATTTTTTCATACTAAGAGTGTAGAAGAAAGAAAATTTTGTTGGCGGTTATTCAATTCTACATCGATGACAAAATGAAATTGATAACCCCAAAATTATTTCTTTCAAATTTTTTTATATCATTTTTGATAAATTTAATGACCACATATGAATTTGAGTAAAAATCTTTGTTCGAAAATTGTGATAAATAAATATCGGCTAACTATTTTTATACGTAAAAGTCATTTATCTTTTTTCATCTTCTTCATACTTGTTCCTTATTTTTATGAGATTTGAAATAAATCATACGAAGACTTTCTTTCAAATCTGAATCTTTATAGTTGATTTTCATTTATCTTCATATTTGGAAGATATAAATTTTTTGTATATAAAAAAAAAAGAAAAAAAAATAGTGTTGGAGCTAAAATGAAGAAAGTTTTGTAAACTAAATTATGAAGAAGATGATAGATAGAGATTGGAGTGTTTTCTTTTTTGAAAAAAATGTAAATAAAGAAGAAAATATATTTTAAGTTAATTATAATGCAAGTGTCAATAAAAGAAGACAAATATAAATAAAAAATAAAAAAGACACTATTTTAAGTCTTTTAACGCGCTTCAAGAAAGTGCAATATACATATTTTGCCATATCAGCATTTTGTGTTTAATATGTACATGTTTTGAACAATTTAGGTGTTTAATAGGTACAAATTTCAGTTAAAGTGTGTAAGTAAATTATGCGGACAACTTTGAGAAGCTATGACTTAAGTCAAAAAGCGGTATACTTCATTTGTTTCTAGCATTTGGAGGTCAATCCAATTATGACTACTGTTTAAATTGTACTTTCTACTTAGGGATATTTGGACTTTTTCAGCATATTTGCAATATATTTTCCTTACACAAGTACGTCAATGTTATCATACTTGGAAGTTAGGAGTTGAGGGCAATTTGTTTTGCACTATGTAGGTTATTATTAATATTTCCTTTCATTTTAAATTATTTGTTTGATTTTAAATCGACATGAAGTTTAAGAAAATAAAAAATATTTTTGAATTTTATGCTATTATACTAAAGATATGTAAAATGTATCAAAGTAAAATTTTCATTAATCATGTAATCTTAAACATGTGAAATAGAAAGTTAATGTACCAAAATGTCATTTAATCTTGTGATCTTAAATATATGACATGAAAAATTAAAAATAATTAATTATTATTAGAAGGGGAAAATGTATTTTTGTAAACAAACAAAAACGAAAAACAAAACCAAAAATAAAATAAAATAGAGAGTATATCTACTGGATAATCTTGTAATTTGTCATTTGAATTTTTTTAAATATATGATGGGTAACGAATCAATCCTAACACAATTCATTGATATAAATATTAAAATTAGAGAACAGGTCGAATTTTATGTGTTTTGCTTATACTATAATTAAATTTAGAGTTTGATAACATCATAATAAAATTATTTTAGTTAGACATCTAATTAAAGTTTTTTTAAAGAGTGTATCAAATCAACAAGGGTTAAATAATATGAAATATATGAAGTACTTAACTTTTATAGTGTGTCTCAAGTCAAACATAAACTATTAAAAAATGAAAAGTTAAAAAAAAATTATTTTTTTAAATTTTTTTATCTTAAACTATGTTTAACAACCAGAAACAATTCAATTATGAACAAAAAAAAAAAGAGTAAGAGCCAGTTTAGATTTTCTATTTTTGATTTTTGGTTTATTAGTATATAAATTTTGACTTATTTTAATTATTTTTGCTTACAATAATGTGTTTATAAGCATTTTTTAAATTTATTATTCAAACTGTGTTTAAAAGTTTTTTTGACTTTAGAATATTGAAAATAAATTAATTTAAACGGGCTCTAAATAATATTTTGTGAAACATAAATAAGGGTAAAATAATCAAACATCACTTCTAATTAATATTTTCTTAAAAGACATATAAATAAAAAGACACAATAAATATTTTAAGATAGAAGGAATATAAGTATATGATCCACTTTTGATGCTCCTAATTATAATTCATTCATTCCATATTAATAATTGTCATGTATCCTTTTTACAGATTTCTTAAAATATCATAATTAAAATATACTTTTGCTCCCTTTGTCCCATGTTATTTCTCTCGTGGAGAAACATCGTTTGGCGATAAGGTTTATTAATAACTATAGGAAAAAATTATTTATGAGGAACGGCTAGACACAAGATGATTCTTGCTTTTTATATTTAAAAATATTTTATAAGTAAAGGTCTGTGAAATAAATTTTAAAATTATAGTATTACAAAAGGTTTTTTTTTTTAAAAAAAAGTTGATATTATTAGGGCAAAATAGATATTTGTTAAGTTACTTTTTTTTGTTACCAACAAAAGGAACACGACTTTAATCGAGGTCATTTCGGATAGTGGAGTGACAATTTGAGTAATGGACTTCATTTTTGCAAAAGTTAATGTTAGCGGAAACGTGAAACTAAAGAACAAGGAAGAACAATAATATTTAACGTGGTTCGGATCAAAATGATCCTACGTCCACCAAAGAACAACTGCACCAATATTTATTTCACTATATAAAGAATATAAGTGAAATACTACAAGAGAGAGAACACAATGCCTTAGAAGGTGAGAAGGCAAGTGAAAGGATGATTTGAAAATGAATTAAGAGCTACCTATTTATAGGAATAAATTCATCCTATTGATGTCATCCATGACATCACTATGTGTCAAAATTGTCAAGGTTAAGATAGCAAACCATTTTATGGTTTGCCTAACTTTCACCTACCAAGATACAATCTTTGACTTGTATTTTGTACTAATTATCTTCCTACCAAATATTCATATTAATTCATCTTCCATTTAGTTTGATTCCACAAGAACCAAAACCAACTCTTTCAATCTCCACCTTGGTTTGTGTTCCAAGCATGCGTATAAACAACTCCGGCCAAAAACTTCTAAGCTTACTGGGCAATCCCATTGTAAGAAACAAGAAGAATCAAACCTTTGTTGAACATACCAGCTCCACCTAGCAGTTGTTCTCTTAGAGTTGCATCAATTGATGCATACTCCCACCAAGTCCTTGCAGTGTGCAAACTTGGCAAGCGAGACTATTTTGGTCAACATGTCTGCAGCGTTATCGTCTGTGATAACCTTCTCAACCTTGATAGCTCCCTTTTCTACGACATCTCGAATAAAATGAAATCTGACATCAATGTGTTTGGTGCGCTCATGAAATCTTTGATTTTTAATCAAATGAATAGCACTTTGACTATCACATTTTAGAATTGATTTAAGCTGAGCTGAACTCAATTCTGCCACCAAACCTTTCAACCAGATAGCTTCTTTCACTGCCTCCGTTGCTGCCATATATTCTGCCTCTGTTGTAGACAAAGCGACAATCGACTGTAAAGTCGATTTCCAACTAACGGCACTGCCAACGAGAGTAAAGATGTATCCAGTTGTGGACCTCTTTCGATCAAGATCCCCTGCATAGTCAGAATCAACATAACCGAGAATTGAAATACCTTCACTTTTCCGAAAGGTTAGGCCAACATCAGGAGCTCCTTTGAGATATCTCAATATCCACTTGACAGCTTCACAATGCCTTTTTCCTGGATTTGCCATGTACTTGCTTACTACACTTACAGATTGGCAATATCTGGACGTGTGCATACCATAGCATACATAATGCTACCAACTGCACTCGCATAAGGAACCTTTGACATATGCTCCACCTCATCCATAGATTGAGGCATTTGTAACTCTGAAAGCTTGAAATGAGAAGCTAAAGGTGTACTTACAGGCTTGCTCATATCCATATTGAATCTTTCAAGAACTTTTTGGATGTACCTCTTTTGAGAAAGATGTACAACACCATTTTCTCTTGAAATTTCCATTCCAAGGATTTTCTTTGCAACTCCTAGATCCTTCATGTCAAATTCCTTGCTCAACAGTTTCTTCAAAAATATTTATCTCTGTGATGTTGTTAGCAGCAATAAGCATATCATCAACATACAACAAAAGATAAATCATAGAGTTACCAGACATCTTCTTGTGATACACACAACTATCAAATGCACTCCTCGAAAATCCATGTGTAGTCATGAATGCATCAAACCTCTTGTACCACTGTCTAGGGGATTGCTTCAAACCATACAAAGACTTCTTCAGTTGGCATACATGGTCTTCTTTTCCTTCAGCTAGGAAACCTTCAGGCTGATCCATATAGATTGTCTCTTCTAGATCACCATGTAAAAAAGCAGTTTTGACATCAAGCTGTTGAAGCTCTAAATCAAATTGTGCAACCAATGCTAGCAGCACGCGAATTGAGCTATGTTTCACGACTGGAGAAAAGATCTCATTGTAGTCAATTCCCTCCTTCTGACTGAAACCCTTTGCAACCAATCTCGCCTTGAACCTAGCAGCTTCCACTTCTGGAATACCTTCTTTCTTTCTGTAGACCCATTTGCATCCAACTGTCCTCATCCCCTTTGGCCTTTTAACTAAGACCCATGTCTCATTTCTGTGAAGAGACTCCATCTCTTCCATCATGGCCAACTGCCATTGTGCAGCATCTTTGCAAGAAGTTGCTTCAATATACGAAGAGGGCTCGAGATCCTTAATCTCTTCTTCTGCAGCTACGAACGCTTGTGCAATCAGATTTTCTTGCTCTATAAGACGTTCCGGTTTCCGTATCCGCCTTTTGTCCCTTCCCTTCGCAATTGTGTATGGTTCATTGGAAGCAAGTTCTTCTGCATCTTTTGACTCATCACTTTGAGTCTCTTGATCCCGTTTCTTGGTAAGCTCCACCGGTAGCTCCACCTGCTCGTTGTTCTCGTTTCTAGATAACTCCACAGAAACTTTACGAGGATCAAGTATAGAGGATTCATCAAAGGTAACATCTCTACTAACTACAAATTTGAGTAAAGACAAACACCATAGTTTGTACCCTTTTACTCCATCAACATACCCTATGAATATGGCCTTTTTAGCCCTTGGTTCAAGCTTACCTTCATTAACATGATAATAAGTTGGACACCCAAATATTCGCAAGTATGAATAGTTAAAGGGTTCACCTGACCAGACCTCATTCGGAGTCTTAAAGTCAATCGCTGATGCTGGAGACCGATTGACAATATGAGAAGCAGTATGAACTGCTTCAGCCCAAAATACTTTGGACATCTTAGCTTGTAAGAGCATACAACGAGCCTTCTCAAGAAGAGTTCTGTTCATTCTCTCGGCAACTCCATTCTGCTGTGGTGTGTGACTGACCGTATTATGCCTTGCGATCCCATGAACCTTGCAGAAATCATTGAACTCTTCACTGCAAAACTCCAAGCCATTGTCCGTGCGAAGATACTTGATTTTCCTCTCCATTTGTTTTTCAACCAAAATCTTCCACTCTTTAAATGCTTCAAAAGCATCACCTTTTGTCTTCAGGAAACGCACCCAAACCTTTCGTGAAAAATCATCAATGAATGTGAGAAGATACCTCTTTCCTCCCTTTGATGGAAGCTTAGAGGGACCCCATAAATCTGAATGGATGTAGTCTAGCACCCCTCCCGTCTTGTGCTTGCCAGTGCTGAAGCTGACCTTTTTCTGCTTCCCTAAGACGCAGTGCTCACAAAATTCAAGTGTGCTGATCTTCTCACCATTCAAAAGGTTGCGGTTGCTCAACATCTCCAATCCTCGTGCGCTCATATGGCCTAGTCTCATGTGCCATAATTTTGCCTTGTCATCATTAGATAACTGCACTGTAGATGCATTTACAGAGTCAATAATGGTGCTTCCCGCTAGTGTGTAGAGGCCATCCTCCAGCTTGACCTTCAACATGACTAAAGACCCTTTAGTCACTTTCATAGTTCCTCCTTCACTCATGTACTTATAGCCTTGTTTATCTAAAGTACCCAGGGAGATCAAATTCTTCTTTAGAGCAGGAACATGACGGACTTCTGTAATAGTCCTCATGATTCCATCATGGCAGCGAACATGAACTGAACCAATGCCAACTATTTTACAAGTTGCATTATTGCCCATTAATACAGTTCCTCTGCTTGTTTCATAGCTG
Source organism: Solanum chilense (assembly GCA_032847665.1). NCBI lineage: Eukaryota > Viridiplantae > Streptophyta > Magnoliopsida > Solanales > Solanaceae > Solanum > Solanum chilense. Next base: position 56,258,268 of record CM064972.1, on the reverse strand, counting down.
CTGAACCAATCTTTTCGGAATGTCATATGCAGAGTACAACCAGAGTCTAAGATCCATTTGTTGTCATAGACTCCATTATTGCATGATGTTGTTAGTACATAATCATCATCATTATCATGTACTTTCTCAACAATGGATGCACTCGCCTTTTCTTTGGACTTCGACATAGGGCAATCTCGTTCAAAGTGCCCCTTCTTGTGACAGCCCCAACACTCTGCATTCTTTTTGTTCACACAAGACTTTGATCTGTACTTCGATTTGTTCCTTCCTTTTGGCTAGTACGACCTCTTACAAAGAGTCCACTAGCTTCGTCACTTTTGTCTCCTTCAAAATGCATCCGCACATCACAAGAGTTTAGTGCTTGCCGCACTTGCTCAAGTTTAATAGGTTGTTTGCTATACATCATTGAATTCTCAATATCACGATATTTTGAAGTCAATGAAAATAGTAAAGAACATGCAAGTGTCTCCTCGTCCTTTTTAATTCCAGCAGTTTGTAAGTCCATCACAAGTTTATTGAACGCATCTAGATGGTCTTGCAACAAAGTACCTGAATCCATCTTAAATGTATGAAGACGCCGTTGTAACAACATCCTTGTTGTCACTGACTGGTCCTGGTAAAGCCCTTCCAGCTTTTCCCATAACTCTTTGGCCGTCTCTTCGGTACTTGTACTCACTTCACAAAGTACGTTAGGTGCAAGGGACAGTTGGATTGCACTCAATGCATCTCCTTCAATCTTTTCCTTGTCGGAATCCGATATCTTATCGGGGTACTTTCCGTCAATAGCATGGATTGAACCTTCCCTCCGCAGTAACGCTATCATCTGGATTTTCCAGATATTGAAGTTGTTGCGCCCACTAAATCTATCAATTTCAAACTTCATGGAACTCTTTTTTTTTTTACTTGTTCTTCCTTTTCTACTACAATGTATTTGGAACTACAGAAAACCAAAGTAATCCTTTTCTGATGTGGAAGTTCAGACTGTGCTGCAACCATAGAGCATACTCAGACAGAACCTTGCTCTGATACCAATTGTTAGCGGAAACGTGAAACTAAAGAACAAGGAAGAACAACAATATTTAACGTGGTTCGGATCAAAATGATCCTACGTCCACCAAAGAACAACTGCACCAATATTTATTTCACTATACAAAGAATATAAGTGAAATACTACAAGAGAGAGAACACAATGCCTTAGAAGGTGAGAAGGCAAGTGAAAGGATGATTTGAAAATGAATTAAGAGCTACCTATTTATAGGAATAAATTCATCCTATTGATGTCATCCATGACATCACTATGTGTCAAAATTGTCAAGGTTAAGATAGCAAACCATTTTATGGTTTGCCTAACTTTCACCTACCAAGATACAATCTTTGACTTGTATTTTGTACTAATTATCTTCCTACCAAATATTCATATTAATTCATCTTCCATTTAGTTTGATTCCACAAGAACCAAAACCAACTCTTTCAGTTAATGACTAATCTTTAAAGTTAACTTTAATTTGATTAATAACTCTCTACTTTAAAAAAAATTATATTAATTAAAAACATATATACGGCACATATTAAAATTGTATTTTTTCTCATGTTAATATTATAAGAAATATATTTTAAAATATTAAGTAATTTCACATAATTTAAATCTCAACAAATAAAAGATAATATTGCATGAATTAATGGAAAGAATATGAAAAGTGTTTGTGAATATTTTTTCGGTTTTGCATTTCATCAAAACAACACCAAGACATCTTATATTGAAAAAAAGTTAATGGGACATTATAGTGCAACTCATAAAAACTACAATAATTTAGTTAAAGGTTTTCAATACTTATATAAATTGACTCAATTTTATATTTTCCTCCGTAATGAAACTCCACCATTGCTATCAATTGATTCTTATCTTATTTTTATACTTTCTATCATAAAATATTGAATAGACTCAACTACTTTACTTTTAATGGGATTGGATTTCTATCCCAAGAATCATCTCAATAATTCACTTTTGATCTCCATCTCAATCGACTTATCAAAGACATTTATTTTCCTCCTTGCTTTATAATGAAAGTCCACTATTGCTAATATATTCTCATTAAAAAAAAACTCCACAAACTCAATTGAGGATTGATATTTAGTCATTATTAAAGTTCGAACGTTCAAAGTTTGATAATTTATTTTTTGTGAACAAACTTTGTTTCGAGCGAATATTGTTGCAAAAGATCGATTACGTATTGAGAAGTATAATTCTAACATTTTGGGTGATGGTGAAGATTTTGAGATGTTTTGGAATGAATTTGGTACTTGGATTCAAGAATGTATAGGGCGTCAAAAATGAATCCAAAGACAGTTAATTCGCTCAAAATTTGAAGGGTTAGACTTAAGATAATTTGAATTGATTTCAATTTCAATTCATTCAAGCCTAATCCATTTGAAGAGAATCCTCAATTGAGCCAAATCCAATCTCCAATTTCAACCCGTTTAAAACTTTTTATCAAAATAAGTTACTATATTGAAAGTATGAATATTTATTATTTATTTAACATCTTTTATGATTTATTTATCAATTTGTTACTTTTTTTACATGAAATTCTTGAGCTGAAATTCAAATTGTGATTATAAAAGTTAAATATCAATATGGTAAATTATTGAGATTAGTCGTGTCAAATTGGGCGGTTGAAGATCCAACCCGTTTTTTAGTCAATTTGAGCCCAATGAAAACTTGGGCAGGTCAAGAGTCAACTCGACTTCTATTTCAATTCATTTCAATCTCTCCAATAATTCCTTCTTTGGCGTGACATGAGAAGTAGCACCAGAATCCACAAACCAGCTAGACTCATCACGAACAAGATTAATGGGCTGATTTTCAGAGTAGTGAGACCAAACAATTGAAGATTTTGACAAAGCTGACAAGGCTGATTTTCAGAGTAGTGAGAGCTTAGTTGATGTTGATCCAGTTCCTTTGACTATTACACCGGAAGAAAATCTTCATAATGATGAAAATCAAGTTGATAATGAAGATGGTGATCATGTTCAGAATGACCGGCATGATGTTGTTGATGCTCCAGTGCAAGATGATGTGGTTGTCCAACAACCAATTATAGATGCTCCAGAGAGTTCTCTCAGACGATCTAGTAGAGAGAGAATTCCTTCATCTCGTTATTCTCCCAATGAGTATGTACTTTTGACTGACGTGGGAGAACCTGAGAGTTTTGATGAGGCCATGGAAAGTGAAGAAAAAGAAAGGTGGTTTGATGCTATGGAAGATGAGATTAAATCCTTGCATGATAATCATACCTTTGATTTGGTTAAGTTACCTAAAGACAGAAAAGCTTTGAAAAACAGGTGGGTTTTTCGGGTGAAACATGAAGGTGGTAATCCAGTTCCACGGTACAAAGCTAGATTAGTTGTCAAGGGATTTAATAAGAAAATGGGAGTTGATTTTGATGAGATATTCTCTCCAGTTGTGAAGATGTCATCCATTCGTGTGGTTCTAGGCTTGGCTGCAAGTCTAGATTTAGAGGTTGAGCAAATGGATGTTAAAACTGCTTTCCTCCATGGTGACTTAGATGAAGAAATTTATATGGAGCAACCGGAAGGTTTTGAAGTCAAGGGTAAAGAGAATTATGTTTGCAAATTGAAGAAGAGCTTGTATGGTTTGAAACAAGCTCCCAGGCAGTGGTACAAGAAGTTTGGTTCTTTTATGAGTCAGCAGGGCTTCAAGAAGACTTCTTCCGACCATTGCGTTTTTGTGCAAAAGTTCTCTGATGGTGACTTTATTATTGTGCTGCTTTATGTTGATGACATGCTTGTTGTTGGTCATAATACTTGCAGGATTCAGAAGTTGAAGCAAGAGTTGAGTAAGTCTTTTGCTATGAAAGACTTAAGACCAGCAAGGCAGATTCTTGGCATGCAGATTGTCCGTGATAGAAAGTCCAAGAAATTGGTATTATCACAAGAGAAGTACATTCAGAAAGTACTTCGCAGATTCAGAATGGACAAAGCTAAGGTTGTCAGTACACCTTTAGCTATGCACTTCAAATTGAGCACGAAACAGTGTCCTTCTAATGATGATGAGAAGGAAGATATGAAAAAAGTTCCTTAAGCTTCAGCTGTTGGTAGTTTGATGTATGCGATGGTTTGTACAAGACCGGATATTGCTCACGCTGTTGGAGTTGTTAGCCGTTTTCTTTCTAATCCGGGAAGAGAACATTGGAATGTTGTGAAGTGGGTTATGAGATATCTCTGTGGCACTTCTAGTCTGAGTTTGTGTTTTGGTACATGGAAGCCTATTCTTTGTGGTTATACTGATTCAGACATGGCTGGTGATGTTGATACTCGCAAGTCTACTTCAGGGTACTTGGTTACTTTTGCAGGGGGAGATTTGTTGGGTTTTATTTGTCCTGATTTCTTACTATAAATAGGTTTTCCTTTTAAGAAAAGGTTTTGGATTGACTAATCCTTTTTCTAGTAGGAAAAGGTTTAGGACTCTATAAATAGAGACATGTTCCTTCTAACTTAATCAGCATTCACAATGTAGTCTTAAGGGCTTTGAGAGTTTCGGTTATGGGGAGAATTTATGGGTCACAAGCTTAATACGTTATCACTTGTGTGAACCTCCCACGTATTCCGAGTGAATTTGGTTGAGGTTGTTTCTCTCTGTATTTTGTACTCTCATATTTATAGTGGATTGTTCATCTCCTTTGTGGACGTAGGTCGATTGACCGAACCACGTTAAATATTTGTGTCTTTTGGTATATTTCTCGTTGTCTTCATACTCGTGGTCTTTTGAGGTTTGCTTTGCTAGCTTCCGCGTTTACATCTGCTTATTTCCGGTCCTAACAAGTGGTATCAGAGCCAGATTCAATGATGAAGTCAGGTTCAATGGTTCGATAATTGATTATTAAACCAGGTTAGAAGGAGGTTTTCATCTTGGCGGGTGTAGTTCTAGCCGCAACCTTTTTGACAGTATTGAAGATTTTGTTGGAGAAATTGTTTCAGAGAGGTTCTCTGTGTTGAGACATAGATTTTGCATAGGAGATTATGGAGAGAAGAAGCAAGTTGTTGAAGATTAAGTAAAGAAGGTGGACAAATTTATTTTGTCAGAAATTCAGGCCAAGGGGGAGATTTGTTAGGTTTTATTTGACCTAAATTTCTTACCATAAATAGGTTTTCCTCTTAGGAAAAGGTTTTGGATTGACTAATTCTTTTTTGGTAGGAAAAGGTTTAGGACTCTATAAATAGAGGCATGTTCCTTCTAACTTAATCAGCATTCACAATGTAGTCTTAAGGGCATTGAGAGTTTTGGTTAGGGGGAGAATTTGTGGGTCACAAGCTTGATACGTTATCACTTGTGTGAACCTCCCATGTATTCCCAGTGAATTGGTTGAGGTTGTTTCTCTCTGTATTTTGTACTCTCATATTTATAGTGGATTGCTCATCTCCTTTGTGGACGTAGGTCGATTGACCGAACCACGTTAAATCTTTGTGTCTTTTGGTATATTTCTCGTTGTCTTCTTACTCGTGATCTTTCGAGGTTTGCTTTGCTAGCTTCCGCGTTTACACCTGCTTATTTTCGATCCTAACACAAAGTGGCAGTCCAAATCGACGTGTTTGGTGCGATCGTGGAAGACAGGATTGCGAGTAATGTGGCTATCAGAGTGAACCGAAATCGGAAGAAATGGTAGAGAAAAGACATTTTCAAGAAGCCGAACTAACCAGGTGAGCTCAGCTGTCACTCGACGCATGGATCTATACTCCGCTTCGGCAGAGGATAGTGAAAGCGAAACTTGCTTTTTTCGACTTCCATCCTCCTAAAGTGATAAAATACCCACTAACAGATCGTCTGGTGTCTTTGCAAGAAGCCCAGTCGAAATCACAGAAAGCCAGCAGATCGAGGGAACTATTATTATCTACGTAGCCATATTCTTAGTTTATACTTTATACACGCATAGTCAATCTTTTTCACAACATGATAAAATATATTATATACAAATCGTAGACGGTATATCAAACTTGTATAACAATAAACAATAGTGTATAAAAAGGTGTTTATAATGCACCCTAAGGTGTGCCTTAAAGTAGGATATGTATATATCCTATTGAATTATGTAATCGAATGCCACTTGACAGAATTTCTCAATATGAGAGAATCATTTTGAATAGATCCATACTTCATTTGTTTCAAGCATTTGTAGGTCAATCCAAATATGACTATTGTTTAAATTCTACTTTTACAGAAGCATGAGTCAAATAACTTAGCATCAACATGTTAGTTTATTATCATTAAATTTCTACTTAGGGATAGTTTGGACTTTTTCAGCATATTTGCAATATATTTTCCTAACAGAAGTATATGTGAATGTTATCATACTTGGAAGTTAGGAGTTAAAGGCAGTTTGTTTGCTCTAGGTAGGTTATTATTAATGGGCATAATACATAAATATGTCCTTTAATTTGACTTTAAATCATATTTTTATTTTCAATTTTGGGTGTACACAAATAGACACTTAATCTTTTTATAAAGTTGAATAAATTATAGACACACATGTCCTACATGTCATTTTTTATCTTATGTGGTGTATTGTGTCATGTAGAACTCATGTATTTACTTGTTCAACTTTATCCAAGTTTAAGTGTCTAGTTGTGCATGTCCAAAGTTGGAGGGCATAAACGTAAAATGAGGCCAAGTTAAAAGGGACATTTATGTATTATGTCTTATTAATATTTTCCATTCATTTCAAATTATTTATTTGATCTTAAATTGACACGAAGTTTAAGAAAATAAAGAATATTTTTGAATTTTATGATATTCAACAAGAGATATGTAGAATGTATCAAATAAAGTTTTTATTAGTCTTGTAATCTTAAACATGTGATATAAACAGTTAATGTACCAAAATGTCATTTAATATTATGATCTTAAACATATGACGTGAAAAGTTAAAAATAATTAATTGTTATCGGAAGGGGAAAACATATTTTTTTAAACAAACAAAAATAAAAATAAAACAAAACAGAGAGTATATCTATTGGATAGTTCTTGTGATTTGTCATTTAATTTTTTTTGAATATACTATGGGTAGCGCCGTAGCGGATCAATTCACGTAACACAATTAATTGACATAAATATTCAAATTAGAGAACATGTAGAATTTTATGTTTTTGCTTATACTATATATAATCAAATTTAGAGTTCTAAAACATCATTAATAAAAGTAAAATAGACATCCAATAAAAAATTTCTTAAAGAGTGTATCAGATCAACTCATCAACAAGGGTCAAGTAATACGAAATATAAAGAGTACTTTTTAATAAACTTATCATTTTATCAATAATTTTTAAAGTGCGTGTCAAGTCAAACATAAACTAGTAAAAAATGAAAAATATTTTTTTTTTCATTTTTATCTTAATAGTAACTATTTAACTACCACAAACACCTCAATTATAACACAAAAAAAGAGTAAGAGCCAGTTTAATTTCCCATTTTTGATTTATTAGTATATAATTTTGACTTATTTCAATCATCTTAGCTTAAAATAATGTGCTTATAAGCACTTTTTTTATTTGCTCAAACAATGCTTAAAAGCTATTTTAACTTTAAAGTATTGAAAATAAATTAATTCAAATGGGCTCTAAATAATATTCCATGAAACATATAAATAAGGATAAAATAATCAAATATCACTTCTAATTAATATTTTCTTAAAAGACATGTAAATAAAAAATATGACAAGTATATTGAAATTAAAAGGCATGTATATGATCCACTTTTGATGCTCATGACTATAATTCATCCATCCCATATTAATTATTATGTTTCTTTTTTATACACTTTTTAAAATGTCATAATTAAAAATATACTTTTGCTCCCTTTGTCCCATGTTATTTCTCATGGAGAAACATAGTTTGGCGTTAAGATTTATTAATAACTATAGAAAAAAAATTATTTATGAGGAACGGCGAGAGCTATAGTTAAACGAGATGACTCTTACTTTTTATATTTAAAAATATTTTATAAGTAAAGGTCTATGATATAGATTTTAAAACTCTTTTATAATTGAAATTAACTTATAATCAATGACGATGGACAGAAAGAATTACACCATCAGCTCATTCTTAGAAATATTTATTTTTTTAATTTAATTATCATATTTTCATATTTAAAGATTAATAATTTTTTTAGCTTCTTTTTTTTTAAACACTCTATAAATTTAAGATTTTTTTGAAATAAAGTTCAAATATTTTTATACTTTCAACTATGAGTATTACTTAAATAAATTGATTTGAGTATTACTTGAATAAATTGGAATACATAAGAAGGTATATCGATCAAAGTTTATTTTCAATTAATTTTTGTATTAATGATAAGATGAACTAAGAAGAGAATCGGAACAAAAAAATAAAAAGAGAAAAGTTAAAGCAATGGAAGCATCTATTAAAAATAATTCTTGTTAGAAAGAATACTTAATAAGTTATGAATAACGTTTTTTATGAAATCAATTAGTCTATATTTTAAAAAGAAAAAAGAAGTAAAAAGTTACAAGTGATGATTGTCTCAAATTGTTTCAACAATATTGATGGGAAATGAGGTAAAAATAATGAAGACAAGAAAACACTGCAAAAAATCGGCTCATCTTTGGCAACCAAGAATAATCCTAAATAAACTCATGTAATTAATTTAGAGTTCAAGTTATGATATAATACTTTTTATTATTATTTAAATATTAATAATAAGTAACATATTTTTAAAAATAAATATTTCTAAAATGTACTGATGGTGTAATTTTTTTTTTGTTCACTATTAGTGAATATAAGTTAATCTCTTTAAAATTATAGTATTACGGAAGTTTTTTTCTTTTTAAAAAGTTGATATTATTAGGGTAAAATAGATATTTGTTAAGTTACTTTTTTTTTGTTACTAACAAAAGGAATACGACTTTAATAGAGGTCATTTCAGACAGTGGTGACAATTTGAGTAATGAACTTCATTTTCGCTTATCAAAAGTTAATAACTAATTTTTAAAAGTTAAATTTACTTTGATTAATAACTCTCTATTTTAAAATCAAATTTATATAATTAAAAAATATATATGAGAAATATCAAAATTGTAATTTTTCTCATGTTAATATTATAAGAAATACATTTTAAAATATTAAGTAAATTTTACATAAGTTAAATCTCAACAAATAAAAGAAAATATTGCATGAATTAATGTAAGTGTTTATGAATATCTTTTTGGTTTTGGATTTCATCAAAACAACACCAAGACATCTTATATTGAAAATGGTTAATGGAAGGAAAATGAGAAAAGAAAAATAAACAAGAGATAATTACATTATAGTGCAACTCATAAAAAATACAATAATTTAGTTAAAGGTTTTCAATACTTATCTAAATTGACTCAATTTTATGTTTTCCTCCGTAATGAAACCCCACCATTGCTATCAATTGATTACTTATCTTATTTTTATACTTTATATTATAAAAAATTGAATAGATTCAAACTATTTTACTTTCAACGGGATTGGATTTCTATCCAAAAATTATCTCAATAATTTACTTTCGATCTCCGTCTCAATCAACTTATCAAGGATATTTATTTTCCTCTTTGCTTTAATTTATAATAAACGTTCATTATTGCTAACATATTCTTATTCAAAAAAATTTCACAAACTCAATTAAGGATTGTTCAGTCATTATTAAAGTTCAAACGTTCAAAGTTTGATAATTGATTTTTTGTAAACAAACTTTTTTTTGAGTGAATATTGTTGCAAAAGATTGATTACGTATTGAGAAGTATAATTCTAACATTTTGGGTGATGGTGAAGTTTTTGAGATGTTTTGGAATGAATTTGGTACTTGGATTCAAGAAAAGAGATAAAAGTTAGTTTTTTTTTTTTTGTAAAATAGTGTATGAAATGGAGTATTATTGTAGATGAATGTATTGGGGCGTCAAAAATGAATTCAAACATAGTTAATTCGCTTAAAATTTCGAATTTTTAACCAAACTAAGTCATCATATAAAACAATTTACCAAAGTAATACATTTTTCTAAAATTGTACAAAACTAGTATAAACGTATTTCACGGTAACGTTTTAGGGTATATTTTATTTTTAAAAAACTAACAGCATTAGGTTGATATACGTTACTGTATGTAACGTTTTACTCCTAAAACGTTATTTTCAGTAACGTTTTCCTAAAACGTTTTAGGAGTAAAACGTTACTGTGAGTAACGCATATCAATCTGACGCCATCAACTTTTAAAAAATAAAATATATCCTAAAACGTTACTGTGGAATACGTTTATACTAGTTTTGTAAAATTTTAGAAAAACATATTATTTTGGTGAATGGCTTTATATAATGACTTAGTTTGGTCAAAACCTCTAAAATTTCAAGGGTTAGACTTCCGATAATTTGAATTGACTTCAATTTCAATTCATTCAAGCCTAATTCATTTGAAGAGAATCCTCAATTGAACCCAATTCAATCTCCAATTTCAAAACTTTTTATCAAAATATGTTACAATATTGAAAGTATGAATTATAATTTATTTAACATTTTTTAGCATTTATCTATCAATTTGTTACTTTTTTAAATGAAATTCTTGAGCTGAAACTCAAATTGTGATTATAAAAGTTACATATCAATATGGTGAATTATTGAGATTAATTGGGTCAAATTGGACGGTAGAAGACTCAACCCGTTTTTTAATCCATTTGAGCCCAATGTAAACTTGAGCGGTTCAAGACCCAACTCGACTTCTATTTCAATTCATTTTAATCTCTCCATTTTCAATCCAACAAATGAAAAAATACTTCTTATAATTTTGTATACTAGGTATATAATCTTGAATATCAATTTTTTTTTTAAAAAAAAAAAAATACATGAAAGTTGTGTATGTTATTTTATTTGGGATGTATATTATTGCATATCAAATTAAGTTAGGTCATATTTTTAAATAATAATATTTTTTTTGAGATCGATTTAAACATGGTTCATTAAGATCTTAATTTGTAGCTATATGGTGAGTGAGCTTTGTCTACTGCGCTCCTACTCATCGTGCATGTTTCTTCACCAGAGAGGACAAAAGGATTTCTAGATCCTTCTTTAAAGTTCCTCTTTTCTAGTTTCTTATTTTTTAAGTTCATTTTTTCATTTTTATTTTTAGGTTTGGGCTTATTAATTGGGCTAAGACAAAATTCATTGGGGACTTACGTAATTATACTATAATAAAAAAATATTTATTATTTATAGAAAAAATAATTTTTTCACTTGATCAATTTCAATTCATTTATAATACAAGTTTAATACATATTACAAAGATCATTTATTGTTCACATATAATACAAGTTTTAATGATGAATAATACATTTTTCACACATTTTAATACATTTATAATATAATGTTCAAATTTTTACCAAACAAATATAATATATTTCAAAAACTAATTATAATTCATATATATTGCATAAATAATCACTTTTAATTCATATTGCAGATTTTACATAATATTGCTATAAATAGTAATAAATAAAAAGTATCGCTATAATCAGTATTATTTATTAAAATTTTTCAATTTATGTAATTTTTCCAATTCATATTGTATTATAAAGAAAAATTTCATAATATCAAAGAACTTAAACTCATACGTCTCATAACTACAATAATTTATTTATTACGCTTCATAACTCTAATTTTGTTTGCTATGGACATTTTCGTTTGCCAACATACAAACAGGGTAAGTATATACAAATTTCGTATTCATACATTTAAAAAAAATCGAACTCTATTTGTATGTTTTGCTTGTCAATACACAAACATGTAATTCATTACGAGTTCATAACTTATAGAAAGCAAATGTATCAACAAATTGCATACAAATAACAAAGGTGAGCATGTAAAATTTTGAAGCGTATATATAATCAAAAGTCAAATCATACAAATACAACATTTATAAAATTAGGAATTGAATAACAAAATTTTATAAAACTGTAACCGCAAATTACAATTTTTCAAAACTATAACTCTATCGCATAATATACTCTAATTTTTTTTTGTTATTCCGTGTTATTTTTCCTATTTTCAATACTAAATGGCCGGAAGGCTGCTTTAGTTAAAAGAAAAAAGTCATTATTAAGTATGAATAGTAAACAAAAATTAAGAATGAGATAATTTGAGTTTTAAAAAATGAAGAGAGAAAAGGATAATAAACGAAAGAAAAGAAGAAAAATTAGCAAAGAAAGATAAAAAATAATGATTAACTAAAAACAATATAGTTGGTTTGAAGGTAGTTATTCACAAGAATGATTCGAGATCAATTCTATCTTAATGTCTTCTGAGTCGAGTCTATCGTAAGAGCTTGCCAAGTGCGATTTATATTTCGTATGTGATTTGCAGAGAACGAGATTTACCCAACGAACATGAAGTGCTCACCCGAATGACAAAGATTATAGCGATCGCGGATTATCTTAAAATTTTAAAGAAAAAACATATATATAATTAATTTAGGGACATCAAAGTAAAGAAACGTAATTGTATGATCAATTAGTACAAAAGTTACAATGTTTTAGAAACACTTGTGTTATTTCCCAAAAATAAATATAAATTATTAGTTGAAATCTTAGAAGAGATTTGTGAAATTATTCTGGACAAATAAAATTAGTTACATGAATATGATGACATTAACTTATCAAATATCCAAAAAGAGAGTTGTACACGGCAAACATATGACTATTATTAACAAATATAAAATCAAATACATTAATTACAAGGGACCCTTAACCTCATATATTTATATGGCTAATATTTAACAACTTTATTCGTCATATATTATATATTACTCCTCCCTGTGTTTTTATAGTCAATCTCAAAAATGATATAGTTGTGTTTCAACTTATATGAGTTACTTTTTATTAGGTCATTTAAAATAAAATATTTTTATATTAAGTAATAATTTAATTATAAAATATCTGTTTTATCTTAATGGAATGATTTACAATAATCAGGTAAATTTCTACCATTCATTTTGGATCATAAGTTTCAAAATTTTATTTTTTTTTAAATTTTGTATCGAAATAAACTAACTCACATAAAATGGAACGAAAAGAGTATATATTATATATTTTATATATAGAGAGAGAAGAGAAGCCACTATCAATATCTACGTCAACAAAGAGATCATTCTCCCTAATGGAAACCATTGTTAAGCTTTTAATCACTCTTCTTCTTCTTCTTACACTTCTCACCAAAGGTAAATGCTTCTGCCTTTCTGATTTTTATAACAATACTTCATTTTGGTTAAAAGTTAGTTAATTTTCTTGCATATATAATCATGAATTTCTTTTCTTTTCATACAAAACTTGGTCTGTAATATTACTCTTTAAAAGGGGTGCTAGTAGTAGTTTTTTTTTTTTTTTTGGAAATAAAAGAAAACTTTAGTGATTAATAAAAAGATTTGTTAGTTTATGAATGATTTATTTTGTTGGATCTAAAGATTCCAAAATTTCAATATTTATTGGCTAATAGGATTAGACTATTTCTACTTTATATTTTGTTATTTTTCTTAACTTGGTCTAAATTCACCCACACAAAAAAAACAAAGCAAGATGAATCGTTTTCCCCAAATAATTTACACTGCACCCAAGGGTGTTGTGATGTAGTGGTTATAAAGTTGTTGAGAATCTATCATGTTTTACGTTTATATTATAGCAAAAATAAAAATATTTGGTGATAATTGTTCTATCTTTAGTAAATAGAGTCGAGTTTATATTTGAGCAGAAATAAAAATATTTGGTGATTCTTTTAATCTGTTCTACTTTTAGTGAACAGAGTCTGCTGATACTTGATATCTATTGTAGATGAAAAGTCATGATTATTATCACATGAAATTAATCGAGATGCATGAAAATTAGTCTAGCCATCAAATCATGTATAAGTAATAAATTTACACAGTAATATTTACATTGATTTTGTCAAGATGGAATATCCTTTTTTAAAAAATGGATTTCAAGTTTTCTTTTATTCATGGTAAAAAAATCTTCCATTTGAATGTTCATATTCTATTCCCTCCAGCCGGCCAATTGTGTCCGTTTAGATAATTAAATACAAAAACAAGTACTTGTAGACCTCACGCTAAATAATTATCTGGCCTATTATTTCTTTAAACTACCAATACTTTTTATAAACGACTAATAATTATTTAAGATAGGAACAAGGTAAGATAATTGTGGGACAATTCAATTTCTTTAGACCTGATTTTTGTCGTTAAAGCTACCATGATTTAATTGGAATTGATTGCATGCCTCTTTCATTCAACACCTAAAACCTAACAATTTTATATATATCTTCTTGAGTGAGTTAAGTGCTTCACGGACGTGGAGCAAACAAACACACAACTTTTGACTTAACAAACCTTTTCGCTTAGATGACACTTTGAGATGTATTTTTATAATAATTGAACAAATGTACTAATAAAAAATCCCTTTCTATTGAGGGGTAAAAAAGGCAAAATAAGCAAAAAAAATAATGGCATCATTCTGATCATGACTTGTAAAAAGAAAGAAAGAGAAACAACTCGAGCTTTTCTTAAATTCAAGCAATCTTTTCACAAGTGTTCGCCTCCTATTCAATCAGAGATTGAATCGATTTATGGTATATTTTATATAATTATATAAATTACTTACTCAATCAACATATGTATAGATAAGACATGTAAGTTGTTTAACAAAAATAAAAAATGAATTATTCCTCATGTTTATTTGTGTAGGTGTTTGTAGTTGTGGTTTGAACAATATAACGGTTGGAACAATAAGGAGTGGTGTAGAAATAAAGGGAAAGCCAGAATGGAATGTGGTTGTTGTGAACAATTGTGATTGTCCCATGCAAAAAATGGTATTGTCTTGCAATGATTTTCAGACAACAGAGCCAGTGGATCCAACTATTTTCAAGCCTTTGGGAAACAATGAATGTAGTGTCAACAATGGCAATGTCATACCAGCAAAAAATACAGTCAACTTCTCTTATGCTTGGGATCCTCCTTTTTTCCTAAGGCCAACTTTTGTTACTACTTCCTGTTGAAAATATAAATCCCTATGTATGATGTAGAGGCAAATTTACTATAGTTGTTTGAATTTTAATGAGAGGGCTTGTACTATAAATATAATAATATTTGATCGTGAAGAACCCCACTGAACCATAAAAACCACAAAACTACCAAAATATTGAACAGCTACAAGTCAGAATCTAATTATCCTATAAGCATCAGGCGAAACGCGATACAGTTTAATCAGCCACATCTTATTCTATCAGCAAAGAGCAAATCCACCATGAGATATCTCTCAGTGACGTGCCTTAGCTTCAGCCTTCTTTTGAGACTTGGCCTTTGCCTAGAAAAGAGTATAGAGGGGAAAAAGTGTCACACTTACTCTGATTGAAACAGGCAAATCAGCTAGAATTAACTATCATTACAAACATCTTTATTGAAAGAAAATAATATGTTGCAACAGTTGCTACAAGGATAAGTAGCACAATATAACAACGCTATCCTCACAACAAACCACTTCTGTAAATTACTACGTGGAATTAACAACATATTATCCAATAGAGATTTGGGAACAACCCACAGATAAAGCACTCCTCCTCCACTATGGAGGAGGAGGAGGAGATCAATCACCTAACCAAACAGATCCATCTCATTTAAGGTGACAAGCATTCATTGAAAAATAAGTAACAATCAGAGAGCACCAAGATTGGTATTTGAGTCCAGAGGGTGCAGTCTTACAGCAGCTTGGAAAAGACGCCAGTGCCAAGTTTAAAGAAATCATCCAGACTTGCAAAATCATTATTAAGTCATAGGAGCAAAGTGAAATGGATTAGTAAAAGAGAAGACAACTCAAAATATTTTTTCTCTATAATCCAGCAGAGGAGTTCTTGATGCAATAATAAGCAGGACATATGACACATATGCTTGCACAGGATGGTGTTCAATTATCATCAATTTATCATTATGGGGATTCTATTATTATTTTTATTTTTTATAACTGAGAAACCCTCAAGGACTAGTGGCATAAGGTTCGAAAAACAGTGGATAATCGGTCTCCTTTATCCACATCTCAACTAAGGTGACAAGCATTCATTGGGGAAAAAAAAAAAAGAAACAGAGAGCACCAAGATTAGTTCTTGAAGCAAATAATAAGCAGGACCATGATCCGTATGTTTAGAGAGGAATGGTGTTCAATGATTATCAAATATGGAGATTCTAGTTATTTATTTTTTGATAACCGGGAAATCCTCAAGGACCAGTGGCACAAAGTTCGAATTAGGTAAAGAAAGGGAATAACTCATTCGCAATTACAATTGTAATAATAATGTAAATGTTGGGTTGCTAAAGTCTAACACATCTGCAAGATGAGTGTCGCGGAGATGTGGATGCTAAGCTGGATGTGTGGTTATACAAGACTAGACAAGATTAAGAATGAATACATTCACGAGAAAATTCAAGTAACAAATCGAAGGTCGCTTGAGATGGTATGGTCATGTCAAGTTGACTGCCTGATGCCCCGATACATAGATATGAAACCACGGTAAGTGAAGATATTACAAGGGACAAGGTAAACCAAAATTCACTTGAAAGGAAGTTCTCTCAAAAGATCTACAATTTTTTGGCCATGCAAAGTCAACAAACAATGGAGCACAATGGAAGAAAAAAATAATAAAAGATAACCTTTTTTTTCTTTTTTTTTATCACAAGGAAAACCCGCAGCCGCTACCCATTGGGTGTACACAGGGTATAACCCTCGCTCCTATGCAATAGCTAGCGACCGAAACAGAAGCGGTAATCCACACTAGGAAAACTTGGTGCGACGAGCTCAATCTGGAAGGCAAACCTCTTGCTTACGCTGGTTTCGAAATTGAGACCTCCAATATGGAAGTCCCAAGCTCAAACCACTAGGCCACCCTGAAGGGTTCTAATAAAAGATACCTATTAGTTGAAAATATGATCTAGTTGAGTTATAACTTATATCTTTTATTTTACGTCCTATTTTTTCTAAAAGTTGCTTAGCCTTTCAAAGATTTAGCACCTATAAGTTGAGAATATATTTTAGCCCAATTAGCACTTCCATTTTATATCTTATCTTTTTGGGAGTTGTTCTATATTTCAGAGATTTATACATCAATAGTAATTACAGGCTTACAGCAAACATCTCATTTGTACTTCTATTTTTACTATAGTTTCTTTTTTAGAAAAGAAAACAATTTTTATTGTTATTTCTATTTTATATAATAATGGCCTAAGATGTGTTTAAATAATGGTCAGTGACAATTTATATACCTAACCCCACTTGTTTGAGACTAAGGCATTGTTCTTATTGCGCAATTACAATTTTAAGATATGGTTTTGGATTGTATTCATCGAAATTGTGTTTTGGCTTGTATTCATTGAAATTGTGTTTTGGCTAAGTTAGGCATTCCAAACACAAAGAGATGTGTATTGTTAAAAATACAAAAGAAGAAGACAAGAGAGTAGAGATTACTCTACTCAGGAAATGGATGATAAAGCGCAGATGACTGCTTCCACCAATCTTGTGTCTGAAAATCTAGAGATCTGATGCTTCAAAACAAGATTGGGGAAAGAAGTGGCCTCCAATGAATATTTTTCTAAGTAATACCAACATTTACTAAAGCAGCTATGTGAGTAGTGTTTCTCTAGTTGTTGTCTTGCTGAACCCAGTTAAAGGTTGACAACTTCAGTCACGAGCCTAGCAAGTCAAAGGATTATTTGGACAGATCAACTATGTGAGACTTGATACGTAAGTTGGAGGATCATTTTGGCTAAAATCTTCGCAGCAAAGTCAAAGTAGACTAGCAATGAGTCCTCGAGTTCATACTTATTCCATAGGTCTTTAGAGAAACATTCAGTTTCTACGTTCCGATATATTAGAAAGTTAATCTTGTCTTATTAGTCACCTCATGAACAATAATACCCTAGCAATTGATCCACTCATCTAGTTTTAGAAATTATTTCAACGGGGCTTCTTCTCATATCTGGAACAGAAACGTAACATCATATCCAATAAAGAAAAGAAAACAGTCCAGATTGGTTGGGTTCGCTATATGAATCTTATATATCTTCTCTGCTCCGGTCAGTAGCCCATTTAATTTTATAAGAAACTCTTAATGCCAGGTTTCAATTCGAAGTCTATCAATCAACCAACACTGTAAATCCTAAACTATCTAGGTTGGCTATTTGAACCAACTATGTCTGTTCTGCATTAGACACACACCTATTTCATTTTACATGAGGCAATAAATGTCTGCTCCGCGAAACAGAAAGTGAATCATAAGTTTTAAGGAACTTCAATCAAATGATCTGATGAACAAAACCCCGTGCAAAATTTGTATTCGGTCATCCAGCTATGGCTCAATCTCAGAGTAGTTTTAGCAATCCAGCTTTATTCATTCAGTCCCATTTCATTTCAGTACCCTAAGTAATTACTTCTCAAAAATAAAACATTCAAAAGAGGAGGAAAATACCTTGAGATACTTGAGCTTAACGCTTCCATAAGCGAGTCCAAAGGTGAATGCTGATGCGCGCGCCACCTGCCGCCAACAACCACAACCAAAATAGTTTAAGATCAAAAATTCATTTTAATAAAGGAGAATTTTATTCAGATGTACAGTGAAGTAGTCGTAAACGGATAAAAGTATAGAAGACAAAAGATTACCAGAGCAAGAGTGCTGGTTCCTGAGTATGGTGCTGGAAGAGGTGCCATTGTCGACTACAAATTGAGGAAAATTGGGATCTGAGAAAGAAGCTGCTAGATCTCCTTTACAAGCCCTAGAATTCACAAACACTCAGCCCGTGAATATCAGTTTTGTGACAACGAGAATCGGGAAAGCTGCAACCAAATGTGCGCACACGCCTATTAGGAACCCGAATGGGACGTTTGGTGCCTACATTACTAAGGCCGTTTGGCGTGATAGTATAAGAAAAAATATAGAAACTTTTACATATAGCCACTAAAATATAGCATTATTATTTTTAAAGCTATAGTTTGATAATTATAATTTGTAGCTACATGTTAGAGAAAACAGAGAGCGAGACTGGGAGAGAGAGGAGCGAAGCGAGAGAAATGAATTGTATATGTATACTAGTGAAATTATTCGCGCTTCGCGCGATTATATGAAATATTTATAAGATAATAATATGGAATATATAATATTTAGGTTAGTATCGAATATATAGATAATATTTATATTTCTCCTCGTCTGCGATATCATAGACTTTTTTAAAACATATAAAATATATTTATTTGTTTTGTATGTGTATATATTAGAACAAAATATTCACCGTGGTGAAGTAAAGGGATTAAGGAATAATATGTTGAAATGACAATATATTGTATTAGGTTGAAAATATTTTAGATGTTTTAATTTTCTCTATCTTTTCTAGGAGTAGTGATGTTCTATCCAAACTCTGATTTCGTCAAAACAAAATTGTTTTCTTTTAATTTATTATTACATTTGCTTATTATAATTTTTTAATCATTAATTAAATACTTATAAGATTTATGAAAAATGAAGCATGTAAAGTCATGATTCATATTTAGTAGGGCAAATTTTATATATAGCAAAGAAAAAATTGTTAATTTTATATTGTAGCAAACAATACAAAATTGCATTCCGTACGGGTCTTCTTTTGTATATAAGTTAGCCATTTATACAGTTTCAATTTAAAAAAAGAAAAACAAAACGCGGCAGATAAATAAGGAAAAAATCCCACAATTCACGCCAAATCAATTTCAGTTTCAGTCTCCCTTCTTCTCCTTCGATCGAAGCAACTCCATTGTTGACAATTCAAAAAATTGATCAAGCTATTGAAGATTTTAAGGAATCAAGCAAGATAAATTTGTTTTTAGAGATAGAAATAAGAGGTAATTCTGATTGTGTTTTTGATTTGTTCGACAATGGTGTTTAAAATTCAAATTTTGTTTTTCAATTTCATCAAATCAGTTGAATGTATATTGAGATGTAAATATATGTCGGTAATTGATTTGATTAGTTAATGTGAATTGTAAAAAAAAATTGTGAAAAACTTGTTGTTAATTTGAAATTACTGATCTGAGATTTGCTTCAATTCATAGAATTGTTTGAATTTGAAACTGTATAAGTGTTTAAGTGTATTAGATTGTTGTTTGTATGTTCGAATCTATCATATTTAGTGTTATTTTGTAAATTGTATAATTGAATGGAACTGTTGTCTATTACATACGAATTTGTCCTTTGTATTCATGTACTTTTTAGTTGTTGCTATTGAAGTGTATACTTCTATAAAACTATAATTTTGTGTATACAGAGATTTTTTTTTTTTGTATAATTTGAAAATGTGTATAAGCTTAAAAATGAAGTTTCTATAATATGTATAAGTACATACTCTGTTTTTTACTGCATTTATTTAGCTGATAACTGTATATGTATATAATTTGATTTTGTATACAGAAAATCTGAAAATGGCTTCACTGGCTATATTGGTTAAGCATTCTAGTAGTTGGGATAATGACAATTGTTACGTTGATTATACGATTGATGGGATGATTTTTAAAGAAAGTTCATCGTATAATGATTTGTATAATGTCATTGCAATGCAACTAGGGATTGATACGAATGTGAATAAACTCAAAATAGAGTATAATATTAAAGAAGGCAAGACACCCATGCTGATTCACAACGACATGGGTGTTAGAGTGTATATTATGCTTAAAAAGTCTGAAAATGAGTTCAACAAGTATCCACTGTGTATTAGCAAACTGCCTAGTATAATTGGTACCAATGAACTGTGTGGAAGTTCAAATCAGGATAGCGATACGATAACATCTTTCAGCATCAATGAAAATGATGAATTTGATAATAGGCAGCTGAGTATTGGTGAGTTGGTAGAGCCGCTTCATATTTTGTGGTCAGGGAGCTGCGATGGAGTTATTTCAGATCCTTGTAATAAGTTCGTGGAGGTAGACCAAGTGTATAAGACCAAAGACATATTGAAATCTGTGATGGAAAAATATGCAATTGAAAAAAGATTTCAATATAGAACAGTGAGGTCAAACGCAATCAGGTACCTGCTTTATACATACAAATATGTAATTGTATAAGTTGTTTTAATTATTTGTATATTGATGTGTTGTGTTGTTTTTGCTAATGTAGTTATACACTGGAGTGTATTTCTGATGAATGTGAATGGTTAATGAAAGCATCTAATGTCAACAAGTCTGGTATGTGTAACGACCTGTTTAGTCATTTTGAGTAACAGATTTTTATTTGGGAAAACTGGCTGAATACGACGGACACCACGACGGACTGTCGTGGGCACGACGGACCGTCGAGGGTGTCCCGTTCCAAAACACTTGGAATTATGAAATTGAGTGTTGAAACTGAGTCTCTGAACTCTGTGACGGACGTGCAGGACGGACCGTCACAGTCACGACGGACCGTCGTGAGCCCCGTTTCAAAACACTTAAACTCTTGAGAATTTGGTGCTGGGAGCAACTCTCTGTCCGTCGTGACGGAAGTGCAGGACGGACCGTCGTATGCACGACGGACCGTCACAGACTCCTTAAAGGAAATCGAGTCCATGACGAACCTGCGTGACGGACCGTCGCAGTCACGACGGACCGTCACAGGTTCCGTAATCCCAGTCGGGGTCAGAATTCTGGCTAATTTTAAAGGGGTGTTTTGGACTATTCCGGCTTTAATTTATAAAGTTAGTGGGTTAATGTTATTAGTTCAATTCCTTGGGGGTTGAAAGACTAACTTTGAGTAACTTGGTGGGTTGGTTTCATCACTTTTGAGACTTGAAATCTTGTGATTTAGGGTAAGAAGAGAGGAAGGTTGGAGGAAGAAAGAGAAAGAGAAAGAGAAGAGAAAAGAGGCGCTTGAGAGAGAAGGAGCAAGGTTTCTTGAAGATTCTTGCTTGAACACAAATCCTTGGTGAAGGTAGGTTATGGTTTATGCTATTTGTAGTAAACTCTCAATAGCAAATGATATGTATTGGGTAATCTTGTAAATCCTTCTATATGCTTAATTGTATGATTGTATGAGTATGATTATATGTTTGTGATGAAATAAGCATGATGAAGCTT